>CAXITT010000577.1:165719-386809 GCA_964033795.1 Lymnaea stagnalis | reverse complement strand
GGGGGGGGGGGGGGGGGGGGGGTAATTTCATAAATAACATAAAGTAAAAGTATTTACCAATTTGTCTAAAGAATGTGTTTTCGAAGCATTTGTAGAAATGGTCGCCAAGTCTGTGGTGGCTTGCCGATTAGGTGGCGCCGGCCACCGGACCCCCTCGGCGTTAACCCGGGGAACGAAACCACCAGAGCGTGGGCAGACAAGGGACATGCATGGTACCTGCCGGAACTAAAACAGCACCTACGAGGCTGCCAATTGGGACGCTTCACTGTTGGAAGTAAAGGCGGAGACAGGGTAGGGATCACAATGACAAGTTGCCGTTCATGGATATGAGCGAGAGGTGAGGGTGGAAACCTCTAGTCGATGATTCTAACAATGCAGCCTTAGAAAGCTGCTCCTGGGCAACCGTTTCGTCCCAGCTACATCGCGAATTAGTAACTTGATGGAAATCCTCTGTAGAAACCCCCTCATAGAGCGCCCGACGCTTCCCCGGATGAGTGGGGGAAGATATTAGGATGTAAATTTACCATCCCGACTCCCCGTGAGAGTCGGCTGCGAACGCTGTAAACGCAGCGTTTTCGGTCGACAGGACGTCCCCGGGCGGGGAAAACCTCCATCCGCAAATCCGATCGAGCTGTTGCAGGTGGGGGGGGGGGATCCAGGTCTGGGAAAGCCCCTGTCGTGCCGCAGCACGGTCAGGGGTCAGGGAGAGGCGGCGTCTGTGCTTGGTGGAGGTGCGTCTGGGAGGGCATTAAGAGCTCACACTCGATGGCCCGCCGACGCCATTTGCCAAATATATAAAGCAGTTGGGTTTTACGTAAGTGGGGTTTGCTTCATCAAGATTTATAGTTATAAATGTTGCAAATAAGAGTTTAAGTTAAGTCATACTTTCAGTTCATCCCTATGTACATAGGAATAAAATGCCCTCTCCAAAGAACCCCCCCCCCTCTTAAGCCCGAAAAGCCCCCATTGTCAAGCCGTGGAGCAGCACGCTGGAGCTACCCTTCATCTGTGATAGCCACACACCCCCGCACTCAAAATCCCTCAATTGACTAGGCAGACGGAGAGCCAGCCAATCAAAGATCACCTGGTTAGTCGGTAGTGTGGCCCTTTTTATAACGCAAGCAATCGAACTTCCAGGGTCATTAATGTTCTAAGATATCCCATCCGGGCGAGTCGTCGGATGCCCTCTAAAAGGGCTTTTTAAATTTATGTCACTTCGTAAATAGTTCACGAAGTAGCTGGGACGAAACAGTTACAGCCTTCTCAAGGACTGTATAATAGAATCATTAGCACAAGGCTGCCACTACCCACCTCCTGCCTCATAGACGTCAAAGGCATAAATAATTAATTATGTTACTTATCTTGTATCTTCCGTAATTCCACAGCTGGCAAAGGCTACAATTTTAGCAGATAGCAGATAGCATACATGCCCTTTGTCTGCCGACCCAGATAGCATATGTGCCCTTTGTCTACCACCTAGATACCATACATGCCCTTTGCCTGCCCACCCAGATAGCATACATGCCCTTTGTCTGCCCACCCAGATAGCATACATGCCTTTTGCCTGCCCAACCAGATAGCATACATGCCTTTTGCCTGCCCACCCAGATAGCATACATGCCCTTTGCCTGCCCACCCAGATAGCATACATCCCCTTTGCCTGCCCACCCAGATAGCATGTGACCTTTGTCTGCCACCAAGATACCATACATGCCCTTTGCCTGCCCACCCAGATAGCATACATCCCCTTTGCCTGCCCACCCAGATAGCATGTGACCTTTGTCTGCCACCAAGATACCATACATGCCCTTTGCCTGCCCACCCAGATAGCATACACGCCTTTTGCCTGCCCACCCAGATAGCATACAGGCCCTTTGTCTGCCACCTAGATACCATACATGCCCTTTGCCTGCCCACCCAGATAGCATAAATTCCCTTTGCCTGCCCACCCAGATAGCAAACAGGCCCTTTGTCTGCCACCTAGATACTATACAGGCCCTTTGTCTGCCACCTGGATACTATACAGGCCCTTTGCCTACCCACCCAGATAGCATACATACCCTTTGCCTGCCCACCCAGATACCATACATGCCCTTTGCCTACCCACCCAGATAGCATACAGGCCCTTTGCCTGCCCACCCAGATAGCATACAGGCCTTTTGCCTGCCCACCCAGATACCATACAGGCACTTTGCCTGCTCACCCAGATAGCATACAGGCCCTTTGCCTGCTCACCCAGAATGGAGGTGCTGTCCTCGAGCAACACTAGGTGTGGTGGCAGCGCCAGGGGTGTTGGCAGTGCTATGGGTGTTGGCAGTGCCAGGGGTGTTGGCGGTGCTAGGGGTGTTGGCAGTGTCAGGGGTGTTGGCAGCGCTAGGGGTGTTGGCAGCGCTAGGGGTGGTGGCAGTGCTAGGGGTGGTGGCAGTGCTAGGGGTGGTGGCAGCACCAGGGGTGGTGGCAGCGCCTCTTAATCAGCATACCACTACAGACATGTCGACCAGAGCCCTGGGGTTGGGACAGTGCATCCATACGATTTGATGAGTATTCGTTCAAACGATAACAATTCAAAGGTGACGTCATAGTCCAGAGTCGGAGTCCTTATTGTTGTTTGGACCGAGCAATGCTCAGTTTATTGATTTAATTCAAGTCTTACACAGCTCATCTCAGACTGAACATTTCCTGCACCCCCCCCCAACCCTAACCCTCTACCAACCACTCCCCTGCAGGTATCTACTTCTCGGCCCACTGGTGCCCACCCTGTAAGAAGTTCACACCGATCCTGACCGAATGCTACAAGAAGGTGAAGGACGCTGGGAAAAGTTGGGAAGTCGTGTTCGTCAGCCTAGACAACGATGAGCAGAGCTGCCTGGAGTATTTCCAACAGATGCCTTGGCTCCTGCTGCCCTATGACAGCCCACTCAGGGTGAGATGATTTATATTGACCTTTGAACCCTGAGGTCGGATTAGGGGTCCTGTTTGGTGGGGGTGCCTGGAGTACTTCTATGACCGCCCCTTAGGGGAAACAGAGTGAAGCCTCATAATGACCTTTTGAAATTTAGGATGCAATTAGGGTCATGTTGCTAGAGGTAAAACAAGGTTGCAAATTAGGGTCAGGTTGCTGGAGGTACAACAAGGTTGCAAATTAGGGTCAGGTTGTTGGAGGTACAACAAGGTTGCAAATTATGGTCAGGCTGCTAAAGGTACAACAAGGTTGAAAATTAGGGTCAGGTTGCTGGAGGTACAACATGGTTGCAAACAGTGCTTCAATGTGCAGACTCTCGGTAAAAATTTGATCTCTAATGATTTGTCCGTAAAAGACTTAAGTTAAGATTGCCTGTTAAAAATGAGAAGTTGTATTAAATTTGATAGAAACGAAACAAAATGGGTTATTGCAACTACTGTATTATCACTTTGCTGCCTTTTAACAGCGTATATGCCCAGAATCAGCTTTTCCCGTTGCCAAATATTGTGTATATAAGTGCACACGTCTTAATAATGATGATGGGGTCTCAACGCAGGCTTTGACCTGAACACAGCTTTCTCCACTTGGACGCATCAGTGGGATATTGAAAGTGTACAATCTGAATGCCTAGATATTGAGAGTGTACAGTGTACAATCTGAATGCTTAGATATTGAAAGTGTACAGTGTACAATCTGAATGCTTAGATATTGAAACTGTACAATCTGAATGCTTAGATATTGAAAGTGTACAGTGTACAATCTGAATGCTTAGATATTGAAAGTGTACAGTGTACAATCTGAATGCTTAGATATTGAAAGTGTACAGTGTACAATCTGAATGCTTAGATATTGAAAGTGTACAGTGTACAATCTGAATGCTTAGATATTGAAAGTGTACAGTGAACAGTGTACAATCTGAATGCGTATAATTGTTACACAATGTAGACGCCCTTAAAAGATTTTTTTTTCTTTTATTCATGTTAAAATTGTTATTTAATAGTTTATGTATTATGTATTTGTATTTATAAATTCTTCTATCAACTGTAATTTGTATTGACCCTGTATTATGTTTTAATATTATTTCATTACAGGAGCCTATGTCCGATAAATTTGGACTTGTGGGAATTCCTGCTCTCCTATTTTTAGATCCCAAAACCGGAAAGAAGCTGACAGACGAAGGGAGGACACTCGTGACGGCAGATAGAGATGGTTTTAACTTTCCTTGGCAATAACATTTCACACTTGGAGTTTCCTTTGGATATTTTACATTATACTTGATTTCATTTATTCTTCGAACTTTGACGTTGAAATAAATTGTAATGATAACCTTAACTTTGGATTAAGACTTCGACATTGAAATTGATTGTAATGTTAAACTTTAACTTTGGATCAAGACTTTGACATTGAATGTAATGTTACGTGATAAATGTTAACTTTGGATCAAGACTTTGACATTGAATGTAATGTTACGTGATAAATGTTAACTTAGGATCAAGATGAATTGCTTTAAAAAATAATTAAAAAATATTTTTGTTAAAATCCCTGCCTATGTGAATTGGCAATCAGATGTCAATACTATTTTGTAGCTCATCTAAGTCAACTGATGTGTTACTAATGGACATTGGCCGGGTTGTACTAGCGGTACTAATGGACATTGGCCGGGTTGTACTAGCGGTAGTAATGGACATTGGCCGGGTTGTACTAGCGGTACTAATGGATATTGGCCGGGTTGTACTAGCGGTATCCCTATCAATGGGGCACCGTCCCCGAAGGAGTACCGTCAAACCAGTGGCGTAGGAGGGGGTCACAGAAGGAGTACCGACAGACCAGTGGCGTAGGAGGGAGTCACAGAAGGAGTACTGTCAAACCAGTGGCGTAGAAGGGGGTCTCCGAAGGAGTAGCGTCTGACCAGAGGCGTAGGAAGGGGTCCGCCCATAACGGCAGTTTTTCCCCGGTAAAGAAGGGTGGCCTTTACCCTAGCTACGCCGCTGTGTCGGACCCCCTTCCACCTTAAAAAAATGCATTGGAAAGTGAACTCTGACCTCAAGCTTCACTAATTGCCCTAAAAGGGTTTTAAGATTGTTAAACTACTTTTTTTGTTGACTGTCACCCATCTTTATGATACCTTCAAAGTGGACCAGGCCGGGCTGTCCAGAAAATGGTGTGTGTCACTGCATTGTCACGCTCATTGCCATGGTTACGTCACATGACGCCACAAGTTTGTCAAGTCACGATGGAATGTGTGTGGATACTGTTTTCGTGTAATTACACCTGCCCTCCCCCACATCCTCTTACCTCCCCCCCCCCCAAAAAAAAACAAAACACACACACCATCCTTGCCGTGGTTGATACTACAGATAACAAAGCTCAACAATCATTGTTGTTGTTTTTGTTAACTTATTAGTAGACTTTTGGTGCCAGCTTGTTCATCAGTACAATCTATATCAAGTGGCAGACAATGTAGGGGGTGACAGCTCCCTTACACTCTATCATGGGCGCATCTGGGGAGTGGGGCGCTGATATCAGTTCACATCTATATCAAGTGGCAGACAATGAAGGCGCGACAGCTCCCTTACACTCTATCATGGGCGCATCTGGGGAGGGGGGCGCTGATATCATTTCACATCTATATCAAGTGGCGGACAATGTAGGGGGTGACAGCTCCCTTTCACTCTATCATGGGCGCATCTGGGGAGGGGGGCGCGGCTCTCAGTTTATCATGGGCGAATCTGGGGAGGGGGACGCTGATAACATTTAACATCTATATCAAGTGGCGGACAATGTAGGGGGTGACAGCTCCCTTTCACTCTATCATGAGCGCATCTGGGGAGGGGGGCGCTGATATCAGTTCACATCTATATCAAGTGGCAGACAATGAAGGCGCGACAGCTCCCTTACACTCTATCATGGGCGCATCTGGGGAGGGGGGCGCTGATATCAGTTCACATCTATATGAAGTGGCGGACAATGTAGGGGGTGACAGCTCCCTTTCACTCTATCATGGGCGCATCTTCGGACGGGGACGCTGATCTTAATATATTTCATGTTCCTATGAAGCACTTGCCGCTAATTAACATAAATGTTTTCAGTACCCGGCAGTGATGAAGGCGTATGTTATAAAGTGCCCCTTGGCTGTGCAATAGACAACACGGTAGAAGAGTACAATCTACGTTTAAATTTAATCGTGCACTATTACATTTACATTCTCCGGTAACCGGTTTGTTACGACTGTGATATGTCCTACCTAATGTCCACTCTGTTACCCATGTGATATATCCACCCTAATGTCCAGTCTGTTACTACTGTAATATGCCCACCCTAATGTCCACTCTGTTACCACTGGGATATGTCCCCCTTATGTCCACTCTGTTACCACTGTAATATGTCCACTGTGTTACCACTGTGATGTGTCCACCCTAATGTCCCCTCTGTTACCACTATGATATGTCCACCCTAATGTCCACTCTGTTACCACTGTGATATGTCCAACGTAATGTCCACTCTGTTACCACTTAGCATTGTCCTCCCTTATGTCCAATCTGTTACCACTGTGATATATCCACTGTGTTACCACTGTGATATGTTTCCCTCAAATTCCACTGTGTTACCACTGGGATATGTCCACCCTAATGTCCACTCTGTTACCACTAGGATATGTCCACCCTTATGTCTACTCTGTTACCACTTGGCATTATCCACCCTTATGTCCAATCTGTTACCACTGTGATATATCCACTGTGTTACCACTGTGATATGTTTCCCTCAGTGTCCACTGTGTTACCACTGGGATATGTCCACCCTAATGTCCACTCTGTTACCACTAGGATATGTCCACCCTTATGTCTACTCTGTTACCACTATGATTATCCACCCTAATGTCCACTCTGTTACCACTGGGATATGTCCACCCTTATGTCCACTCTGTTACCAATGTGCTATGTCCACCCTAATGTCCACTCTGTTACCACTGGGATATGTCCACCCTAATGTCCACTGTGGTACCACTGGGATGTGTCCACCCTAATGTCCACTCTGTTACCACTGGGATATGTCCACCCTAATGTCCACTCTGTTAACACTGTAAAATGTACACTATGTTACCACTGTGATATGTCCTACCTAATGTCCACTCTGTTACCACTGGGATATGTCCACCCTTATTTCCACTCTGTTACCAATGTGATATGTCCACCCTAATGTCCACTCTGTTACCACTGGGATATGTCGACCCTAATGTCCACTCTGTTACCACTGGGATATGTCCTACCTAATGTCCACTCTGTTAGTACTGTGATATGTCCACCCTAATGACCACTCTGTTACCACTATGATATGTCCACCCTAATGTCCACTCTGTTACCACTGTGATATGTCCAACGTAATGTCCACTCTGTTACCACTTGGCATTGTCCACCCTTATGTCCAATCTGTTACCACTGTGATATATCCACTGTGTTACCACTGTGATATGTTTCCCTCAATGTCCACTGTGTTACCACTGGGATATGTCCACCCTAAAGTCCACTCTGTTACCAATGTGCTATGTCCACCCTAATGTCCACTCTGTTACCACTGGTATATGTCCACCCTAATGTCCACTGTGTTACCACTGGGATATGTCCACCCTAATGTCCACTCTGTTACCACTGGGATATGTCCACCCTAATGAACACTCTGTTAACACTGTAAAATGTACACAATGTTACCACTGTGATATGTCCTACCTAATGTCCACTCTGTTACCACTGGGATATGTCCACCCTTATTTCCACTCTGTTACCAATGTGATATGTCCACCCTAATGTCCACTCTGTTACCACTGGGATATGTCGACCCTAATGTCCACTCTGTTACCACTGGGATATGTCCTATCTAATGTCCACTCAGTAAGTACTGTGATATGTCCACCCTAATGTCCACTCTGTTACCACTGTGATATGTCCACCCTAATGTCCACTCTGTTACCACTGTGATATGTCCACCCTAATGTCCACCCTGTCACTACTGTCATTGTCATATGTCAACCCTATTTCAAGGGGAGAAAACTATTGCTGAAATCTGGCGCTAACTTGGTTGATTTTTTTTCCTCGGATTATATCCCTTGAAACTGTCAACCACATCTCTTTGCAGAGGCGCAACCCTGACAGTTCTCATACTGATAACTTAGGCCTGCAAGCCAGTGGCGTAGAGAGAGGGGGCGCGGTAGGGGCTTCTGCTACTGTAGTGAGATAAGACATGCACTAGAACTGAAGATGCGGAGTTTCGGTGTGGTTTGTCAGATAATTCAATCAGAGATGGTATTGGTGTTCAGTTGTAATGGTGTTCAGTGGTAATGGTGTTCAGTTGTAATGGTGTTCAGTGGTAATCGTGTTCAGCGGTAATGGTGTTCAGCGGTAATGGTGTTCAGCGGTAATGGTGTTCAGTGGTAATTGTGTTCAGTGGTAATGGTGTTCAGCGGTAATGGTGTTCAGTGGTAATGGTGATCAGTGGTAATGGTGCTCAGTAGTAATGGTGTTCACTGATAAGGGTGTTCAGTGGTAAGGGTGTTCAGTGGTAATGGTGTTCAGTGGTAATGGTATTCAGTGGTAATGGTGTTCAGTGGTAATGGTATTCAGTGGTAATGGTATTCAGTGGTAATGATGTTCAGTAGTAATGGTGCTCAGTAGTAATGGTGTTCACTGATAAGGGTGTTCAGTGGTAAGGGTGTTCAGTGGTAATGGTGTTCAGTAGTAATGGTGTTCAGTGGTAATGGTGTTCAGTGGTAATGGTGTTCAGCGGTAATGGTGTTCAGCGGTAATGGTGTTCAGCGGTAATGGTGATCAACGGTAATGGTGCTCAGTAGTAATGGTGTTCACTGATAAGGGTGTTTAGTTGTAAGGGTTTCAGTGGTAAGGATGTTCAGTGGTAAAGGTTTTCAGCTTGTTCCGGAGACGAGGCCTTCTTAACCGGGCACTGTATGACAGATGTTAAACGGTTGTCTTGTATGACAGATGTCAAATTGTTGCGTTGTATGACAGATGTTAAACGGTTGTCTTGTATGTAGGGACCAACCGAAAGGGATTTTGTGATTTCGACCAAAGCCGAAAATAGGCCGAAAGTTAAAAATGACTTTCGGCCGGAACCGAAGCCGAAACAAAAAATGAAATATTTATATATTTTGAAATTCGTTCCCGCATACATCGAAAATGATGGGGGAAAGTATAAATATTTACATTTTTTAAATAAAAAATGAGATAATCGTGAATATTAATAAATAAACATCTAATATAGGGGTCTCAAACTCGCGGCTCGCGAGCCATTTGTGACCCGCAAGACGATATTTTGCGGCCCGCTACATGACAGACAAGTTTAGTGTAAATGCGCCGGCCCGTTTCCCCCATTCTCATATCTATAACGTGACTCTCCGCGACGGTTTCAGTCGAATATCACCGACTAGTCTAATTCTGATTTTTTAAATGTTTCCATATATTTGTGTATGATGATTATAATGGTGAGAACCGTTTTAAACTCGGAATAAAAGTTTTTATTTTATAGCTTTTTAGGAGACAAACATGGCAAAGAGTGCGGCTTTGAGAACAGTTTTTAAAAGTCAGTTGGCGGGTAATGCACAACCATAAATTGTGTCAATCGTAGCAATCTGATACATTATCAAAGGAACCAATATTAAAATTGCCGCTAGTGTTTACGAGTAAAGTAAATTCCGAGCCTGTCAGCTTGGTCACTTTCTAAATCTGCTTCTTATGCCTTTTTACCCAGGCTGGGTTTCTACATTTTTTTAGACTTCAAAACACAGACAGCCACTTTTCAGCTTTTTGCTGAACTTTTCTTCTTTAATGTGCAAGATGCCCCGCGCGGGCAGCTGAATGGAAAAACAGACAAGCATGGACATTTTATTGCACTGCCCTCCACTTTCCCTGAAATTTTTAGATTGTTCTAGTGGATCATACGACTTTTTGGGAGTACCTATCTGTGTGAAAATCTCTTTTCCACCATGCACTTTAACAAGTCAAAGTTCAGGGCCTAACTTACTGATGAGCATCTTCAAGCTATACTGAGAGTCTCAGTTGCTTCCTCACTCAAGCCAAATGTTGCTCAGCTGTGTAAAAAGAAGCGCTGCCAGGTCTCTGGCAACGGTGAGTAGGTGGAAGAAAGTGAATCCTAGTTCTTGAGAACCCTTAATGATTTTATTGTTATTTATAAAGGTTGATCAGATTGTAACAGTTTTAATCGCTTTTCTGTGGAATACTTGATGCGGCCCACTCTGACTCAGACACTACCTCCTGTGCCCCCCCCCCCCCGATGATTTGAGTTTGAGACCCTTGATCTATTGAATACTTTGGATTTTACCATTTTGAATGCAAAATAGACTCTTGAGTGCCTTTGCTTTTATAATATAATTACAACCTAGAACATATACCTACAACAATTATTGTGGCTCTAATAGAACCGATTGCCATCTAAATATATGGCATTGAGGCTATAGAAATATCACGACAATGTTTCGCTGTTTTCGTCATACTAATGCTTTGTGTTTTCATTAATAGCTTGCAAGATGTCATTGTATTAATATTGAACCTCTTAAAGATCGTTTAGTTTGTTCTTAAAGATCGGTTAGTTTGCTCATAAAGATCGCCTGGTTTGTTGTTAAAGATCGTTCAGTTTGTTGTTAACGATCAGTTAGTTCTTAAAGATCGCTTTATTTGTTCTTAAAGATCGGTCAGATTTTCATATAGATCACTTGGTTTGTTGTTAAAGATCGTTTAGTTTGTTCTTAAAGATCTCTTAGTTTGTTGTTAAATATCACTTCCGCTGGAAATTAGATGACCGAAAATCTCAGTCATTTTCGGCCGGGTGGCCGAAAGTCTAAGTCAATTTCGGCCGAAACCGAAAAAAAACGAAACTTAACTTTTCTCTTTCGACCGAAACCAAAATTAAGCCGAAAGTTAACTTTTCAGTCTCGGCCGAAACCCAAACTTGGCCGAAAGTGATAAAATGCCCACTTCCTGAACACACTTTCATCACACCGTGAGACTCCCTGAAAGCACACTCATCAACTTGTGAGACTCTATGAACACACACTCATCACCCTGTAAGACTCCCTGTACACATACTCATCACCCTGTGAGACTCTCTGAAAGCACACTCATCAACTTGTGAGACTCTCTGAAAGCACACTCATCAACTTGTGAGACTCTATGAACACACACTCATCACCCTGTAAGACTCCCTGTACACATACTCATCACCCTGTGAGACTCCCTGAACACACTCTCATCATCCTGTGAGACACTCTAAACACACACTCATCACCCTGTGAGACTCCCTGAACACACACTCATCACCCCGTGAGTCTTTCTGAACACACACTCATCACCCCGTGAGACATTCTGAACACACAGTCATCACCCTGTGAGTCTTTCTGAACGCATAATCATCACCTAGTGAGACTCCCTGAAAGCACACTCATCATCCTGTGAAACTCTCTGAACACACACTCATCATCCTGTGAGACTCTCTGAACACACACTCATCATCCTGTGAGACTCTCTGAACACACACTCATCACCCCGTGAGACTTTCTGAACACACACTCATCACCCTGTGAGATTCCCTGAACACACACTCATCATCCTGTGAGACTCTCTAAACAAACACTCATCACCCCGTGAGACTCCCTGAACACACACTCATCACCCCGTGAGACTCCCTGAACACACACTCATCACCCCGTGAGACTCCCTGAACACACACTCATCACCCTGTGAGACTCCCTGAACACACACTCATCACCCTGTGAGACTCCCTGAACACACACTCATCACCCTGTGAGACTCCCTGAACACACACTCATCACCCTGTGAGACTCCCTGAACACACACTCATCACCCTGTGAGACTCCCTGAACACACACTCATCACCCCGTGAGACTCCCTGAACACACACTCATCACCCTTGAAGACTCCCTGAACACACACTCATCACCCCGTGAGACTCCCTGAACACACACTTATCACCCCGTGAGACTCCCTGAACACACACTCATCACCCTGTGAGTCTCCCTGAACACACACTCATCACCCTGTGTGACTTCCTGAAATTATACAAACATCGGTAAGTGAGACTTCCTGAAATTATACAAACATCGGTAAGTGAGACTTCCTGAAATTATACAAACATCGGTAAGTGAGACTTCCGTGAAAGCACACCCACATATCTTACCCCGTGAGACCTCCTGAAAACGCATCACCGTGTGCGTCTTCCTGAACATAATATACACATACAACCATTTGAGACCTCCTGAACATACACACATTATCTATGAGACTCCCTGAACATGCCCGCACCTAGGGAATTCTTGGCCCCACGCAGCTGACAGAGTTCGGGCCCCTTTCGTATTTCAAACATGTTTTAAACGGGCGGGTCCCAATCTAGCTCGGGCCCTTGAAAAGTGCCATGGTTGCGCCCCCCCCCCCAAGGTGCGGGCCTGCCGTCAACATACGCATACATTACCCTATGAGACTCCTTGTACACACACATATACATCACCATGTTAGACTTCTATGACACACACATACATTACCCTAAGAGATTTCCTTAATATTCAAGGCTTAATCTGCAAGACTTCCTAGAAGTCCTCGGATGAAACACCCACCATTTTCTTCACGTCCAGTTTCCAAACATGGCAGTCAACTACTTCATAGTGTCTTCTTATTAAGTTAGTGCAAATAGTTTCAATTATAAACTTGTATTAGCTCTAACCTTACACTACACTGACCCTAACTCTCGACTTACATTACACTGACCCTAGCCCTAACCTTACATTACACTGACCCTAACTCTCGACTTACATTACACTGACCCTAGCCCTAACCTTACACTACACTGACCCTAACTCTCGACTTACATTACACTGACCCTAGCCCTAACCTTACATTACACTGACCCTAACTCTCGACTTACATTACACTGACCCTAGCCCTAACCTTACACTACACTGACCCTAACTCTCGACTTACATTACACTGACCCTAGCCCTAACCTTACATTACACTGACCCTAACTCTAAACTTACATTACACTGACCCTAGCCCTAACCTTACATTACACTGACCCTAGCCCTAACCTTACATTACACTGACCCTAGCCCTAATCTTACATTACACTGACCCTAGCCCTAATCTTACATTACACTGACCCTAGCCCTAACCTTACACTACACTGACCCTAGCCCTAATCTTACATTGCACTGACCCTAATCCTAACCTTACACTACACTGACCCTAGCCCTAACCTTACATTACACTGATTTGAACCCTAACCTTACATTACATTAGCCCTAACATCTACCCATACATTACATTGACCCTAACCCTAACCTTATATTACACTGACCCTAGCCCTAATCTTACATTACACTGACCCTAGCCCTAATCTTACATTACACTGACCCTAATCCTAACCTTACATTACACTGACCCTAATTATGGCCTTCTATTACACTGATCCCAACGATGACCTTACATTACACTGATCTTAGCCCTAACCTTACATTACTTTTACTGATTTTTGCGGGCAATATTAGAATAAGTAAATTTGTTTTTAATAAGCGACAACTGCATTCATACGTTGCCTGGCAGAATAAAAATACCAATATGCCTTGGGACGGTGAATGACAGCGTGAAACACCAATATTCCTTGTGATGGTGCCTAACAGCAAAAAAGTACCAATGTGCCATGTGACGATGCCTGACAGCGTGAAACACCGATATGCCTTGTGACGGGGCCTGATAGTGTGAAACAACACTATGCCTTATGACGGTGCCTTACAGCGTGAAACACCAATATACCTTGTGACGGTGCCTGACAGCTTGAAACCCCAATATACCTTCTGATTGGTGTCTGACAGAGTGAAACACCAATATGCCTTGTGACGGTGCCTGATAGTGTGAAACATCAATATGCCTTGTGGCTATTGGGTGAGTCTTTCAGTCATATCGACCTGGCTATTGGGTGAGTCTGTCAGTCATATCGACCTTGTTACTGGGTGATTCTGTCAGTCATATCGACCTGGCTATTGGGTGAGTCTGTCAGTCATATCGACCTGGCTGTTGGGTGAGTCTGCCAGTCATATCGACCTGGCTATTGGGTGAGTCTGCCAGTCATATCGACCTGGCTATTGGGTGAGTCTGCCAGTCATATCGTCCTGGCTATTGGGTGAGTCTACCAGTCATATCGACCTGGCTATTGGGTGAGTCTGTCAGTCATATCGACCTGGCTATTGGGTGAGTCTGCCAGTCATATCGACCTGGCTATTGAGTGAGTCTGCCAGTCATATCAACCTGGCTATTGTGTGAGTCTGCCAGTCATATCGACCTGGCTATTGAGTGAGTCTGCCAGTCATATCAACCTGGCTATTGTGTGAGTCTGCCAGTCATATCGACCTGGCTATTGGGTGAGTCTACCAGTCATATCAACCTGGCTATTTGGTAAGTCTACCAGTCATATTGACCTGGCTATTGGGTGAGTCTACCAGTCATATCAACCTGTCTATTGGGTGAGTCTGCCAGTCATATCAACCTGGCTATTGGGTGAGTCTACCAGTCATATCAACCTGGCTATTGGGTGAGTCTGCCAGTCATATCGACCTGGCTATTGGGTGAGTCTGTCAGTCATATCAAACCTTGCTATTGGGTGAGTCTACCAGTCATATCAACCTGGCTATTGGGTGAGTCTACCAGTCATATCAACCTGGCTATTGGGTGAGTCTACCAGTCATATCAACCTGGCTATTGTGTGAGTCTGCCAGTCATATCGACCTGGCTATTGGTTGAGTCTACCAGTCATATCGACCTGGCTATTGGGTGAGTCTCTAACCTACTAGAGAATTTAATGATTTATCATGATTCACCGTACCGTTATTTTGATTACCATTGAGCTCAATAGGTCTGAGGCGCATGTTTAGTTTACGGAACAAAATAGTATAGCACACAGCACAGAACAGTATAGAACACAGCACAGAACAGTATAGAACACAGCAGAGAACAGTATAGAACACAGCACAGAACGTTATAGAACACAGAACATAATAGTATAGAACACAGCGCAAAATATTAAAGAACACACAACAGAATAGTATAGAACACACAACAGAATAGTATAGAACACACAACAGAATAGTTTAGAACACACAACAGAATAGTATAGAACACACAACAGAATAGTATAGAACACACAACAGAATAGAATAGAACACACAACAGAATAGTATAGAACACACAACAGAATAGTATAGAACACACAACAGAATAGTATAGAACACACAACAGAAAGGTATAGAACACACAACAGAATAGTATAGAACACGAAAAATTAAGTAAGAACGTATGGATCGGGGACGGACAAAAGGAAAAACCCGGACAAAAGCTGTGTTTCTTTAAAGCCACCCGGGCATGGGTCTATCAAGAGGACAGGGGTCTATCAAGAGGACAGGGGTCTATCAAGAGGACAGGGGTCTGTCAAGAGGACTGGGGCCTATCAAGAGGAAAGGGGCCTATCAAAAGGAAAGGGGCCTATCAAGAGGACTGGGGCCTATCAAGAGGACAGAGGCCTATCAAGAGGACAGGGGCCTATCAAGAGGAAAGGGGCCTATCAAGAGGACAGGGGCCTATCAAGAGGACAGGGGCCTATCAAGAGGACAGGGGCCTATCAAGAGGACAGGGGCCTATCAAGAGGACAGGGGCCTATCAAGAGGACAGGGGCCTATCAAGAGGCAAGGAGCCTATCAAGAGGACAGGAGCCTATCAAGAGGACAGGGGCCTTTAAAGAGGACAGGGGCCTTTAAAGAGGACATGTCAGGGGCAACCTGGAACATGGTAACGATAACACGGTAACCCTCTCTTAACACACACATGCATCACCCTGTGAGATTCTCTGAACACATCTTCATCACAATGTGGGACTCCCTGAGCAGACTCACAAACCGACCCATGAGACTCCCTGAACACACACACACACACACACACACACACACACGCACACATCATACATAGCATCCTATAGCTTACAGGCGCCACCAATGAGCCTAATCTCAAGAAGCTAGCGTCCGACCGAGGGGCCACCATGTCAATAGTCTGTATCGCTAGGCACACAACTTGTGGAGATTGTGACGTCACCTTGATATCAAAGATGATAGACGCATTGTTTGTTGTTGTAAAGAACATCTCCATCTCCATCTCCATCTCCCTCTCCATCTCCATCTCCATCTCCCTCTCCCTCTCCCTCTCCCTCGCCCTCGCCCTCGCCCTCGCCCTCTCTCTGTCATGTTTGTTTTATTATGTTACTGCCAGTAACTGCTACATGCATTGTTGCTATGGTCCAAGCCATTTAAAGCCTTGAAGTAAGTAATACGTCACATCAGGTTGATTTGCCTTTGTCTCGTGGGGCTGTGGGAACTCTGGGTGCATATTTCTAAACGGTGTTCATCTTCCCTCCCTATTGGCCTCAGTGAATCAACTTTCTTTGGCTTTTCTAAAAAATATTTGGTCTGAACTTGGATCATAACCTCATGTACTTTTAAAATAAAAGAAAGAGCCCCCCCCCCCCCAAACCCACACCCCCAACGCCCCAAAACCCCCTCCAAAACCCCCCCCCCCCCCCCCCCCCCTTCAACCAAAGTGTCATGGCTGCCAACTGATGCCGTGTAGCATTTCTGTAGAGTTGTCTTTCCTAAGAAAACCAAATATGTCAACTATTCATGGAAGTTCCGGGTGTCTTTCACTGCTACAAATAAAACTGCATGGAGTCTCAAATAGATAATGGCAAGGAGGGGAGGGGAGCTCCCATGTGGACCACGGCCCAAAACGTGAAAATGTTCCTATAATAACGGTGGGGGAGGGGGGGGGGGTTCAACGATGATGACAAGAATGGCTGCCTGTATGTACACATACACAAACATACGCACACACAATCATCAAGGCCAAAAAGGGAAAAAGTTCCTTTAATAACGGGGGGGGAGGGGGGGGGGGTTCAACGATGATGACAAGAATGGCTGCCTGTATGTACACATACACAAACATACGCACACACAATCATCAAGGCTACACATACACATATACACACACACAACACATTCAATAATGTGTGCGCGTCAGTTTAAAAAAGGCAAACTCACACATTACTGGTGATACACAAAATCACGAAGAGTGCGAACGTATTAGATCAGGGGTTCTTAAAGACGGGTGGGGCACCAGCTGCGACAAGACGAAGAAAATCGAGTTCATTTTCATATTTTTACCGTTGGGCTGTGAGGCTGTGGCACTGTGAGGCTGTGGGAGTGTGGAACTGTGAGGCTCTGAGGCTGTGTGGCTGTGAGGCGATGGGAATTTGGGGCTGTGGGACTGTGAGGTTGTGGGACTGTCGGGCTATGAGGTTGTGGGGCTGTGAGGTTGTGGGCTACTGTGAGGCTGTGGGGCTGTGAGGCTGTGGGCTACTGTGGGATTGTGGGGTATTGGGACTGTGGGCTACAGTGGGGCTGTGGACTACAGTGGGACTGTGAGGCTGTGGGGCTGTGAGGCTGTGGGCTACTGTGGGCCTGTGGGGCTGTGGGACTGTGGGCTACTGTGGGACTGTGATGCTGTGGGCTTCTTTGGGACTGTGGGGGTGTGTGAAATATGTTTGGAAAAATCGAAATGGAGTTACGGTTAGGGAAACGTTTTAAAATTAATAAGGGGTGCGGTGATGCAAAAAATTAAGAACCCCTGTATTCAATGGAGATACACATTACACATTGTT
This sequence comes from Lymnaea stagnalis, assembly GCA_964033795.1. Classification (NCBI taxonomy): domain Eukaryota; kingdom Metazoa; phylum Mollusca; class Gastropoda; family Lymnaeidae; genus Lymnaea; species Lymnaea stagnalis. The sequence goes on along the minus strand of CAXITT010000577.1, from coordinate 369,057 downwards.
AATGAGTGAATTTTCCCAAAAAGTGACAGAGCCATGTATAGGGGTGGGGGGAAAGATGTGTGGGAAAACCTGAAAAAAGAAAAAAGAACGCAAAAAAAAAAAAAAACGTGCCGACAAGAAGCCTTCGCCATCGAACAAAAAACAGTAAAATCTTAATTAAAATTTTAAAATAACACGTAACTTAAAAATTCTAGGTGAGAGATTAAATACAGGCAAAAAGGGGGGGGGGAGGGAAGAAGAGAGGAAAATTAAGTCCACTGCGATTGGTCGTAACGAGGAGAGACAAAAGGGGGGGGGGGGTGAGGAAAAGTAAGCTCACTGCGATTGGTCGTAACGAGGAGAGGCGAAGAAAAGGTTTAACAGGCGAATGAGAACAGGACATTCATGACATGTGGGGTCAAGGCTGCATAAGTCTGATGTTTGAAAATAAGAGAATATTGAATGATGTTTTAAAATAAGAGAATATTGAGTGATATTTCAAAAGAAGAGAATGATGAGTGATGTTTTAAATTAAGAGAATATTGAGTGATGTCTTAAAACAACAGAATATTCAGTGATGTTTTAAAACAATACAATACTGAGTGATGTTTTAAAAATACATTTGTAAAAAAAAAATATTTTTTTAACACTTTATGTGTAGCTCTCTCTTTGTTTTTGTTTGACTTTTTTGTGCGCCATAAACATTTCGCGCCCAGGGCGACCATCTCACTGACACCCTAGTTCTACTACATGATTGTGTGAATTAACCAAGAAAATAGCGCTACTGATACATTGCGTCAATTAAGTCCACGCTTCGAGTGAATGGGTCCAGGCAGACACAACAGCGAATCGCTGGCATCGTTCTAAAAATAGTCGCATCACGTGATCATGACACAGCGTAGCTATAAGAACGTGGCGTAGTGAAGGGACTGCTGAGCCATGTCATTCATTCTTCACAGCGTAGTTCAACCGACGGCTCGTTCGTCAGTCAGTGAATTTGGACTGTGAAAAGTTGGCCGTAAGATCGTGTGCTTTATGTTCACTAATCATATTGCTTGGTTAGTCAGTTGTGATTGATCCACTAGTCACTAGATCTAGCCAGGAACATGGCCCTCGTCAGCTTACTAGGAAGCACAGTAGAAGGGAAGACAGGTGATGTGAGTGTGGCTTCTCTCTCGGAGAACGATGTTCTAGGTGAGTGGCCTACGTTTTGTTAAAGGTAAATAAATTAGTGGCGGGGAGGGGGTTAGGGTAGAAGGGGCGGGGTAGAAGGAGCGGTAGAAGGGGCGGGGTAGAAGGGGCGGTAGAAGGGGCTAGAGTTTGGGGAGGGGTTTCGTCGAAAGGGGGGGGGTGGGGTGCACATTTCTTGGCCCGCCGCAGGTGGCACTTGTTAGCTGAGCCTCTGATTCTTAGGAAATAGACTAAAAACTGAACAAGTCTATCACTGATGCTGGGAACCATTATAATGTGTCGAAATCAATGCTAACGTTGCTTAACAATGCCTAAGAGTGCCTAACATTGCCTAATATTTCTTAACATTTCCTAACAGTGCCAAACATTGCCTAATATTTCCTAACCTTGCCGTCATTGCCTAACATTGCCTAATATTTCCTAACATAGCCTAACAGTGAACTATCAATTTAAGTAATACAAGCGAGCATATAAAGGGGCATAATGTACAGATTTGAAGCCCGTTGACCTATTACTATTGATTGGCAACCGAATATCCACTACGTCTTTCGATGATCATTTTAAGTTCAACCGGTTTTGCCCAAACTGCATCAGCTGTTGCGTGAATTCCTGCGGTGGATTCGCGATGAGGTTGCACCTGGGTGAGGGCCCTCTCAGCAGAGGGTCCGACAGCATGACCTGACTATAATCGTCCTTTGAAATTGAATGGATGAGAGCAGTATTGTAGCTAGGGTTAGTGTCCACAGGGGCAATGAGCAGTAGCCTAGCTAGGGTTAGTATCCACAGGGGCAGGGAGCAGTAGCGTAGCTAGGGTTAGTGTCCACAGGGGAAGAGAGCAGTAGCCTAGCTAGGGTTAGTATCCACAGGGGCAGGGAGCAGTAGCGTAGCTAGGGTTAGTGTCCACAGGGGCAGAGAGCAGTAGCCTAGCTAGGGTTAGTATCCACAGGGGCAGGGAGCAGTAGCGTAGCTAGGGTTAGTGTCCACATGGGCAGGGAGCAGTAGTGTAGCTAGGGTTAGTGTCCACAGGGACAGGGAGCAGTAGTGTAGCTAGGGTTAGTGTCCACAGGGGCAGGGAGCAGTAGCGTAGCTAGGGTTAGTGTCCACAGGGGCAGGGAGCAGTAGCGTAGCTAGGGTTAGTGTCCACAGGGGCAGGGAGCAGTAGCGTAGCTAGGATTAGTGTCCACAGGGGCTGGGAGCAGTAGCGTAGCTAGGGTTAGTGTCCACAGGGGCGGGCAGCAGTAGGGTAGCGAGGGTTAGTGACCACAGGGGCGGGGAGCAGTAGCGTAGCTAGGGTTAGTGTCCACAGGGGCAGGGAGCAGTAGCGTAGCTAGGGTTAGTGTCCACAGGGGCAGGGAGCAGTAGTGTAGCTAGGGTTAGTGTCCACAGGGGCAGGGAGCAGTAGTGTAGCTAGGGTGTGTGTCCACATGGGCAGGGAGCAGTAGCGGAGCTAGCGTTAGTGTCCACAGGGGCAGGGAGCAGTAGCGAAGCTAGGGCTAGTTTCCACAGGGGCGGGACATGAATTTAATTAACAACACACTCGAACGGACAAAAAAAACTCTGCGGTTAGTTGAAAATTCCACCCCCTCCATTCCTATGCCATTGGTTGGGAGCGCCCCCTCCCCCAGACTACATTTCAGAGAATACATACTCATGAATGTCCGACTAGCTCAGACGTACAGTCCACTGTGTGCTAGCGTGTGCACGGCCACATAATGCCACACTTACAGTCTTAACGTCCTTGAGTAACAGCTGGTGGCTCGCCTGCAAACATGCCCCCCCCCCCATCTTGCCTTCTCACGTCAATAATTTGCCTCACCCCCAACCTTGTCTAAATGCTGTGTAGCACAGCTTACTCTGCGTACAAAGTTGTGACACTCGTACAGTTTGTGTACAGAGAATGGGGTTGTGGGGCAGAGGCGTAGCTAATCGGCTTACAAAGTTGTTACACTCGTACAATTTGTGTACGGAGAATGGGGGATTACTTAAAAGCAAGTACACTTGATTACTAAAAATTAAGTACAGGGGATTACTTAAGAACAAGTACAGGGGATTACTTAAAATCAAGTATAAGGGATTACTAAAGTAAAAGTACATGGGTTCACTTAAGAACAAATACAAGGGATTGTCTAAGATCAAGTACAAGGGATAAAAAAGAACAAGTAGAAGGGATTGCTTAAGAGCAAGTACAATTGATTACTAAAAATTAAGTACAAGGGATGACTTAAGAACAAGTACAAGGGATACTTAAGATCAAGTACAAGGGATTGCTTAAGAACAAGTACAAAGGATTACTTTAAGGAGAAATTGAACGGTTCATGTTAAATGTAATTAATTTTCAACAAGTTGTAGTCCATATTTTTCGTTTTAGAATCCCTGTCTTTGCCCCATTCCACACCATGACACCCTTTAACCAACACCATTTAACCAACACCATTTAACCAACACCATTTAACCAACACCATTTAACCAACACCATTTAACCAATTTTTAAGTTCGTATCCCCCCCCCCCTCTTTTTCCAATGCTTCTACTAATTCCCCAACCAATTGTCTTCTGCATCCATCACTAAGGAGAGGGGAGGGGCGTTGGACAGTTTGTCAGATGTTTGTTGGTCACGTGACCATTCTGTCGCTTTCCCACCCCAAGTTAAAGCAGTTTGATGATAATGATGATAGATTACTTGTGTAGCACTTGTCTCCATGCTATTCTAGCACGCTCACAGCGCTCTGGTGTCATCACATCTATTTCAAGAAACATGTCTTTTATGTTTCTTAAATGATTTTTTTATCGTTTTTAATTTTTCTCCAAGTCCAAGATTGAGGTAAACTGTTTCAAAAGAGCGCACTTTTTATGACTTCTGTCTGTGTCCATCCACAGTGAGAACGCACTAGAGCGCACTACGTGTGTTTTCTGTCTGTGTCCATCCACACTGAGAACGCACTAAAGCGCACTCCGTGTGTCTTCTGTCTGTGTCCATCCACACAGAGAACGCACTAGAGCGCACTCCGTATGTCTTCTGTCTGTGTCAATCCACACTGAGAACGCAATAGAGCGCACTCCGTATGACTTCTGTCTGTGTCCATCCACACAGAGAACGCACTAGAGCGCACTCCGTATGACTTCTGTCTGTGTCCATCCACACTGAGAACGCACTAGAGCGCACTCCGTGTGTTTTCTGTCTGTGTCCATCCACACTGAGAACGCAGTAAAGCGCACTCCGTGTGTCTTCTGTCTGTGTCCATCCACACTGAGAACGCACTAGAACGCACTCCATGTGTCTTCTGTCTGTGTCCATCCACACTGAGAACGTACTAGAGCGCACTCCGTATGTCTTCTGTCTGTGTCCATCCACACTGAGAACGCAGTAAAGCGCACTCCGTGTGTATTCTGTCTGTGTCCATCCACACTGAGAACGCACTAGAGCGCACTCCGTATGTCTTCTGTCTGTGTCCATCCACACTGAGAACGCAGTAAAGCGCACTCCGTGTGTCTTCTGTCTGTGTCCATCAACACAGAGAACGCACTAGAGCGCACTCCGTATGTCTTCTGTCTGTGTCCATCAACGCTGAGAACGCACTAGAGCGCACTCCGTATGTCTTCTGTCTGTGTCCATCAACGCTGAGAACGCACTAGAGCGCACTCCGTATGTCTTCTGTCTGTATCCATCCACACTGAGAACGCACTAGAGCGCAGCGTATTTTTTACAATGCGGGTTGGTGGCGCGGGTTGGTGGCACAGGTTGGTGGCACAGGTTGGTGGCACCTAGGTTTCTTTATTGGGTTGCCACAATAAACTCTAGAGCGGGATCGCTGCCATGAATAAATATTGCGATCGAATGCCCCGGAAGTGATTTGAATACCTTCTCACCCTAAACTGCATGAACTATGATGAACGTGTCAACTTGTATTGTAGAAACGTCCCAGCATGACGTCATCGTGATAGCTCTTATTCTGTCATCATTTATAGTAGACTCTACTCTTATATATAGTCCAGTGGTTCTCAACCTTCCTAATGCCGTGATCACTTTAATACAGTTCCTCATGTTGTCGCGACCCCCAACCACAAACTTATTTCCGCTGCTACTTCATAACTGTAGAGTAGATGTGTTTTCCCATGGAATTAGGCGACCCCTAAGAAGGGGTCGTTCGACCCCCACACGGGTCGCGACCCACAGGTTGAGAACCGCTGCCTTAGTCCCTCTTATCCGAATTATTATCATTATTAGGTTCACTATAGCCGTCCACTGATTTTCTCTCTTCATCCAACCCTGATGACTGTTGACCCTGACTGCACACAGGGTACCCACCCCTGATTGCTGTAGACCCTGACTGCACACAGGGTTTACCCTGACTGCACACAGGGTTTTCACACCCCCCCCCCCAGGCACCCACAGCCTGACTGATGAGGAGTGATTTCTTGTATAGTGCTTTTGTCCATGCCCACCGAGTACCCGCCCCTGATCATTGTAGACTGACCTTATCTCAAGCCCCACCAGCAACGTGTGGCCCGGTTTAGCCCTGTGACTGGGACATTTCTTTTCATATTGATCGGGCCATTATCGATCTTTTTATGTATCTGTAACTTCGGTGGCAGGCGCTGGGACACAACTTATTTTGTTTACAAAACAATGAGGGCGTGGATTGGGGGGAGGGGGGTGTGTGTGCAAGGGTATGTGGTAATAATGACAAGAAGAAAATGGGGTAAATAACTGCATTGTGTGTCCTGACATAATGTACCACATGAACTATGGCAACGTGGATTGTATCAACGTCCTGACATAATGTACCACGTGAACTATGGCAACGTGGATTGTATCAACGTCCTGACATAATGTACCACATGAACTATGGCAACGTGGATTGTATCAACGTCCTGACATAATGTACCACATGAACTATGGCAACGTGGATTGTATCAACGTCCTGATATACTGACATAAGTTAAACTAGGTCACGATTCAAAGTCGGGGTCCGGGGGCAGGTGTGGGGCAGGGGGGGGGTCTTTATGTAGAGGGCGGCGTGTTTTGGCCAACTGCAGAGTTTTTTCGTTTAGATGGGGGGGGGCGAAATTTTAACCCTAATTTTAAAATTTAACCCTAACCTTAACTACCCCACTGCGCAGACCGCCCGGGTCCCAGGCCTATTAGGAACTGGCAGGGGCGTGGCTAGGGTTAGCACAGTCCGAGGCGGGCCGAGAATTTGGTCACCCCTTCACGAACACAAAACCCTGTACACAGCTTTGTTCCCTAGAACTCGGCGATTTGCCCCCATCTTGTCTTTAGTTGACATGTTCAGTTGATACATGACAAACAGGGAATAGAAGGAAAGGCAACACAGGACGTGTGTGTGTGTGTGATTGTGTGTGTGTGCGCGCGTGGGTGTGGGGGGTGGGGTAAACTCAAGGTGACAGCGCCGGTGAAAAGAGACAAATGTCATTGAGTTAAAAGCAAACTTATGTAGAAGCACGCTGCTGGCTTCTTATTTGTGTGTGTGTGTGTGCGTGTCATTATCTCCCCTTAATCACTGGTTCCAAACAACAGACCACACAGCTTTGTTTTTCTAAACATCTCCCTTCTTCCCTTAACGTCACACTTCAGTAGGCAATCCTTGGGCTGTGTCCACAACGGCCATCCTTACGTGCCTCTACACTTGAACTCCCCCTTCCTCCTGCAACATTCGATCATTTTAATCCACCCACCCCCCCCCTTTTTTTTTTAAAAAACACACAGACACACACAAGCCTCACAGCATGACGTCATAGGTCAGAATGCCAGATCACGATGAATCCGGTTAATTCCATCACATGACGAGACAAACTGATCGACTCCGGCTGATGGTTCTTTTCGATCACAGATGTTGGACAAATGCCTGCACATTCAAATTAAGACTCGTTATTCATACGTTCTGTTCTCGTCGCACATACACGCACACACACACACATTTGTACACCCATTCACAATGCCCTTTTCAAGCCCAATGCCCCTTTCAAGCCCAATGCCCTCCCTAGTATGTGCCAATCAATGCCAACCGGTACAATCAAAGCCTCCATCCAGCAGTCAGTCACGCTACACTGAGTTTGTCATTATCAATTCAAACCCCGGCCATCCACCAGTCCCAAGGCTGATATTGAAATGGTGAATTGAAGCAGTGTTAGGCACGCGATCTAGGTCGGTCACCAAGACGATTGGCGTATCTAAGGTGAACGGGAAATGTATGTAGTCAGGGGGGGGGGTGCCCCATCTAGCAAAAGCGATTATAACCCTAACCCTAACTACCCCACTGCGCAGACCGCTACGGGTCCCAGGCCTATTAGCAGGTTAGGTCTTCTGTTTAGTCACTCTGCACCCTTTGGTGTGTCCTTACTAGTCACTCTGCAACCTTTGATGTGTCCTTACTAGTCACTCTGCACCCTTTGGTGTGTCCTTACTAGTCACTCTGCACCCTTTGGCGTGTCCTTACTAGTCACTCTGCACCCTTTGATGTGTCCTTACTAGTCACTCTGCACCCTTTGGTGTGTCCTTACTAGTCACTCTGCACCCTTTGGTGTACTCTTACTAGTCACTCTGCACCCTTTGGTGTGTCCTTACTAGTCACTCTGCACCCTTTGGCGTGTCCTTACTAGTCACTCTGCACCCTTTGGTGTGCGCTTACTAGTCACTCTGCACCCTTTGGTGTGTCCTTACTAGTCACTCTGCACACCTTGGTGTGTCCTTACTAGTCACTGCACCCTTTGGTGTGCTCTTACTAGTCACTGCACCCTTTGGTGTGTCCTTACTAGTCACTCTGCACCCCTTGGTGTGTCCTTACTAGTCACTGCACCCTTTGGTGAGCTCTAATAACTCGCCGCCCCTTGTAATGATCTTAAAAGTCATTAGTTAGCGCTGGTTATCTTCTTACAACTTCAACAAATAATATGTAATAAAACACAGTCATTCAGTAATGCTTCTAAAATAGTTACAGGATGAACCTAACAGTTCTTATATATTAACTAAATAATTCAGTATACCTCTTAGATATTTTATTTAAACTATGGGAAAGTCAGACAAATATTCTAGAAAATTTTTAAAAAATCAAGTTAGTTTCATATTTATCCTCCCAGAGCAGCATCCAGACTGTCTTCCATAGGTTGCATCAGTAGCATTGGTTGATAGTCTCCAAAATGGCCCAGAGCAGCATCCAGACTGTCTTTCATAGGTTGCATCAGTAGCATTGGTTGATAGTCTCCAAAAGTCCTAACTAAGAATTTGGAAACTCCACGCCACTAATTAATGTATTCTTTTTTTTTTTATTAATTTTTTTCTTTATTATTTTCTCATCTCCTCTTATCTGTCACTTTGACAACCAGGTTCCTCTTATCTGTCACTTTGACAACCAGGTTCAAACATATCCAATGAAAAGATACATTTATCCCCATGTTCAATATGTTGCCAGGTATTTACTTCTCTGCCCACTGGTGTCCCCCATGCAGAGGCTTCACCCCAGTCCTGGGCGACTTCTACAAAAAGCTGAGGGCCGCAGGCAAGAAGTTTGAGGTCGTGTTCGTCAGTTCCGATAGGGACCAGGCATCATGTAAAGAATATTACGATTCAATGCCCTGGCTACTCTTGCCTTATGCTGAACGTGGCCTTAAGGTAGGTAAATAGGTCAGCGACTGATAGTAGCCTTAAGGTAGGAAAATAGGTCAGCGACTGAACAGGGCCTTAATGTAGGAAAATAGATCAGCGACTGAACAGGACCATAGGGTAGGAAATTAGGTCAGCGACTGAACGGGGCCTTAAGATAGGAAAACAGGTCAGCGACTGAACGGGGCCTTAAGGTAGAAAAATAGGTCAGCGGCTGAACGGGACTGTAAGGTAGAAAAATAGGTCAGCGGCTGAACAGGGCCTTAAGGTAGGAAAATAGGTCAGTGACTGAACAGGGCCTTAAGATAGGAAAATAGGTCAGCGGCTGAACGGGGCCTTAAGGTAGGAAAATAGGTCAGCGGCTGAACGGGCCCTTAAGGTAGGAAAATACATCAGTGACTGAACGGGGCCTCAAGATAGGAAAATAAGTCAGCGACTAAATGAGGCCTGACTGAACGGGGCCTTAAGGTAGAAAAATAGGTCAGCGGCTGAACGGGACTGTAAGGTAGAAAAATAGGTCAGCGACTGAACAGGGCCTTAAGGTAGGAAAATAGGTCAGTGACTGAACAGGGCCTTAAGATAGGAAAATAGGTCAGCGGCTGAACGGGGCCTTAAAGTAGGAAAATAGGTCAACGGCTGAACGGGCCCTTAAGGTAGGAAAATACATCAGTGACTGAACGGGGCCTAAAGATAGGAAAATAAGTCAGCGACTAAATGGGGCCTTAAGGTAGGAAAATAGGTCAGCGGCTGAACGGGACCGTAAGGTAGGAAAATAGGTCAGCGGCTGAATGGAACCTTAAGATAGGAAAAGAGGTCAGCGGCTGAACGGGGCCTTAAGGTAGGAAAATAGGTCAGTGACTGAACGGGGCCTTAAGATAGGAAAATAGGTCAGTGTCTGAACGGGGCCTTAAGGTAGGAAAATAGGTCAGTGTCTGAATGGGGCCTTAAGATAGGAAAATAGATCAGCAACTAAATGGGGCCTTAAGGTAGGAAAATAGGTCAGCAGCTGAACGGGGCCTTAAGGTAGGAAAATAGGTCAGCGACTGAATGGTACCTTAAGATAGGAAAACAGGTCAGTGTCTGAATGGGGCCTTAAGGTAGGAAAATAGGTCAGTGGCTGAATGCGGCCTTAAGATAGTAAAATAGGTCAGTGACTGAATGGGGCCTTAAGGTAGGAAAATAGGTCAGCGGCTGAACGGGACCGCAAGGTAGGACAATAGGTCAGCGACTGGACGGGGCCTTAAGATAGGAAAATAGGTCAGTGCCTGAACGGGGCCTTAAGGTAGGAAAATTGGTCAGCGGCTGAACGGGGCCTTAAGGTAGGAAAATAGGTCAGTGACTGAATGGGGCCTTAAGGTAGGAAAATAGGTCAGCGGCTGAACGGGCCCTTAAGGTAGGAAAATACATCAGTGACTGAACGGGGCCTTAAGATAGGAAAATAAGTCAGCGACTAAATGGGGCCTTAAGGTAGGAAAATAGATCAGCGGCTGAATGGGACGTTAAGATAGGAAAAGAGGTTAGCGGCTGAACGGGGCCTTAAGGTAGAAAAATAGGTCAGTTACTGAACGGGGCTTTCAGATAGGAAAATAGGTCAGTGTCTGATTGGGGCCTTAAGGTAGGAAAATAGGTCCGCGGATAAACTGGGCCTTAAGGCAGGAAAATAGGTCAGCAACTGAATGGGGCCTTAAGGTAGGAAAATAGATCAGCAACTAAATGGGGCCTTAAGGTAGAAAAATAGGTCAGCGGCTGAACGGGACTGTAAGGTAGAAAAATAGGTCAGTGACTGAACGGGGCCTTAAGATAGGAAAATAGGTTAGCGGCTGAACGGGGCCTTAAGGTAGGAAAATAGGTCAGCGGCTGAACAGGGCCTTAAGGTAGGAAAATAGGTCAGTGACTGAGCAGGGCCTTAAGATAGGAAAATAGGTCAGTGGTTGAACGGGGCCCTTAAGGTAGGAAAATACATCAGTGACTGAACGGGGCCTTAAGATAGGAAAATAAGTCAGCGACTAAATGGGGCCTTAAGGTAGGAAAATAGGTCAGCGGCTGAACGGGACCGTAAGGTAGGAAAATAGGTCAGCGGCTGAATGAAACCTTAAGATAGGAAAAGAGGTCAGCGGCTGAACGGGGCCTTAAGGTAGGAAAATAGGTCAGTGACTGAACAGGGCCTTAAGATAGGATAATAGGTCAGTGTCTAAACGGGGCCTTAAGGTAGGAAAATAGGTCAGTGTCTGAATGGGGCCTTAAGATAGGAAAATAGATCAGCAACTAAATTGGGCCTTAAGGTAGGAAAATAGGTCAGCAGCTGAACGGGGCCTTAAGGTAGGAAAATAGGTCAGCGACTGAATGGTACCTTAAGATAGGAAAACAGGTCAGTGTCTGAATGGGGCCTTAAGATAGTAAAATAGGTCAGTGACTGAATGGGGCCTTAAGGTAGGAAAATAGGTCAGCGGCTGAACGGGACCGCAAGGTAGGACAATAGGTCAGCGACTGAACGGGGCCTTAATATAGGAAAATAGGTCAGCAACTAAATGGTGCCTTAAGGTAGGAAAATAGGTCAGCGACTGAACGGGACCGTAAGGTAGGAAAATAGGTCAGCGACTGAACGGGGCCTTAAGATAGGAAAATAGGTCAGTGCCTGAACGGGGCCTTAAGGTAGGAAAATTGGTCAGTGGCTGAACGGGGCCTTAAGGTAGGAAAATAGGTCAGTGACTGAATGGGGCCTTAAGGTAGGAAAATAGGTCAGCGGCTGAACGGGCCCTTAAGGTAGGAAAATACATCAGTGACTGAACGGGGCCTTAAGATAGGAAAATAAGTCAGCGACTAAATGGGGCCTTAAGGTAGGAAAATAGGTCAGCGGCTGAATGGGACGTTAAGATAGGAAAAGAGGTTAGCGGCTGAATGGGGCCTTAAGGTAGAAAAATAGGTCAGTTACTGAACGGGGCCTTCAGATAGGAAAATAGGTCAGTGTCTGATTGGGGCCTTAAGGTAGGAAAATAGGTCAGCAGCTGAACGGGGCCTTAAGGTAGGAAAATAGGTCAGCGACTGAATGGTACCTTAAGATAGGAAAATAGGTCAGCAACTAAATGGGGCCTTAAGGTAGGAAAATAGGTCAGCGGCTGAACGGGGCCTTAAGGTATGAAAATAGCTCAGTGACTGAACGGGGCCTTAAGATAGGAAAATAGGTCAGCGGCTGAACGGGGCCTTAAGGAGGGAAAAGAGGTCAGTGACTGAACGGGGCCGTAAGATAGGAAAATAGGTCAGTGGAGAACAATAGTGAATAGTGGAGGGGATTCCATTTACAGGCCTGAATTTGGGGTCAAAGGTTGGATGTCGTGCATTTACAAAACTGCAGGAGAGTTGGGGTCACAATGTTGAGGTTAGAGGGATCCAAGGATAAGGTTAGAGGGTGGAGATAAATTATTTAATTTTACTTTTCTAAAGTGTCTGACACCAATAAATAAAATTCTGGATCAACAACATTTTGACAGTTGAGACATGGCTACATCAACTTTACAGCACAGTTTCAATGACGTAATCAAAGTTACAATGCAAGTCTATTTAATATAAGGTTACGACTTGTTAATCTGAAACCCAAAGAATTTTTTAATATTTAAACTTTAACTAATAAACAGAATGCTTTTCCTTATTAGTAGACCATCAAATATGCAGACAAAAAGTGCACATTCCATTTCACTGGTATGTTGACATTTACACATGACATGTACATCATATGTAGTTCAATTATAATCCCAATGCTACTGTCAAATTTGAGCTACGGTAAATGTTTTTTCATTTCAGGAATCCCTGGCCGAAAAGTACAGTATTAGGGGAATCCCCACCTTGGTGTTGGTCGACCCCAAAGATGGGAGCACAATCTCATCAGAGGGAAGAAACATTGTCACTGCAGACAGCGATGGAGAGGAGTTCCCATGGAAGAAATGAGGATTAAGATGATAAATTGAGCATTTTTAGGACCAGATTGCAATGTCACTTGTGGCTCTTTATAAGACGTCAGATCTTTTTGTATTATTTTTTTTTTAAAACATAATTTCATGTTTCCTTTGGACCATTTCATTTTTCCTCCTTGAAATTTCCAATTCCTCTAATGTAAATAAATATATAATATTTATTTTGAAGGCTGTGTGTAAATCCATTTTTTCTAAAAGCCTCAAATCTTATTTAGCACACACCAATGATTTTCCTTTAAAAAAAACGCCAGGTCTGTCGGAGTTAAAAACAATACAATCTCTTGTTCAGTGTTGCTGTGCCTCAGCAAACCACACCCCAAACCACATACTTTTTGTTGTTCAGACAAGTACTTTACAAGTACTTTACAAGCACTTTACAAGTACTTTACCATCATAGATGTATGAGTGACTGACATCTGAACACTTGGGTCAATTAGTTTAGCTAAATAACTTATCAATTCAAATCTTCCTCATAACTATAAAGCGCTGACTCTGTTCAGCGCTGAATCTGTTCCCTATGCCGGACGTTTTGGTGGAAACACTTTTTTGGTTTGTTGGGAAATGTTGTGTTGTTGTTGTTGTTGCTGTTGTTGTTGTTGTTGCTGTTCGTTTCTGAAACTCGAAATCCCCCACCCTAAAATCCCCTAACAGCAACATACAAATGGTTGCTATTTAAAATGTTTATCACTTGTTAATAAGTTTAATAATTGAACTGTTAGCTTTCCTTCCAACAGGGGATAACAATAATAATGTGGATGCCAAAGTCATTGCAATGTAGTAAGGGGCAGTACCACCATTTAGCATGGAAACCTTCCATCAAAGTAGGTGTTAACATGCCTTATGCAACATGTCTGATGTTTTGGACAGTTTGTGAGATTTGGGATCATAATTTATAAAAGTGTTGTGCAATTCACTGCAGCCTAATCAATGCTAGAAACTTTCTCTATGTGATAAAACAACGGCAGAGAATTGTCTCAATGCATTGAGAATTCATTGTGCTCTATCTTCTGCATATAATTACACACTATATGATTATTTATTATTCAGTTAGGTGTCAACTTAAATTTCTTTTTGTATAAATGAAATAAAATTGTTGAAGAGATGACATTGTCTCGTTATGTTTATATTGTTTATATTTATTGTGCTCTTTCACTGTGTTACATTAATCACAATGATTTGTAGTTTTTGTTTTCACTTGCTACTTTCACTTCCATTGAGTTGAGATCAATTGCAATTCAAGTTTGAGTTTCTTTTGTTGTCTGTTAAAATGAAATTCATTCATGAAAATTTAACTCTATGAATTATGAGAATGAAAAGATTGTTTGGGAGTTGCATTCATTTGTAGGATTACCTTCCCTTCTCTCGCAATATTTTGATTTAAATTTAATACAAAAATATTCCCGTTGTTCTTTTATGCCTATCGTCATGTGTTAATTCTAAGAACAGCACAATTCAATCAGTATCTCAAATTGTATTGCCAATCAGTTTGTCCACTAAACCAATTGAAGAAGAGCACCAGACATCACTTGAAACCTCAACAACAGTAACATCCGGAATAGCGTTCTTTGAAAACTGTGAATGTCAGTAGTGTCCATGTTAGGATGCTCCAAATCTCCAACCTGTCCACCTCACCCCACTCTCTCCTGAAAATGCATGTCAAGGTGCAAGAAGTGTGAGACTTGTGGAAATAATTTGTTTGAGGTGTGAGACCAAGCTCAACAATTCTTTGGGGATGTCGAATGGGCCTTTTCTAAAAATGTTTGGGAAGCCCTGATTTAAATTCAAAGTTTCAGACATTGGAAAGATTATTTTTCACGTTTTTTATATAGTCTTTCATCAGTTGATCCAAACCTCATTTTCCTTCCTATAAACTGTGTTTAAAATTTTGATGGTGTTGTGTTAGCAAAATGTTTGAAATGCACTACCATCACGCTAAAGACAGCGATTCCCAAGTTACCAACAACTGTGTGGGTCATTAATTTTGAGATACATTGAATCATTCCCATCACCTCTCCCACCAAACGCACACAGAAAATGGCTCCCTTTCCCACCAAACACGCACACAACGTGACTCCCTTTCCCATCAAACACACACACAACGTGACCCCCTTTCCCACCAAACACGCACACAACGTGACCCCCTTTCCCACCAAACACGCACACAACATGGCTCCCTTTCCCACCAAACACACACACAAGGTGAGTCCCTTTCCCACCAAACACGCACACAACACGACCCCCTTTCCCACCAAACACACACAGCATGGCACTCGCGTGATTCAGGAAAAAACATTTTTGTATTATTTATTTGCAATCACTGCATTGACCAGCAGATGGGCAACTCAAACTAATTTAGAATAATATATACCGGGTAGTACAAGAAGATTTATGGCTAATTATAGATCAACATCTTTTACTGCCTGACCGTACCTGTTTTGTTACCAGAACTCTTAACAGAATGTGGTTCCAAAGAATTGTCACAATGATCTCTTCCAGCTTCTCCATGTTCTTCTTCTTCTCCTATATCTTAAGGGCCCACGATCAATTTATTGATCATTTTGGCTCCTATGCATGTAGATGGGATTTGCAATGTTTCTGTGCCTGGTGTTGAGGAAATTTCACTGATTTCCATTGCCACTTTGTGAGGGAATCATGCCCTAGGGGTTTGAAGGCTTGAGGCAATAGACACAAATGTGTCTAGTGTTGTCGCCTCAACCATCCCTTTTGAAAGATTGTTCCAGTCCCTGATTGTCTTGGGCAGGAATGAGCAGCTCCTATACTGGCTTCTTGCTGGTATGAGCCTGAATTGCCACAGTACCGGAGCAGCGACAGATACCCCCTCTCCCTGCTCAATCTGTTTAATACTGGAACAGTGGACCAGCCCATTATTTATCTTGTACATCATGGAGAGCCTGGATTGTCGTCGTCGTTCCTCCAATGGTGACCAGCCTAGTGTGTCCAGCATGCTGCCAACACTAGAGGTATTCTTGTAGCGGTTTGAGACAAAGCGTGCTGCTCGTCGCTGGACCGCCTCCAACCTGTCAACGGTCTTCTGGGTAAATGGGTCCCAGACTGAAGATGCATAATCTAAAACCGGACGGACAAAGGCTTTATAGGCTCTTTCTTTCACAAAGGAGTTGCCAATCTTTGGATTTCCTTAAGAACCCCAGGGTCTTGTTTGCTTGTTTACATACATTGTTAATATGCTTGTCCCAGTGGACCTCTCTTTGAATGGTAACACCCAGGTACTTTACGGAGGAAACTTGCTCAAGAATATGGCCGTGCAGTTTGTATTGGTAGTGTAGAGGAGTACAACTTCTAGAGACTGATAGTGTCTGACACTTGGCAGGGTGAAATTCCATGTCCCACTCAGCTAACAGATTGAGATCCTGTTGTAGCTGGTCCTGGTCAGATCTTGCTTAGTCCTTCTGCCTCATGCCTCGTATTCACATCCTTAAAAGTGTCAGCTGATCTAGAATCCATCGCATCTTGAATATTTTGGAAACCTCTGAGTAGAACATGGAAATTATGATAATTTTCTGACCACCTTAAGTCAAAAAGACGCTTTAGGACAACACAAGATTTTCCCCCAAAGAAGACACCAGAACATTCTATCGATGGGTAGAACAAGTTTAGAACAAGGAATATAGGTGCTAAGCAAATTCAAAGAATATTCCAAATCATAGACAACACTCTACTGCTTTTAATTTCTATGTCCAATAAGGTCAGGCTGTGTCCAACACAAGGGACATACATGGCAAACTCATTCAGTTGATGTGTCGGTCAGGCTGCGTCCAACACAAGGGACATACATGACAAACTCATTCAGTTGATGTATCGGTCAGGCTGCGTCCAACACAAGGGACATACATGGCAAACTCATTCAGTTGATGTGTCGGTCAGGCTGCGTCCAACACAAGGGACATACATGACAAACTCATTCAGTTGATGTGTCGGTCAGGCTGCGTCCAACACAAGGGACATACATGACAAACTCATTCAGTTGATGTGTCGGTCAGGCTGCGTCCAACACAAGGGACATACATGGCAAACTCATTCAGTTGATGTGTCGGTCAGGCTGTGTCCAACACAAGGGACATACATGGCAAACTCATTCAGTTGATGTGTCGGTCAGGCTGTGTCCAACACAAGGGACATACATGACAAACTCATTCAGTTGATGTGTCGGTCAGGCTGTGTCCAACACAAGGGACATACATGACAAACTCATTCAGTTGATGTGTCGGTCAGGCTGTGTCCAACACAAGGGACATACATGACAAACTCATTCAGTTGATGTGTCGGTCAGGCTGTGTCCAACACAAGGGACATACATGACAAACTCATTCAGTTGATGTGTCGGTCAGGCTGTGTCCAACACAAGGGACATACATGACAAACTCATTCAGTTGATGTGTCGGTCAGGCTGTGTCCAACACAAGGGACATACATGACAAACTCATTCAGTTGATGTGTCGGTCAGGCTGTGTCCAACACAAGGGACATACATGACAAACTCATTCAGTTGATGTGTCGGTCAGGCTGTGTCCAACACAAGGGACATACATGACAAACTCATTCAGTTGATGTGTCGGTCAGGCTGTGTCCAACACAAGGGACATACATGACAAACTCATTCAGTTGATGTGTCGGTCAGGCTGTGTCCAACACAAGGGACATACATGACAAACTCATTCAGTTGATGTGTCGGTCAGGCTGTGTCCAACACAAGGGACATACATGACAAACTCATTCAGTTGATGTGTCGGTCAGGCTGTGTCCAACACAAGGGACATACATGACAAACTCATTCAGTTGATGTGTCGGTCAGGCTGTGTCCAACACAAGGGACACACATGACAAACTCATTCAGTTGATGTATCGGTCAGGCTGTGTCCAACACAAGGGACACACATGACAAACTCATTCAGTTGATATATCGGTCAGGCTGTGTCCAACACAAGGGACACACATGACAAACTCATTCAGTTGATATATCGGTCAGGCTGTGTCCAACACAAGGGACATACATGACAAACTCATTCAGTTGATGTGTCGGTCAGGCTGTGTCCAACACAAGGGACATACATGACAAACTCATTCAGTTGATGTGTCGGTCAGGCTGTGTCCAACACAAGGGACACACATGACAAACTCATTCAGTTGATGTATCGGTCAGGCTGTGTCCAACACAAGGGACACACATGACAAACTCATTCAGTTGATATATCGGTCAGGCTGTGTCCAACACAAGGGACACACATGACAAACTCATTCAGTTGATATATCGGTCAGGCTTTCAGTTGATGTGTCGGTCAGGCTGTGTCCAACACAAGGGACATACATGACAAACTCATTCAGTTGATGTGTCGGTCAGGCTGTGTCCAACACAAGGGACATACATGACAAACTCATTCAGTTGATGTATCGGTCAGGCTGTGTCCAGCACAAGGGACACACATGACAAACTCATTCAGTTGATGTATCGGTGCTTGCAATCTAGTGTAATGTCCTTACATATTTGAAGCATTGTCCTACGACGACTGCGGACCGACCACAGCAGTTTGATAACGGAATTAGATTCACATTCAGTAAACCCACCAGAGTGTCTGCCTAGATCCGTAGCTCCATGGGAAACTATGGGAATGAACTTGATGAACCGCTCCCCAGACTTACACCCTCGACTGTAACGGACCGTAAATGTGAGCTGATCAATGTGTGAACTGTCTGAAGTAGAATCCACACTTATTGAATACTAATATTCTTCAAAAATAGCACAAAGGTCAAAGGACATGGTTCCCCATTAAACCAATCAATTCGTCACAAATATTAAACATTTTCAGGCAGATATGATGTGTTCCCCTCTCCAGCATTTCCATATAGTTTGAGATGCTTTTCAAAAATTGTACCGGGTAAAATTCACTCAACAGATTTAAAAGAACTAAAAGTTTCCATTGCTTGCTAACCCATTAGTTTGATGATCTCTCTCTCTACACAACAATGTCAAACCTCTGGAGGCAAGAAAGCGATGAACAGAAACAACACAAGACACAACTTTATGCTAGTACTTCTGTTCTCACAGATGATGGTTTTTTTAATAAAAAGAATCTAAACAGCCAGTTTCTTTGCATTGAAGCAAATATGACATCATAGTTTTGATATGTTCTTCTGCGTTTTCATGTTGCTAACACAAAGCTGGCACACTGTAAATACAGTATTTGACTGTACAAGTATTCTTAATAATCCATAGCCTGGGATCTGTGTCGTGAATCACACTCCCTTTTTCTGAAACATTTTTGTGTGTGTTTCATCTTGTGCAACTTCCCCAGCAGGTGAAATTGGTAATAGTATGTCTGGAACTGGATTGCTGGAGACAATTGTGGATGTAGGCAATGCTACTGAATTTTGAGGAGCAGTACGGTACAAGTAACTGCTAGTTTACATGGATTTAAGCAAACTGATCCTTGTCTCCTCTGCAACTCTTTTTCTCTTCTGTGCTCCACTGATAATTATATGTTTCATTTCCGTTTAAAGGGTTATACACATCGAAACATATTTATTTATTACAAATATTTCTATACCGTATGTCAGAATGAGCTAGAGTGACATAACGCCAAAGAGCCGATAGGATTTAAGTACGTTCGGATTCCAAAAAACAATCATAGTCATTTTCGATTATTTTACGGAAATCGAATAAATTTAAATGCGCAAACAATACTTTAATCCGGTTTTATTTTAGTAAAAGTTTAAGTATTATTATTATTAATTAAAGATAAATTTAAAGTAACAGGCAGGGATCTATTAAGCAGTTTATCCGAATTTAAAAGTTATGAAAAACAAATTCATAACAAAACTATGATCTAAGAATTACATCTTAATCACATTTATCGGAAAAACTCAAACATCAGTTGTTTTTAGTGCGTTGTTAATATTGCGAAATAAAATTAAAATTAATTTCTTCTTAATAAACACGCAAATGACGTCATAGCGTGGGTAGCTAATGTTAACAAAAACAAAGTTTCTTTTATGTAATAACCACGCGTTAAAAAACCACGTATTTCCCCCTCCTTAAAAGTACAATTGATAAATTTAATTGATTGCTCTTGAAATTGTTCATAAAATACACATACATTTTAGCTTTGTATTTTTAACATTTAATTAGTTTTAATTTTGTTATTCAAAAAATGTACTTTTATTAAATTTATAACGTAATAAAAAATTAATCTTTAAATATACTTCTAATTTAAAAAATGCGATTTAAGCCAATCAGTGCTGCGCAACTCCATAGCCAAATAGCATTCACTAATCCACTTATACGTCATACAAATAAGAACGAACCATATGAAGTATGCAAAATATGTTTTGGGTATTGAAGGGACTACAATCCGGTGGAAGATATTCTAATTTTATTTAAATCCGGGTGGGGGGGGGGGGGTTGGGTCACGTTCCCCCAGGTAGCACAAGATACGTCTCAAAATAAAATAATATGTTTTGGGTATTGAAGGGACTACAATCCGGTGGAAGATATTCTAATTTTATTTAAATCCGGGTGGGGGGGGGGGATTGGTCACGTTGCCCCAGGTAGCACAAGATACGTCTCAAAATAAAAGAATGAGTTTGATAAATAGTTAACCTTCATGGATACATTATATCGGAGGTAGGAAATAGGATGGCTAAATTCTTACGTGGATGCCAATAGATTTAAATCCTATGGTATTACATTTATGAAAAAAGAGATGTTACATTCTCCTTTGACAAATAAACATGTGTTTAACTTTAACACTTCAGTTTAACTTTAACACTTCAGTTTAACTTTAACACTTCAGTTTAACTTTAACACTTCAGTTTAACTTTAACACTTCAGTTTAACTTTAACACTCTAGTTTAACTTTAACACTTCAGAACATTGTTAAAGGCGTTAAAAAATCGTGGGTTATTTGACACACTTGGTCAATTCATTTTTTTAAAAATAGAGATGGGTTAGTATTTACTTTCAAAAAATGAAAATACATTTTTGTTTTAACATTGCAAAACGTAACCAGGTGTGTATTTTGATGAGATTAACCATTTAAAAAAATGACACTCAAGTCTGATATAGGCGTGACAAACGGTTGCCAGAATCTCCTTGAGATCAAAGAATCCTTGGTTTGACGATTTTCTCATCATGTAGAATTAAAAAACAAGGTAAAATTCGGGATCCACAGAAAATTGATCTTAAATTAGTTTAAACTGAATTTCTCCTCCTTAGAAAGAAGGAGTCTTTTATCAAAATCTTCTATCAAAAGATTAATGTCATTAGCAAATTGTTTACCCAACTCAACGTGCTTGTCCTGAGGAATATGCTGTGCGCAAGTGGAGAAGTGACTCATTCCAACATTTAGTAACTGGGTTTTCAAATTTTCATTTTCAATTTAAAAGCTCTTACTGCTGCCCAAATGCCCACCTACAAGTTGTTGCTTACCTTGAAGTTGAACGTTCTGGCCCTTCAGATGTGTTGTCGAGTAACCAAAGAAGACGAGAGCGTTGCCCAACATTTCCTTGCCTAAATGCCTCCTGCTGCTGGCGACTGTTTCGATGGCATGTCCTCCTTGCTCATACGGGTTAGTTCGATTCAAACAGCAGGAAACCTCATGGGACACAACCCGTTTGACTTGGACAGCACACAAACATCAATCTGCTTCCCCTTGAAGTTGAGAGACATTTATCCATAAGTAGAACACTATTCTCCTCAGGCAAAACATCTCACAGTGAACCAATCGAAAAAATAATCTTCTCTCTGTCACGCGTTCTATCTCACACACTGCCTCTCGAAATCCCTCGTTCTATCTCACACACTGCCTCTCAAAATCCCTCGTTCTATCTCACACACTGCCTCTCAAAATCCCTCGTTAACTCTGCTTGCAAAATCGTTGTCTCCCTTTTCAATCACCCAAAATTCACGCGTCACCCGTCCATGACTTGAAAACAGTTGACACTCGTTCACATAACCCAATATCACAACATCAAGACACGAACACACCACCTCTGATGTCATGACCTTGATAGTCATGATTCCAGGACTCATCTTCAAGCTCAGGGAATTCCTTTGCTTTGCCTTCTAGGAATTTAATTATTTCCTTCTTTCAAAGCAACGAATCACTGAAGCACTTTCCCTCGGCTTAACCATCTCACTCCTGCATGGTATATTACGTCTTTGTAGTCGGCGTCTATATCTTCAAGAAAAGCTTGAAAAGCTCGATGTTTGAGTCCTCTTGATCTTATAGAGTTGACTCTTTTGACAACAACCGACATAACATGTTCTAAATGTAACACTAAGACTTGGCTACACAAGGCCTGCACATGTCAAATGCAATGATGTTTTGTTATTTGCCTTGCGATAAAATTGTCAAGAAGCGCAACTGCTCTCTTGCCAATACTCGTCATATGGCGCAACTGCTCTCTTGCCAATACTCGTCATATACCGGCCACCATCACTCGTCATATGCCAGCCACCATCGCTCGTCATATGCCGGCCACCATCACTCGTCATATGCCAGCCACCATCACTCGTCATATGCCGGCCACCATCACTCGTCATATGCCAGCCACCATCGCTACAAATGGACACCAATTTTATAAAAAAAATTTAATCTAATCCCAACTTATCTTACAAGCACTTTATCACTTCATTGAAGATATCTTTACTGGTTGTGTGTCCTGACAAGGAGCACATTCCAGCGAGTTCCTCGGTAATTTAATAATAATACTAAAGTTTATTTGAAAAACACAATTCATCCCCAAAAGCTCGAAGCACGGTACAAAGTCAACCATATTAAAAAGAGAAATAAAAACAATCTAAAATTTACCACATTTAAAAACAGACGCAACACTATAAAGCTACATACGAGCATACCAAGTCAAAGTCTTTCATCCCGTTTCAACCATAAGCAACACATGCCAATATACATTAACTGAAAAAAGATGATAGATAGCATCTCCTCAGAAGTTGTTTGCGAAATAGATGTGTTTTTAAATCGGTCTGGCTGTTTCTGAGAGTGAGAGCGACAGCAAGGTCGTTCCAAATTGTTGGGCCAGCAAATGCGAAAGTGCGCTTTCCGTAGGTCTCAAGGCGAACACACGGTATCAATACTTTGCCACTATTTGTCAACACCTCTAATGAAAACAAGAAGTTGGGCGTTGTCTTTTAAATCAGTGCTTGTGTCCATGGCTAGAGAATAAAAAGAGAATTCACAAGCTTTCTGCATTTATTGTACTTGAAGATTGTTGGAAATATCAGTTATTCTTCTTTGCAATGTCAGTCGCGATAAACTGATGTTTTGAAATAACCCTGTTTTGTCCGGACATAATTCATTCAGACGGGGCTATCAGCCTGCACTTCTTTACAAATTCGCCTTCAGGAAAGGATTTCTCACCAGTAGCCATTTCTATTGAAATACAAAAACTTATCATGGTGGCAGTCTCGATGATCATCATGCCCATTCTATACTTTTTTTGTTGGTAAGCCTTCGACTAGTTTTAGAAAAAATTCTTATTCCATTCCTAATATGTTCACTATAAAATAAATTCTGTGGATTTCGTACACAAAATTGTTTTAAAGTAGATCTAAGAGGCTATTTGTCATTTATCTGACATAAAAAGTTACAGTACTTTGACATTCCAAATCAACATTTCAATCAACTGAATATTGGGGAATGTATACATTATTTGTAAGCCTATACGATTGCCTACCGATAAAATGACACATTAATAAATACACAATGTTATTTTCTAAGCAACTCATCTTCTCTTTAGTTCATAATGCCGGTCATATACGATGGATGAAAACGACCTGTTTGGATTACCCCCCCCCCAACCCACAAATATAGAGTTGGACCTCTTTTTTTAACCTTTTTTTAATTTTTTTGGCTCTGATAAAACTTTGAAATATTGAGAAAATGCCGTTATTATAAGTCCTGATTGCAGTCAACATCTCCAATGATGTTAGCGGTGTCTTTGTCTTTTGTGTGAAGTAAACATTTCTTTTTTTTTGTGTGAAGTAAACATTTCTTTTTTTTTTTCTTTCTTTTTTGAAAATTCTTTGATGAACTCTGTAGTTAACACCCAAAAGGTTTCAGAGTTTTAATAAAAAACGAAAGCTACATAAATTTGTTTGCAGCATTCAAGCAGAGTCTTCGCTCCACTTTTCGAGGTCCCCCTTGTCACATTTTGGTTTACTCCTCCCCACATTGAATTAAAATATGATAAGTGAGAGAATATCCCCATCAAATTTGTAAGTGTCTAAAACATTTGAGGCCCACTGCAGATGTGGGGGTTGCTAGGCTCATTGCGATGTTTCTATGGTTAAGTGACACATACATTTTTTTTTTAAAACGGGCATCTTTTCCATTGCTCTCCAATTAAGTGCAGAATTTTGAAAAAAACTAAATTAAATTATTTACTTAACTGCATTCTTGTATATTGCATTTAAAAAAGAATTTCTGGTGACTATCACAATGCAAGAGGTGATAATAAGCTAAGAGAAATGTATAGCCTTAAAATCGCCACAACTGGAATTAACTTAGTTCATGCCCCCCCACCCCCCACCCCCCTTCCCCACCTGATGCGGCGTTAAATGTATCTTTGATCATTATTATGGTTCATTTTGGCACTTCCCATGAACAGGTTGGAAAGGTTACCTCAAAACTATCTGAAGAAAACACCGAATTTAAGCCTGTGCCAAAATACA
Source organism: Lymnaea stagnalis (assembly GCA_964033795.1). Lineage (NCBI taxonomy): Eukaryota > Metazoa > Mollusca > Gastropoda > Lymnaeidae > Lymnaea > Lymnaea stagnalis. The sequence continues at coordinate 344,574 of CAXITT010000577.1, read as the reverse complement.
GCCCTGCATTTTGAATTTGCGAGATTGTCTTCAGCACCCTCAATTTATGCACCGCGTTCCCTCACGCTGATCAGTGTTACAGTGTGAATTTGAATATAAGTTTGTTTCAAATGATTACCCTGGTGCATGCCACAACCGGGGTGAATTCAGTTGGTGCACATGGCACCAAAATGACTCTCCAGACCCTAAACAATTTCTTTCCCCTGATCAAAAGGTCTAATAGAAACATTCATTAACTATACTCCAAAAGGCACCTCTTAATTTTGTAAATAATTAACAAAATTCTGGAGACAAATCTTCTCAGACCCTTCTACCGCTCAAGATTCATCTTACTTACTTGTACCCGTCTCAGGTATACGCCGTCTACACGAATGTTCCATTCAACTCGGTCCTGTGCTTTCCTTTCCATGGCAGTTGCTTCCAATCATTGTATTCCATACTTTGTGTGTGTGTGTCTGCCCGTCGCTCGCGTCTCCAGACATTTTTAGGGCCTCCTCTTTTTCTTTTTCCCCGGTGGATTTCACGTTAGGGATTGTCTGTAGATTTTATCTGGTGATGTTATCTGGTGATGTTATCTGGTGATGTTGTCTGGTGATGTTATCTGAAGATGTTATCTGGTGATGTTATCTGGTGATGTTGTCTGGTGATGTTATCTGGTGATGTTATCCGGTGATGTTATCTGGTGATGTTATCTGGTGATTTTGTCTGGTGATGTTATCTGGTGATGTTATCTGGTGATGTTGTCTGGTGATGTTGTCTGGTGATGTTATCTGGTGATGTTGTCTGGTGATGTTATCTGGTGATGTTATCTGGTGATGTTATCTGGTGATGTTGTCTGGTGATGTTGTCTGATGATGTTGTCTGATGATGTTGTCTGGTGATGTTGTCTGGTGATGTTATCTTGTGATGTTATCTTGTGATGTTATCTGGTGATGTTGTCTGGTGATGTTATCTGGTGATGTTGTCTGGTGATGTTATCTGGTGATGTTGTCTGGTGATGTTATCTGGTGATGTTATCTGGTGATGTTATCTGGTGATGTTATCTGGTGATGTTGTCTGGTGATGTTATCTGGTGATGTTATTTGGTGATGTTATCTGGTGATGTTATCTGGTGATGTTATCTGGTGATGTTATCTGGTGATGTTGTCTGGTGATGTTGTCTGGTGATGTTGTCTGGTGATGTTATCTGGTGATGTTATCTGGTGATGTTATCTGGAGGTTTGCGGAGAGTGGGCCCTATCTACCTCCATATTTTTCTTATGATGTCTTTAATAGACTCCTGTTATGTCCTTTCATGTATGTCTATTTTGATGATGGTGTCTGACCTTTTGATGTTAATTCATGATCTTTCTAAGGCAAGTGTTTATAAAGGTCTGTACTTTTAGTGTAATGCTCGCTGCTGTTCTCTAAGTTTTGGCGAGTAGTACTGTTTTGACATTTGTGTTGCAAGTTCTGCAGAGTCAGCTTCGTTGACTATCATATTTTTTTTAATAGCACAGATGCTAACTTAGCCTTTCCAATTCTAGCCCAGAATGGTGCTGCCTAAACATGTCAAGGCATCCACTTCTTCCAGTGTATTTCCTGCCAGAGAGATATGTTCTTGGTTGGCTGAGTTAACCTTCCTGATCTTTGTCTTGCTTTGATTTCTAGAAATAAAAGCCACGATTCATCGGCGCCCTCGATTTCTGCCCTACATCCCGATGGAAATGATCTGGCTCATGTTGGTGACGATGGCTACACTAGACCTAGTGGCGTAGCTAGTATTAGTGCCAGCACGAGTGGCCAACTATTTTTGCCGCTGTTCCTTCCACGATACAAACACTGCATTTGTCAACAAATAATAATAATAATAATAATAAGAGGTCTTATATAGCGCGGTACCCCAGCCTAGGGCTGGGCTCACCGCGCTGTACATAAAATTTGTATCAAAAGAAACATAATCATGACATTAAAATAAAATACATTTATGAAATAAAAAACCGCAATGTATATTCACCCACCCACCCCCCACCCCACCCCACCACATAACTTTTACATGATATCCCTCACATACATATCAAAAAAGGACACCCGAGTGAACAACCTCATTCTCCTCCTGTCTAAGCCACGACACCCGAGTGAACAACCTCATTCTCCTCCTGTCTAAGCCACGACACCCGAGTGAACAACCTCATTCTCCTCCTGTCTAAGCCACGACACCCGAGTGAACAACCTCATTCTCCTCCTGTCTAAGCCACGACACCCGAGTGAACAACCTCATTCTCCTCCTGTCTAAGCCACGACACCCGAGTGAACAACCTCATTCTCCTCCTGTCTAAGCCACGACACCCGAGTGAACAACCTCATTCTCCTCCTGTCTAAGCCACGACACCCGAGTGAACAACCTCATTCTCCTCCTGTCTAAGCCACGACACCCGAGTGAACAACCTCATTCTCCTCCTGTCTAAGCCACGACACCCGAGTGAACAACCTCATTCTCCTCCTGTCTAAGCCACGACACCCGAGTGAACAACCTCATTCTCCTCCTGTCTAAGCCACGACACCCGAGTGAACAACCTCATTCTCCTCCTGTCTAAGCCACGACACCCGAGTGAACAACCTCATTCTCCTCCTGTCTAAGCCACGACACCCGAGTGAACAACCTCATTCTCCTCCTGTCTAAGCCACGACACCCGAGTGAACAACCTCATTCTCCTCCTGTCTAAGCCACGACACCCGAGTGAACAACCTCATTCTCCTCCTGTCTAAGCCACGACACCCGAGTGAACAACCTCATTCTCCTCCTGTCTAAGCCACGACACCCGAGTGAACAACCTCATTCTCCTCCTGTCTAAGCCACGACACCCGAGTGAACAACCTCATTCTCCTCCTGTCTAAGCCACGACACCCGAGTGAACAACCTCATTCTCCTCCTGTCTAAGCCACGACACCCGAGTGAACAACCTCATTCTCCTCCTGTCTAAGCCACGACACCCGAGTGAACAACCTCATTCTCCTCCTGTCTAAGCCACGGCACCCGAGTGAACAACCTCATTCTCATCCTGTCTAAGCCACGGCACCCGAGTGAACAACCTCATTCTCATCCTGTCTAAGCCACGACACCCGAGTGAACAACCTCATTCTCCTCCTGTCTAAGCCACGGGCAGGAGCGTAACTAGAATGTTTGGCGTCAGGGAAGACAGGGACATGATTCATTTTACGCCCCCCCCCCCTATCAACTCTGAAACTAACTATTTTCACCCATTCTATACATCCAAGCCAATTTTGGTGCCCCCGCTAGTCTGCGTCCCGGGGACGTATGTCCCATCTGACGAACTGTACATCTCAGGGTTGAGACGATCTATCTACTCTTCTTGTCGGACGACAGTTAGGGTCTCTAAGCTCCTTTGGCTTGAGCACCTTATCCTATATGTTAGGCCAAGGCACTGCAACTCTGACTCCATCATATCATACTCTAATACTGACACCCTCCAAAAATCTGAAATGCCCCCCCGGGGGGGGGGGATATCTGAAAGAAACACTGGTGAGGCCGCCTAGAAGAGTGAGTTTCATAGAAGAGTGAGTCTCCAAGAAGAGTGAGGCACGCTAGAAGTCTGTCTCCAAGAAGAGTGAGGCACCCTAGAAGTCTGAGTCTCCAAGAAGAGTGAGGCACCCTAGAAGTCTGAGTCTCCAAGAAGAGTGAGGCACCCTAGAAGTCTGAGTCTCCAAGAAGAGTGAGGCACCCTAGAAGTCTGAGTCTCCAAGAAGAGTGAGGCACCCTAGAAGTCTGAGTCTCCAAGAAGAGTGAGGCACCCTAGAAGTCTGAGTCTCCAAGAAGAGTGAGGCACCCTAGAAGTCTGAGTCTCCAAGAAGAGTGAGGCACCCTAGAAGTCTGAGTCTCCAAGAAGAGTGAGGCACCCTAGAAGTCTGAGTCTCCAAGAAGAGTGAGGCACCCTAGAAGTCTGAGTCTCCAAGAAGAGTGAGGCACCCTAGAAGTCTGAGTCTCCAAGAAGAGTGAGGCACCCTAGAAGTCTGAGTCTCCAAGAAGAGTGAGGCACCCTAGAAGTCTGAGTCTCCAAGAAGAGTGAGGCACCCTAGAAGTCTGAGTCTCCAAGAAGAGTGAGGCACCCTAGAAGTCTGAGTCTCCAAGAAGAGTGAGGCACCCTAGAAGTCTGAGTCTCCAAGAAGAGTGAGGCACCCTAGAAGTCTGAGTCTCCAAGAAGAGTGAGGCACCCTAGAAGTCTGAGTCTCCAAGAAGAGTGAGGCACCCTAGAAGTCTGAGTCTCCAAGAAGAGTGAGGCACCCTAGAAGTCTGAGTCTCCAAGAAGAGTGAGGCACCCTAGAAGTCTGAGTCTCCAAGAAGAGTGAGGCACCCTAGAAGTCTGAGTCTCCAAGAAGAGTGAGGCACCCTAGAAGTCTGAGTCTCCAAGAAGAGTGAGGCACCCTAGAAGTCTGAGTCTCCAAGAAGAGTGAGGCACCCTAGAAGTCTGAGTCTCCAAGAAGAGTGAGGCACCCTAGAAGTCTGAGTCTCCAAGAAGAGTGAGGCACCCTAGAAGTCTGAGTCTCCAAGAAGAGTGAGGCCCTCCCCCCTTAGAAGTTTGAGGCCCTAGGCACATGCCCCAGAGGGCCCATGCCTTAAGACAGCACTGCTACGAGGTGGGCCTAATGTATTGTAACAAGATAGCAGCAATGAAACCTCAAAAATTTCGTGTGTCGACAAGAAGGCGGTGACAAAAAATAATAATTGTTTAACAGCTTAATTTGTGTGTGTGTTTGTGTGTGTGTGTGTGTGTATATATATATATATATATATATATGTTTGAGTTTATGATAAATGAGTTGTAAACAAAGATAGGCCTAACTGATAAATGAGTTGTAAATAAAGATAGGCCTAACTGATAAATGAGTTGTAAATAAAGATAGGCCTAACTGATAAAGGAGTTGTAAATAAAGATAGGCCTAACTGATAAATGAGTTGTAAATAAAGATAGGCCTAACTGATAAATGAGTTGTAAATAAAGATAGGCCTAACTGATAAATGAGTTGTAAATAAAGATAGGCCTAACTGATAAATGAGTTGTAAACAAAGATAGGCCTAACTGATAAATGAGTTGTAAACAAAGATAGGCCTAACTGATAAATGAGTTGTAAATAAAGATAGGCCTAACTGATAAATGAGTTGTAAATAAAGATAGGCCTAACTGATAAATGAGTTGTAAATAAAGATAGGCCTAACTGATAAAGGAGTTGTAAATAAAGATAGGCCTAACTGATAAAGGAGTTGTAAATAAAGATAGGCCTAACTGATAAATGAGTTGTAAATAAAGATAGGCCTAACTGATAAAGGAGTTGTAAATAAAGATAGGCCTAACTGATAAAGGAGTTGTAAATAAAGATAGGCCTAACTGATAAATGAGTTGTAAACAAAGATAGGCCTAACTGATAAATGAGTTGTAAATAAAGATAGGCCTAACTGATAAAGGAGTTGTAAATAAAGATAGGCCTAACTGATAAAGGAGTTGTAAATAAAGATAGGCCTAACTGATAAATGAGTTGTAAACAAAGATAGGCCTAACTGATAAATGAGTTGTAAATAAAGATAGGCCTAACTGATAAAGGAGTTGTAAATAAAGATAGGCCTAACTGATAAAGGAGTTGTAAACAAAGATAGGCCTAACTGATAAATGAGTTGTAAACAAAGATAGGCCTAACTGATAAATGAGTTGTAAATAAAGATAGGCTTAACTGATAAATGAGTTGTAAATAAAGATAGGCTTAACTGATAAATGGTTATACAAATGCACGTGACATGATTTCAACAGGAATAATTTCCTTAATTTTGAAAACGTGTCCGCAACGAAATTACTTTTGTTTCTGACCAGAATGAGCATATTATTATTATCTACTACAAGGGAGAGTGCATTTTCAGGAAACATTCCAACAAGTACCTTTATGGTGTCAACTGAAGCCACGCCTCTAATCTTTTAATTAAAGCCCCGGTTTATGTTCTTTTAATGCTTAAAAACAATATCTAAAGTAGGGTTTCCAAAACTAGGGTGCTTGCACCCCCCAGGATATTTGAGGTGGAATTTAGGGTGTGGGGCGTGGGGTGCCGGGAAAAGGCATTATAATAACAGTGGAGACTTTAACTTTTTATATTTGATGTAAATGTTTATATATTTAAGATTGTTTTACATCAACATCCTCTTTTATGTAAATTAATTACAAGTTTACTTTTAAAGTTCTACAATTCTCTTTGCAATGAAATAAATATTAATCCGCTATTTTAAAATGCATTCTTACTTTTGTAAAAGGTGCGAGATTAGTCTAATAATCCGCAGGTTAGGAAATATGAAAATTCGAAAAATACTACTAAAAATACCTCACTCTAAATTAGTAACTTTTCTTATTTAATCTTACTGCGTTTAGTTATTGCTCTCTTGACAATAATTGTCACGAGAGCAATAACTAAACTCTGTAAGATTAAAGAATAATTATTATTTGACGCCAATAACACAATTCAAACTAATATTAGGCTACATTTTTAATATAAAAATATGGAAATTTAAAAAAAATAATTGAAAAGTTATTAGTTATGGCTGGGGTAGGCCTACTTGACTTAACATGAAACATTTTTTTTTTTTTTGAAGATCTTTCACTGCTAACACTTACTAACAGCTGAACTAGTGCCCGCATCTAGATTTCAAAACATATTTTCCGCCTCCATTGGCACCGCCTTGATAAAATGCCAATAAAATGCAAATAAAACTTATTTATTTATTGTGCCTTCTTACCACTGTACATCACCCCTTGACATTGTCATCCAAACCACAGGGAGTGCAGGCCCATGCGATTAAGAACCACTGAGTTATAAGGTATACAATTAATAAACAATATATTAAAGATATAACTATAACTTAGACTTATGTAGCGATCTTCTTTCATTATGGTATATTTTCTATAGAACTAGATTTGTTAAATTGGATCATTATACCATCACTTTTTTTTAAATAATTTAAATCAACTAATTCAACGATTAAAAAAAAATTAGATCTATATATTTTTTTTTTAATAGAGAAATAAATTGAACGAAAATATTATAACTTTGTTTCATAAGATTTTATCACAAAGTATTACTGGATTTGATATTGTTTTCAGACTCACTTTAAAAATAAATTTGTGCTGATTATTTATGGTACCCTCCAAAATATAAAATTATTATTGCAAACTAATAATGATTTAACTTAATGCAAAAAAATATACGAAGTTAAAAAAGATATTTATACAAGATTATTTGGAGTAAAAATTCAACTAAATTTGAATGACCTAGTTATTCTAACTAGAGGCACCGGCTCCGTTTTGTTTAGTGCTCTGGCTCTAGGTTTGTTGTGACGACGAAAATGAACATGTGTGGTTTATGTAATCGTACTTGTTGTCAGGATTCCTGGCTTATATAAAACAGAATAAATGTATATAGCACTGAAAGGTTTGTTCGATATTCCGTTGCGTAAAAATATACAGAACCAGTTGATTTTAAATTTATGCAACAAGGAAAATTAAATAAAGTACTAATACTATCTAGACTGTGATAGTGATAGAGCAAGGCCTGCAAGGAAATTAAATCCATAGGCCATTTGTCATTGGCGCTGATAATGATTAGGCTAAGTCAGTACTAAGGGCAAGGCTCCGGCAAGGGGTTTACACTTAACTTGACTCCTAAGTACTGTAGGCCTACTTGGACTGGAGAGTCGGTATGCACTGTGTGTTTATTTTTATATTAATTATTTAAATTTATGTACTCATTCTCATACTCATTAAAAATTAAGTCATAATATTATATAATATATATTATTTAGTCACTTTGACTGTTATGATAAATTATGACTCAAGACATCAGACATTAAAAATTAAAGCTGATGACAAAAGTCTAAAGTCTAAAACATTGTTAACTCAATGTTCACTGCTAATTACTAATGTTACTCACACTATACTTATACACCACTATAGACTATAAATATAGTATACTGTATACTATTACTATGTCTTACTTTAGTGGATAAATGTATTTATTATTGGGCACTCCTCAGAACGGCTATCCCAAATTAAAAATTGACTACTTTTCGTAAGGAAGTGTCCTAATACCAGCCAAATAGCTGTCCATAATTGGTGCCTTCATTTTTTAAATCAAATTTTGTTTGCAGACTAATTATTGCTTGTAATAATTATATTATATAAAATAAACAATACCATGTCCATATTTCAAATAATTTTTTGTCAGGAAACATTCTAAAAACTTATGACTCAGAAGGCATTTCATTGTAATGTTTGGTTTGGTTAAAGTGGCTTGCTGAAAACAGTCTGATAGCCTACAAAAAAGCAATTCAACAGAGATAATTTTTTTTTTAATCTCTCCTGCCCTTGTATTTTTTTTTATGTTTCTTCTTCTTTAAAAAAAAAAAATTTCTCTGAGAAGATGGTGATGATGAAGAGGCTGATGAAGTTCATAAAAAAAAGAATAAATTTAAATAGAGCATTAGTCATTAGACATAAACAAATACGTCACCAATTATCAGCGGCTATTAGACTGAAAGCTGAACACTTTCTATCGAATAGTATTCTATTTTTAATTTGGGACTGCCGTTCTGAGGAGTGCTGTCCGCTCAATTTTAAACCAAGTTTAATTTTAAGTTACAGTATTTTCTATATACAGTAAGAGGTTAATAATCTGGACATCTAAATTCCGGCCTGCTTAATTAGAAACATATTTTCTGGGGAGCAAGAATCTCAGTGGGATAAAAGTAGTATTGGCTTACCCTAAACCTCCTTAAATATTGTCTCATTTTTAACTTTATGTTTTATTTTTTTAGGAAATGGGTAAGGGTTCCAAAGCTCAAAATGGTACTTCACACCTCAATCAACTAATAACATTTGATGAAGTAAGTCGGCACAATAAAAGAGATGACCAGTGGATTTTGATAAATGGAAAGGTTTACAATGTCACAGAATTCGCTAAAAAGCATCCTGGAGGTGCTAAAATTCTCAATCATTATGCAGGGGAGGATGCCACGGTAATTATATTTTAAAAAATTATTTAAATAAAATTCTAAGCAATGATGCACAGCATAAAGCTGGTTACACAATTTTGATGCCCTCTAAAATGTCACTCATTATCATGTAATTGTATTTGGGACTGGGGGGACATAATACTCTACCTTGTAAGGAGTGACAAGATGTTGAAAAATTATAAAATAAAAGTTAAATATTATTCCTAAAGATCAATTTCATCCACTTATAAGTTAGAACATAGATTATGCATAGTGCAGCATAGATTAAAAAATTATGTGTTTATGTTTTAGCTACCAATGAAAAGGCTTTATTACTATACATTATCTCCTACTTACCTCAAAACCAAGATAAAACCTACTGGTAGGGATGTCTGGCCTAGGAATGTCTGGCCTCCACATGATAAGAGTGAGAGGGAGAAACATTGGTTTCCATTTGCAAAGCTTTCCAATATGTGTATATATATTTTTAAAAAAAAGTCTGTACTTTTTTTGTACAGGATGCATGGGTGGCCTTTCATAATGACAAGGAAAAAGTCAGTAAATATCTTAGTACTTTGTATGTGGGGGATGTCACAGATGTGCCTGTGGTGAGTTGACTCTGTCATTTATTTTATTTTTATACACAAAAATTATACCTTTATTCGAATACTGGCAGGATTTTATTTTACTTATTTGAGTTTTCAGCTCACCCAAGACATTCATAATAATGTTCGCTAGATAAGAAAATATCAGTAAAAGTAAGAAATTTTTAACATCCATTTAAAAGGGATTCAGGAATTTTGCATCTAATTTTTAAAAAAAGTTTATATATATTTTTTTTAGATTTTTAAAACACTAAAGCATTAACATCAATAAGGAATCTTTCATTTAATGAACTGAGTATGAGATGACTATGTTAATTGCAATTATTTATGTTGTTTGTGGAGTGAACATGTTGAATAAACTTATACCTGTACTGTATCTCTGTACACACAAATTAAAGAAAGGAACTATTTACATTTTTTACTGGTGCTCTATAGCAGTCAGAATATGAATCTTTTACTGGACTTTTTTTTTTGCTCACATAAATGCAGATTGCAGTATTCATAAATGCCATAGATCCGTAAAAGCCCTCTTGGTTAACTATTTTGGATGACTATTTTATTCACACAGAAAGAAATCAAAGAAGAGTTTCGCCAGCTCCGCAAGTTAGTTGTCGAGAAGGGTTGGATGAAGCCTGAACCGCTGTTTTACATTGTTCACTTTTTACAAATTGTATTCCTTGAGGCAGCAGCTGTCTGGTTTCTATGGTATTTCGGCACCAGCTGGTACATGATTCTCACAACCATGTTGATCTTAACCACCGCACAGGTAAAAATAAATAATCACTTAAATTATGCTGTGATTCAATAACCTAATTATGCATTTGACAAAATCTAATCACAACGAACATTTTTTAAAAAATGAATTGCTAATGAGAACTACAGAAAGGTACATTAAATATTGATAGCTATAAAAATAAATAATAAAAATTGTGTCGCCTTATATGACAGATAGTGTAGATATGATCTTTTAAATAATCTCACAGCATTGGACTAAACAATGCCATGCCCACATTTTAGTTTGGAGTTGATAAATTATTTATGATGATTTTCTCCCATCTGCTGATAATTGCTTTAATATAAATAGAACACCTCAATAAAATCTCCGGAACTTATAATTAGAATTATGGAAGGGATACATATTTATTTAGCCACATTCTTATTATTATGGAAGTCAAAATTAAGGAATATACTGTTTTAAACATAAGTGCTGAATGGTGGGCAAAAGTATATACCCAGAGTAAGCCAGGGGATGATACTTTCTGTTTGGAGTGTCACATACTGTTGCCTAACCCTAAATCAGTGAAAGAAAATGGGAAGATAGTATGTACTGTCAATTTTCTCCCTGGGATTCATGTTATTTATACCGATGCCTGTTGTTTCTGCCTGCTTTTTGTGAACACTTTATTTATCCCAAATTGTCATTTACTCGTCTGACTTATTCCAGTCCAACCCTCTGCTAGTTACTGACTCTGATTGTGGCAAATTTAATCTTACCATCTCCAGGCTCAAGCAGGTTGGACACAACATGACTATGGTCATCACAGTGTGTTTCCAGATGTCTGGCGTTCCCATTTATTTCATCATCTGACTATAGGTTTTATGAAGGTAAGAGAAGTCAGATCTCACTTAGGATAATTTATTCAAACATATAACTGTAGGTCTTTTGAAATTCTGGTGGAAATGTTGGGGGTGAGGGGTATCCATTGAAAGGTTCATTAGGGACTATTTTCTATAATATTGAGGAATTCATGTGCTTCACCAGTTACCAACAAAAGTTTTTTTAAGTATTAGTTTTATGCTTTAAGGAAATGTTATATCTCAAAGAAATTTTAAATTGAGCATTATAATAAGAAAAACAGCTCTTAATAGAGAAAAATTGTATAATAAGCACACAATAAGATAGAATAAGAAGAGTTTTTAAAAAGTCATACTAAAGCATTAAAAAAACCCACAAAAGAAACATAAAGCTAAAGAAACCACTTAAAACAATCATAGAAGGAAAACACAAAAATTCTATTAAAAAAAGGAACTTGCAATAAAAAGAGATGAAAAAAACAGCTTCATTCTAATTTTGATTCTTCCAGCCTCATGAACTATAGTTCTCTCAGCCTCATATTAACTATGGTTCTCTCAGCTTCATGAACTTTGGTTATCTCAGCCTCATATAAACTACCGGTACGGCTTTCTCAGCCTCATATTAACTATGGTTCTCTCAGCCTCACGAACTATGGTTCTCTCAGCCTCATTAACTATGGTTCTCTCAGCCTCACGAACTATGGTTCTCTTAGCCTCATTAACTATGGTTCTCTCAGCTTCATGAACTTTGGTTCTCTCAGCCTCATATAAACTATGGCTCTCATAGCCTCATTAACTATGGTTCTCTCAGCCTCATATTAACTATGGTCCTCCCAGCCTCAAATTAACTGAAAAGATTTCTTCCATTGTCTTATTGATTAGTATCAGTTGTGTACTTAATATTTCAGGGAGCTTCATCGCACTGGTGGAACTTCAGGCACTTCCAGCACCATGCCAAGCCTAATTTGATTAAAAAAGATCCTGACATCGAGATTGCCTATTTGTTTCTGATCGGGGACAAGCTGCCCGTGGAGTTTGGCAAGAAGAAAAAGGGTTTCATGCCTTACCAATGGCAGCAAGATTATTTCTTTTTATGTAATTATCTCACATTTTGCCTTTTCCATTTACCTAAGCAGAGGTTCATACCACAGAAAGGAAATAGTTTCATATAACAAAACAAAAACAGATTATGTGTCATATTAGTTGTTGTAAGAAATATCTGCATTTATGTCACAATTTTAATTATAATGTACATGAGTTTAATAGACTTTATAAAAACAAATAATTTCATGCTATTCAAATGTTTGGCAGAGTAGTAACAGGTTTAATTAAATCATTTTTTTTTATTACAGTAATTTAATTTGAGTGGTCATAGTTCATTTTTTTATTTTTCAGTGGGTCCTCCATTATTGTTACCAATCTACTTCCATTTTGAAATAATTTACTTCTGCATCAAGAGGAGGGATTGGCTTGTAAGAGGTTTATTCATTTTTTATTTTACAGGCTTTTTAAATTTAAAAAAAATAAATGCAATTTAAACAATATATGTAAGAAAAGAAAAAAAGAAGATAGAAAATTGCAAATAAAACGTATAATATTTAAATTTGTATTTGACACTTAAGTATTTTTGTTAAAATTTATTTTTAGGACCTGGCTCTGGCCATAGCTTTTTTCCTGAGATTTTTCTACTTGTTTACACCATTTTTTGGTGGCTGGGGCACATTTGGGTTTTATATGGGGATGAGGTAAGTAGATGGATGTAAGATTTTAGAAAAATAATTTAGATCTGTCTAAATGTAATCTTTTGAGTTAGGAAAAGCTATGAGAAGAGCTAATGAATTTTAAATATTCGTGTATGTTTCTTAGTTCATTACCTGACAGTATAAATATTTATGTTTAAATCTTGCACCAGTCCATGGTACAATTTTGAGATTTGTCCACCAGAATGCCAAACTTTAAGCAAATGCTGTGTTGTACAAAAGCTTGTCAGATTCCATTTGTTACTATTGTATTAAATACTCTTAATCGGTGTATAACTCCATTACTTTCAGGTTTTTTGAAAGCCATTGGTTCACCTGGGTGACCCAGATGAGCCATCTGCCCAATGAAGTTGATTGGGACAGCAAAGATCTTGATTGGTTTCAAATGCAGCTTAGGTCATCTTGTAATGTCAAGCCTGGTTGGTTCAACGACTGGTTTTCTGGCCATTTGAATTACCAGATTGAACACCAGTAAGTGGTTTTTGTGGTCAGCTGACACTTAGATTGCTCCACTGTAAAGAAGTAGAATAGTTTTATGTTTGAGGATTTTAACAATTTCAATTATATGACTTTCTTTTTCTCTGATTGAAAGCTGATTATTAATTTTAATAAATCTAATTAGAGTAAGTTAAAAATGAAAGCCGAGTATTAATTTTAATAAATCTTATTAATTAGAGTAAGTAAAAAATTATTTTATAGATTTACATAAAATATTCTAAAGTTTAATGACTTGTTAGTAAAAATCGAATTTCCCACAAGGAAACGCTTAGCTTGTTGGCAGAAAAAAATGTTTTAAAGACTGTCAAAAAGCTTCTCTCAAATTCATGGACATTGATCGGAATTTCTGGGAAATGTGTGCCATGGAACATACAAACTGGCGAGGCGGACTCATTATTAGAGCACAATCCTCAGCGTAAATGCACCCTTCACACTCAAAGAAAGTGCTAAGCAAGGAATAGCAGAATCGACTCCAATCATATTAGGATCCCAAAACAAGTGTGTTCTACAAGCTGGAAAGCTTTCCAGGCACAGATAGAACTGGCAAGCCTCTTGCGTAATCACAGTTGAATATAGCCTTGGGCATCTTCTATTGCGAAGGATAAACAGATCTGTTAAATCCTACGCTTTTGCCATATTAACTAGTTTTTATGCATAATAAATACTACGTACTGCACTATGATAAGCCTATAAAAATATATTTTTGAGAGGTTTTTCCGTTTGGTTTATTTGTAATATAAATATAATTAATTGGTTTGTTTTCAGTCAAAAGTTACTGCATTTTTTGTTTCTTTTTGTGAAGTAGAATACAAAAAATGGTGATTGGCCTTTTGCTCTAGATCTCAATGAGCCAACCAGAATATTTTTCTTTTCAAGGGTCCGTTAAATTTAAACAGTCATAAACATTCAAATATCTTCTTTCTGCAGTTTATTTCCAACCATGCCTAGATGCAACTACCACAAGGTGGCCCCACTGGTCCAGTCTTTGTGTAAAAAACATGGAATAGAGTATCGAAACAAAACCCTGTTTAATGCATGCGCCGACATAATCAGGTATTTATGAATGTAAATAACATAACAGCAGTAAATGGAGGGACAAATAGTTACTGATTCACATTAAATGTCTAGCAATAAATTCAAAGCCAGACTAATAATAATTTATTTTTTTTTTTTAAACGGTAAATAAGTTAATACTGGTAAATGGAACTAAATAAAAGTAATCATTTTTAATGAATGTATTGAGAAGTAATTATTTTTCTTTTTTTAAACTTCAGAATGCTGCGAAAATCTGGACAACTCTGGTTTGATGCATACAATGAATAGTCCAGAACTAGAACTTAGTTACACCTACGGCTCAAACTTGTTTTCAGATAATGCATGCAAATTTTGTGTTTTTTTAAAATTCATGTCAACATTTTTTTGTACCTCTATGACTGCTGTCATTTTGTTGATTACCTTATATGAAAACAATTTATTTAAAATAATTTTTTATTTTATAACTTGCATGATTTTATTTCACACTGCTGATTGATAATTTTAAATGCATGATATGTACTCACTTACATCTGACCCTTGGGTTTTACTATTTTAAATCTTTTAAATGGAATTTTGTACCCTTCCTGAAGTCCAGGAGATACTTTAAAATATTTTTAGGAGTTAAAAAACAGAAACATATATTAACCTTAATAACAGCATTCCTATTGACATATTTAATCAGGGTAATGACACAGTAAGTATTATGAACAAGATTAATGAATTAATGTTAAGGTATAGATCAATTCATTGGACAAAAGTCTAACCTAACATGACTATCAATATTTAAAAACATCAAAACAGAAGGAAGGTTAAAATAAACACGTTCTGTTGTATCTTGTTAGCCACCTTAATGACTTAAATGCATCTCATTATTTATTTGCTTTATTGTGTGGCCCATGTGGGTTACGCCCGTCATCCTAGTTTCCAGTATTCTGCGTGCTGCACAATCTAATTATGAAAGTTTTCCCATTGATGTGAATAGAGCCAATGATAAAAATGTATTTTGTTTAACCACTTCGTAAATGTTACCACTGACTGTGCTTCTCACTCGAAAATAAAACCAGTTTTTTTTCTCTAGCTTATCAACAATAAGAGAGAAACTACGTTTAAATGTTGGTTACCTAAGTCTTTTTTTTTTTTTTTTGGCCATCTTTATGTACTGATCGGGAATTTAAGAAGTTTATGTAAATTTTATTTTTCAAAATTATTGTAAGGCTGTTTTTGTCCATATTCATTTTTTTTAAAATACAGATGTGCTTCTCACTCGAAAATAAAACCAGTTTTTTTTCTCTAGCTTATCAACAATAAGAGAGAAACTACGTTTAAATGTTGGTTACCTAAGTCTTTTTTTTTTTTTTTGGCCATCTTTATGTACTGATCGGGAATTTAAGAAGTTAATGTAAATTTTATTTTTCAAAATTATTGTAAGGCTGTTTTTGTCCATATTCATTTTTTTTAAAATACAGAAAATGAACGGCTGTTAAAAATAAACATTGTATAACATGATGTGCGTTTATCACTAAAGCAGACCTGTTTACCCTCAAACTCTTAAAATCGTACAATATCATCACAAAATCGTTCAATACCTTAGATTTATAGTAAAAAATAAACATACGTTATATATAATGTTTACACCTCAAAATCGTAAGAGTAAACAGGTCTGCTAAAGGTTAATAAGATGTGTGAAAAGGGGAAAGAAATGTATATTTATTTATGTAATAATTTCGAACAAATATTTTTTAGAAGAAAAAACACCATTAGTCATTCTACTGTTAAAGTTTTTAAAAAAGCAAAGTATTCTTTTTTTCTCTATTTTTGTTATAATCATCGTCAAGCACTTAAAAGTATTGCTACAAGACAATGACAAAGGTTTTTTATCTAATTTTTTAAAATTTCAGTATACATTTTATACACAAAAGGCATTGTAAATTGTATCATTCCCAATTTTTTAGTTTATAATAATTATGTCGTTTAAAAAATGAAAGGCTCACATCATTACAGCTGTTACAAGACACAAATTTGTTTTGAATGTTTAAATATGTTATTTCTAAATGTTGGCGAAGCTTATTGCTTAAAAACACACTAATCTCTTTCTTAAAAATATACCTAGGCCATAAAAAAAACAAGAAAGCCTCATGTCATAATCATTTATAGTTTAATATAAAGCTTATAAAGAGAAAACCTTTTTGATTTTCCTTAACTGTCATTGTAGTTGTAGGTTTGGAAATGTCATTGGCAATAGCAACAGTCCATCTGTTACCTGTACCTGTGTATAATTTAGTAGTTTTCTCTTGTTTAATAATGACTTCAGTTGAAATTAAAATTCAAGTTAATAATATATTAATAATATAACAAGTATTGAACTTGTAAAAATAATTTTATTCTTTCTAATTTATTAGTATTAACTGTTAAATGAAGCATTGTTTAAAATTTATTTCTCAACTATGCCTGTAGAAATTTATTTTTGTGGTAAATTGGTCATAATTTGACTTGTAATTATCTGTTTAATCATACCATAATCTGTTTTTTTATATGAGCATTTTATAAAGCGACTACAGTACGAAGATGAAGAAACAAGACAAATCATCTGATCTAGTCTTAACCATCATTTGCTTAACTGCGACTATTATACAATCACATTTTTTACCCTGCTTGTTTCTCAGGCCATTTTTCTATGTATTTTATATGAGTATGAGTGCATTTTTTTTATCAAGTCATATTATTAACAAAAATAATTTATGTGGGTTTTTTTACTATATGTGTGCAAAATCTGTTTTTAGTTGAAGCAGATTCCACCACTGTGATAGACAGAATGATTTTCACTCAATTTTAATAGCCTATTAACAACAAAATTGATTTGTCCAACATTAAAATCTTACATAAATTGCAATCTGTGGGATTATGACTGTTATATTTTATTTTGTGTGTATCAGTATCAGTGGTGAGAAAATTATTCTGAGTGTTGTCTGTTTTAACAAATCCTCAAAATATTTCTGTACACATAATATTAATATCAAGGTTAGATGGATTAGGGCTGTTTGTTTAAGTAATATCAAGGTGGCATTATCTGGATTAGGGATGTTTGAGTCTCACATAAAAATGATCCGTTGGTTTGGAATATATTCATAAATTTAAAAATTAATTCTACTACACTGACTGGGTCAAAGCAGCCAGCCTAGGACTTTTGTTCTTCTTGAAATTACAGTTGAGTTACACCTAAAGAAATAATTGTTTTATATTAATTGATCAATTTGTATTGATTTTTTGAAAAGTGTTCAATTTTCAGGTCATTAGTTCAGTTCTCAGGTCCTGGAATTGCATATGGCAGATAAAGATAGGTAACCGATGGGTGCCTTATGTGCAGCTGCACTTCTACTTCTACACCAACTCATAGAGGCCCTTGAATAAAATGTTCATTATAGAAGTCAAACAATGAACATACACATAAAAAAACATGCAGTCGGACTAATCTACACAATGCGAGGAAAAAAAATGTAGCCAAAAAGGTTGGACGGCACTGTCTTAGGGACTAGCTGGGGTCTGAATTTAAAGTGTAGCACACATGTTTAGGAGTTTCTACAGAAAACAGACTGGATATGAGAGGTACATGTTACACACAAATGTAGGAGTTAACATAGGGAGTAAGGTCTCTAGATGTATCAATGCGTAAATCAAGTATTTAATTATAAAAAATCGAGATAGCACCAACATCTTTTTCTTGTTATAAAAATGCCTTAACCCATTTGATCAGTGCACAGTTCAGATGCACAATTAAAAAATAAACCATTTATTATAATATAAGGAACATTTATAACTCTCATTCCAAATATAATTGACGGATGGATTTAAAAACAAAACAGATATGTGCAAGAGTTCTTAATAGATGTAGAAAAATGTGTTTTATTTAAATAATCACCACAGCCTAATGTGACATACAATACGTAGGGAGACCTTTTTAAAACTTCATAAAAATTGTGTTACTATATTTTATAAAAATCTAACCTTTATAACTTTTGATGATAACGATACCCTGGTTGCCAGACAGGCTTGTTCCCTTCATTACAAGAGTTTAATTCTAATTAAATTAATAATGGCATGTAGTAGTTAACACAATTAAATTACTTCAGGTGTTTGATATGAATCTCTATGCCACATTCAGGTCAGTGTTAAGATGAATCTCTATGCCACATTCAAGTCAGTGAATGGTTAATACTCTGAAACAACCTCAGCTGAATCACCTCCAGACTCATTTTAAAATTATATTCAAATAGTTCAAAAGTGGCACTCCAAAGGCAATAAGCATTTGTTGATTGTATCCCAATATATCAGATATCTCTGTCATAAACATGGGCTGAGGAATGGACAGTATTGTTGGTTAGCACTTAGTCTGATGCCCCCATTTAAACAGAGGGACAGTTGCTTGGAGAATCCTATCATTTGTGAATATCCCTAGGAAAGAAAATTATTTCAAGATTTCATTGATCATGAATCAATGTTTTTCTACAATCTTATCCAACAGCAAGCAAGGCAATAAAAATATCAACCATGTTCAATGAACAGACATTAAACCTTAAATAAGGCCCGATACGTTTCACTAAGTTTAAACTTTTAAACAGAAGCACAGCACTTATGCATACAAATTAATGACAGCCACCTTCATAGAAATAAACCAGTGATCTCCATTTCAAGATGGACATTAAAGTTCCCATTCATTTTATAGTGATTTAAAAATTCAGCTTTTGGGTGACCTAAAAGTTAAGATACCAGTACTAAATAAGTCATCCAAGGCTAGAAAAAACTCCTCAACAAATGTTTATTCTGATATGAAATTAATGGACATGTCCCATGGGATGCTGAACACACAGTTTGAGATCCTAACAAGTGAAGCCCATTAATATAAAACAGTTAGGCTAGACTAGTCAGTTAACTATTCAAATGCCATCTGGTAAAAATGAAAATAAATTAATATCAAACTCATGTGTAAATACTTATTAAGCAATTACTAATGTAAATTTATACTGTACATTTTTTTTTAAACAAGACCTTTCAAAATAACTTTTAAGATGTTAGTTAGACAAGGTCAACAATTTATTTAGTAATTTATTTGTTACATTTATGTTAAGAATTTTCCCTTAATTTTGTTACAACCAATGCTGAACTACTGTTTTTCTGTTCAGATGAAATTTCTATTACTTAATAATTTATTATAAATTATATATTATATAAAGATAAACTAAATTTATTATTTCAAAAGGTGTTACAAAACAAAGTTTTTCACAGTGAAGGATGAATTAAGCAATGACCTCCACAGTGAAGGATGAATTAAGCAATGACCAGGAATATTTTTTTTTAATTCTGCTATCAAATAAATTGATATGTTAACAGAATTCGTTACGACATATGTGGGTGGCTGGAAGTGGTTAAAGAAAATACCAATGTGATGCAAATCATAATTTTCCTGAACATATAAAATATTACACATCATAAATAAGGGCAGTACTTTTCAGTTTATCATGTTACTACATAGTTATGACCAGTCACATGGACTTCATATGTACCTAACTGACAATAACATTCAGGGTAATAGTAAATTCTTTACAAGAGAAAAAATTTAGCAAAGAATCTATTTGTCTGTTGATATCAGCTGATTTTATGATTTCAAGGAGATAAAGAGGTGGGGTAAAAATATATTTTAAAAATTTGTATTTTAAGGTTTTAAGGGGGGGGGGGGGGGGG
Source organism: Lymnaea stagnalis (assembly GCA_964033795.1). Taxonomy (NCBI): domain Eukaryota; kingdom Metazoa; phylum Mollusca; class Gastropoda; family Lymnaeidae; genus Lymnaea; species Lymnaea stagnalis. The sequence goes on along the minus strand of CAXITT010000577.1, from coordinate 324,342 downwards.
GGCACAGCAAAATTATTGTCCCGTTATTGGCCAACTGTTTCTTAATCCCAGCTGTAAAATTTCAGCCAGTTCTTTCAATCTTCTGGGCTCATTTTTACCTATGTTCTTGAACGTTTGTTAGATTCCACACTATGTTGAGTCCAGCAGTAATGGATAATAAATAAAGACATATGCGTCCTGTACAAACTGATGAACTAAATGGGGGCTCCCATTATACACTTCATGATGCCGTTTATCACGTCCAGACTTTCGTCATCAATTATCACTATATCAAAACTCTCCATATACAGGGACAGATTTTCATTAACCTGTGAAAAGAAAGAAATGTTTGTCAGCATGTACTTTCTTTCAATCAGATGGTTTCCTAAACTTTGTTTTACCTCCCCACATTTAAAAAAAATCCTAGCTCACCAATTATCATTTTAATTTAATAAAATAAAAGAGGAAAAATTATTAAACTTTGTAGCCTCCCATTTCATCTCCCTTGAACTCATAAACATCTCCCTATGATCTCATACACATCTCCCTATGCACTCATACATATCTCCCTTTAAAACATACTCCTCTCTTTTGAAAACATACACATCTTCCTTTTAACACATACACATCTCCCTTTGAAACAATGCATCCCTACCTTGAAATAATACACATCTCCCTTTGAACTCATACATGTTTCCCTTTGAAACAATTCATCCCTACCTTGAAATCATACACATCTCTTTGAAAAAATTCATCCATACCTTAAAATCATACACATCTCCCTTTGAAAAATTTCATCCCTACCTTGAATTCATAAACATCTCCCCTTGAACTCATACATGTCTCCCTTTGAAAAAATTCATCCCTACCTTGAACTCATACACATCTCCCTTTGAAACAATTCATCCCTACATTGAACTCATAAACGTCTCCCCTTGAAACAATTCATCCCTACCTTGAACTCATACACATCTCCCTTTGAAACAATTCATCCCTACCTTGAACTCATACATGTCTCCCTTTGAAACAATTCATCCCTACCTTGAACTCATACACATCTCCCTTTGCACTCATTCACTAGATAAACCTCCATTAAAAAAACATAATTAGTGTCCCACAAACCCACTGTATCCCGCCTACCCCACTGAACAAGTATGTGCATCTCTTGAACAGGTGCAGTGGTCAGCAACCTGCGAATCAGGAGCCCCATGCGGTTCTTTTGAATGAAAAACATTTGTCTCTTTTCACTCTTAAAAATTTTTTAAACTTGAAAAAAAAATAGTGAATTTTTAATTTAATTATGATTGTTAAAGTGTTTCAAAGTATTTTCTAAATTTAAGGTATAAGACATATAATTTATGAAATGGATCTTCCTTCAAAAAAGACTGCCGCCCTATGAACTAGGACAGGCCTGCACAACTCAAAATGTAAGGCGGGCCGTAATACTTTATGAAAAACTTGTGCGGGCCAAAAGAAAATAGGACAGGATTTGTGTGGGCCAAAAGAAAATAAAACAGGGGGAAAAGCTATTAAGAAAATAATAAGAATGAAGAATATTTTGTTACTTCGTGGCCGTATGTTGTGCATGCCTGAACTGGGACATACATTAACTTTGAACTATAAAGGCAGTCTAGAAGCCACTACTTTAAATTGATAAATAATTAATAAGGTCCTCTATAAATATGAACATACCATGATGTCAGATCAGAATTGATAGTTATGATGTTATGATGTCAGATCAGAATTGATACTTAAGACGTTATGATGTCAGATCAGAATTTATACTTAAGACGTTATGATTTCAGATCAGAATTTATACTTAGGATGTTATGATGTCAGATCAGAAATGACAATGAGGATGTTATATCAGAATTGATACATTGGATGTTCATGTATAAATCATTAAAGATCCATTTTTATTTTTTTTCAGTGTACTATGAAATGAAAAGATATTTTTTACCTTAAAATTAAGAAATCCTATTTTCAGCATACATTCTACATGATCGGCCCCTTCAGCCATCCTGAGGTCACCGATCGAGTCCCCCATCAGGAGTAGGTTCTCCCTGTGCTTGATGTTGTAGAAGTAGTCACTGGAGTGGATGGCATTCTCATTCTTGTTGAAGGTGTGGATGATTTCATCCTCAAACCCAATTATGATACCCTGGTAGGTAAATACACCGTCAATAATTTCATCCACTAACCCAGTACTGCTAAACTTGCACAATCATACATGAAAAAAAGTTGGCAAAGTTTAACATAAATAAATGAAATGGCCTCAACTGTTTGAATTCCTGATGAGGTATTTTGCAACTATTAAATCTGATAGCAGAAATAACAAATGACTAACCTTCAACCTAACAAATGACTGAACTTTGGTGAATTATGATATTGTTGTTTGAAAATTTACTTTGACAATTATCTTAACATTCTGTTGCCAGGATATCAGACAGCTGATCCTCAGCCCATGCCAAGATGGCTGCCGTCTTGTGACCTCCCTCGGTACAAACCTTTTCATCAAAACGTAAAAAGTTTGAGACAATCTTCATGTTGCTGGGGAAGAACTCTGCCTGCTGTGATATGGCCAGATGAATGATGTCCCCTATGCCAGCAGAGAAGATTAAAATGGGGATGTCTAGATCATGCAGCTGGTTGAAAAATGCTTTGCAGCCATCCCTGAGGAGGACAATGGATGGGAGGACAAGGCATGGATGAAATATGTATTTGCAGCCATCCTGTGGAGGACAATGGATGGAAGTAAAATAACTTTGATAGAGGACTTCAAAACAGTGATCAGTTACATAGGCAAGTTTGAAATATTGAGTTCAATGAAGAGAAAACTGGGGAAATTGTAAACAACCACTTTCTTTCCATGACTGTACACTCAGTTCATCATATGCTTTATTTATTTTATATTTCAATGATTTCATTTCTACTATAAGTCAAATGTCATTAGGCTATTACTAGCACTCAAGTTAAGTCCAATGTCATCAGGCTATTACTAGCACTCAAGTTAAGTCAAAGGTCATCAGGCTATTATTAGCACTCAACGTATTGGTTGTTCCTGTCAGTATCATTTATTTTCTCATTCACCAGTATTTAAATGAGTCAAAAGCCAGAGAAACTTCTAGATGCAAAGAGTTGAACAGAGATGAAAGTACAATTTTAAATATGTCTCTAGATGTGATAGGTAACAAATAAATACAAGGTATATCTTTAGTGAAGTAAATGTAATCCATGTAGTCTAAAAAACAAGACATTTTTTTTTTAATTTCTCCTTCCGAGAAAAAAAAGAATGTGCTAAGATATATACATTGACTGATGCACTGACATGATAATGATACTCTGCATATAAACATTGACTGAAACACTGATGTGATACTCTTCTCAGCCCACCTCCTTGTTACGACCAATCGCATTGGACTTACTTTTCCTCTCTTCTGTCCCTTTTTTCTTTTATTTAATCTCCCACTTATGCTCTGTCACTTTCCTCTTGCTCTCCTCTCACTTATGCTGTCACTTTCCTCTTGCTGTCCTCTCACTGATGCTCTGTCACTTTCCTCTTTCTGTTCTCTCGGACACTACATTACAGCTATGTGTTATTTTTAAAAATGTAATTTTGTTTTTCATGTTGTTTGTTCACGAAAGAAGGCTTCTTGCCGAAGCGTTTGTTGTTTTGTTGCTTCCTTTTTTTTTGGTGAGGTTTTCACCATATTTGGTTTCACTCATTTTCCTTTATTCTAATCTGATTACAGTCTTCCCTTATTACCATTCTTCATATAAACATTGATTGAAAAATTCACATGATACTCTTCATACAAAGTTTAATATTCAAGGTGAGTGACAAGACCAATGAAATAAATCGACCAAGTTATTTGACATGATGCTCTTCATGTGAAGTATATCATTCAAGTTATGTAATGCTCTTCATATGAACTATACATCAATCAAGCTATGTGAAATGATGCTTTTCAAACAATGTGTGTCAATCCAGGTGATACATTTTCCCACTCACCTGAGACGAGCTTGAGATTCTGCCACAATGTGTTCAAGTGTGTCTTTCGAAAGCCCACAGCTAACCAACAGATCATGACCTTTTGTCCACCTTAAAGTTTATCGGAAGAGCATGTAAAAAATGTTTTTTAAAAAAATGATCATCTAAAATATCTTTATAACAATTTCAAAGCTATGAGAGGAATGACAGCTTCCTTAAAAACATAAGGAGGAGAAATAATACCTTTTTAAAAAAAAAATACACAACGAAATACAGGATTTATTATTTAATACCACTTACACTAAGTTAGAACTTGTGGCTCTCCTCCAACCCCCCCCCCCACCACCACCACCCCCATTTGTGAAACACATTTTTAGTTTAACGTCCATATTTTTTTCCCTGGTCTCTCTCTTACTTTATTGAGAAATAATAACTTTTTAAAAAAAAAATACACAACTAAATACAGGATTTATTATTTAATACCCCTTACACTAAGTTAGAACTTGTGGCTCCCCTCCAACCCCCCCCCCCCACCACCACCACCACCATTTGTGAAACACAGTTTTAGTTTAACGTCCATATTTTTTCCCTGGTCTATCTCTTACTTTATGTATTGTATCTATTCTCGGGCTCTGTAAACTACAGGTTGAGACCCTTTGTTCAAATGATGTGGTTATAATTATTTTTCTTCAGTTTGAAAATTAATGTGTGTTAATCTATTTTATTCTAATTTTTTCATTCTTTTCTTGGGGGGGGGGGGGAGAGATCCTAACAATTTTTTGTAAACTACATACCACTCAATCATCTTGGGTACCTTTTCCTCTATTGTTTTTGAGTGGTCAAATTCAATGGGCAGATAGATATCCTTCAGTCTGCAGGCCTAGAATAAAAAAAGAGGATACAAGTAAAGATCAAATCACTGACAAGACAATTCATTTGGATCAAATAACCATGGGAGTTCAAATTCCCCATATGACCCATTTCTGTGTGCCGTATGCTGTGTGCTTTATGATGTGTGGTGTGAATTAAAAATGTTTTCCCAACCCTAATAGCTTTCTTCTAGACAGTGAAATGTTTGCGTGGCCCTTGCCAGTTACTGAATATCTAAGAAAATCCAACATATTCAATTTCTTCATCGGATCAATGTCGAGTAGGGGAGTTAATTAGTTATTGTTGCGACTGAATGAGTCATTGCGCACTGTGTGTTTGAGAGCTGTTTAAGTAGTGACCCTCTTCCCGCCCTTAATTATCTTGGAGACAAATTGTCTAGACTGATTGGGGACGTAACTTTGAATGGAACTGTGTGGAGGTAGGGTGTATTATTCCGGGCTATAGCGAGCTGCGCTATCGATGCATATGTACATGGAGTTTACAGCCTGTGTTAATGATATGATATTAAAGTTGCATTTATTATGATGAAGGACTTTAGTTATTCAATATTAGTACGACGTAATCAACGTGTTAAAGAAACTGACGGATTAACCAACCCGGTAGAACAAGGACTTGACAATTGACAATCAACTTGCACAGTCATTTTCCAACACTTTTGTATTATAGACCTTAAAGTTAATTAATAAAATTCTATGACACACCATTCAAATTTTTAAAGAGTTTAGGTGTATTTATGATGAGCATTGTCCACCAAATAATTGTGCAAACCAATTTTTAGAGGGATTGAATTGTTATATTATAATTATAGGCTCATTAATGGGATTATATAATTTTTTGGTAAAATGTCTCGAAAACTTTTATTAAAAATTATTTTTATTCCATAACATCTGAAAACCATATACACCTTTTAATAACACACCAGTGTGTTATGACACACCCATGTGTTATGACACACTATGTTGAAAAATGCTGATCCTGCATTTTAGTTTTAGTTTTATTTAAGATTTTCAGGTTATCCCATTTTGTTTAAATAAGTGTATAGAGAAATCTTTGATAGAGAAATCTTTTAAAGAGTTTCCCAAGTAAATATAAAACTGTGAAAAGTAAGGAGGTCTTTCTTACCTCCTCTTTGAAGTAGTCTGGCATGTAACGGCTCTCTTCCAGCACACCTTCAGAAACACACAAGAGACAAGATTCAGTGGGTGTTTAAGGTCAAGGTTACAATTTAAATAAGAGTACTGTTACAATAGTTTTTCACATTTAGTTTTAAAAAAGCAGGAAAAAAATTAAATTAAAAAATTAGGTTATTGAAATACATTTAAAATAAGAAGTTATTTTCAGAAAAAAAGTGTTAACTAAAAATAGTATATTAATTAAACTCTGCCACCCTCTCATGTCAATCATAACCTACAAGTTGCAAATTGGAGTAAACTTTACATGTATTTTGTTAAATTTTTTCAATGGAGGGGGGAGAGAACAACACAACAAAACTGATCAGCTTTAACCAGCGTTCCCCAAATGGTGGGCCATTGACGGGCACTGGTCCATGAGCCTTGTGTTGCCAGTCCAAACAACATGAATATTTATGGTCGAAATAAAAAGAAAATATAATTAATAAATGTCACACCTGTCCCTGATGCATTTTGAAACTTAACCACTGCTCCGCCAAACCTAAATGTTTGGGAAACGCTGACTTAAGCAACCATCATACAAATAAAATATTAGCCATGTAACTAAACATTTTACAAATATATCAATGAGGTGACTACAAATCGTAAATGAACACCAGATTCATGAATTACAATGAAACTATAAAAGTTAACCAAAAAGCACAAAAGCTGAGCCATGAAAGAAACAATGTAAATACTGTACAGAATGAAAGCTTAAACAAAGACTCTGTATAGTAGTGACAAGTCTACAGTGCACATATTGTTTTGTTTTGTGTGTGTGCTATCACCCTTTTAGTGCTAGAAATTTTTATAACCTTTGAATATTCATTTTTACTTGAAATAAGGTCTATAGATTTTCCTAAAAAATCCTTTTAAAATTTCATCTGCTCTGGGTAGGTTACACTCTGGGTGGGTTACGCTCTGGGTGGGTTACCTTGTTTTTTTTATACCAAATAGTCTAAGTCACAAAGAACCTGATATGCCAAAAATGTTCTCATTATTGGATCACTAAGAGGTGTAATGGTAAATCTGTCAATGATCCATCAAGACCTTTGTGGATCAAATCCAATCTCTAGCAAGCATTAACCAAGAGCTTGGATTTTCAGTAACAATGAATTGCAAAGATAGGAAGACTACAACTAAATGGAATAAAAAGTCTGGAATAGTTTTTTTTTAATCCAGTTAATGATTTCTAATAATATGCCCGCTATCTTAATAGCTGTAGGAAAATGTAGCATACTGAGTAAAAACATCAGCTGTCAGTGGTTACTGAGACTGGCAGCCTGACAACTGTCACTGGTTACGAAGACTGACATCCTATTACCAGTTCCATAATGTTGATGTAATGACACTATAACAATGCTTGTATAGTAGTGAATGTTAAACAAGAAAAACACTATTTCTATTTTGTTAATCAAAAAAAAGTATGACACAATAGAAAATGTAGCGATTGGTTTAAAGAAGACTTATACTTGGAACTGACTTCTATTATTATTATTATATTTGAAAATGAATGTATACGTTGGTGTTAATTGGTGCATGAGAGCAATTATCTAATCTGTGTTATTGCCCCTGTTTGCCCTTGTCTTGTGTGCAGTGGTTTGGTCAACAAAAGGTCAACAATTAAAGTTTTAATAAGAAATACTTTACCTTAACTTTAAATACCAGAAAACCACTTCTAATTAAATAGTATTTATTTAATATTTAAACTTTGTTATTATCATCATTTTTGGCATTGGATATTTCTTAAAAATCAAATTGGCTATTTGTATTGACACTAAAGGTACATATATACATGGATGTATTTAATATATATAAATAACATTATGTAGAAACTTAGCTATGAAAATGCAAAGCCATTAATATAAATTATGGTTTACAGTCATGTTATAGAAAGTTATATCAATGGTAATGGGTTTTGTTATGAAGAAAAGGGCAATTATTCTGTTTTAGTGGTATCTATTAGACTAAAGGGAAAAAGGAAAAATAATAGTCACAAAAAAACAACAAAAAAAAAAAACAAGTCCATTTGTTCAAGCTCACACTGGCCAAATCCAACTCACTGTGTGTTGTGTTACATAGTCTGCCATTTTCTGAGTATTTAGATAGGGTACGATCAAAATCAGCCACAACCTATAAATCAAGAGTATATAATTTACACATCAATATCTAGAGAGGAATAAATTTAAATCTGTGTTAAACTTACCATGTGTTGTACTGCACACTTTTCGGTGTTCTGAATGTTTTGTTAATGTCCAATCAAAATCTGCAACCACCTACAAGCAAACAGAAACAGCAAGAGGGGGAGTCGCTTTTCTAATCCCTCTCAGGATTTGAAATACTGTTTTTTTAACTGTTCCCTTCAGGACCTCGTGCACAGCATTAAATACAAATTTCATTTGAAGTATGCTATATACAGAATAGATACTGAATGGTTAAAATATTTTTCAACTTTGGTTGAAAATGAGAATATTCTCTTTCTGTATGGATTGAACTGTAAGGTTTGCTCAAATTATTTTCCACCATCTTTTCTTTACAGACAACAATAATTTATATTATAAGTACAACAGTACCGGTGATGAAATTTTATTTATTAGATTTGTGTTGCATAAATGAGATTTACTTCATTACACAAATACTATATATAGAAAGAAATGTTTTTTAAACTCAGGAGATGAAAATAAATATAAGCAAAAATTGGCTTCTTTAAAATTGTTAACTAACTTGTAACTTATGGTGTGCGTCCCTCATCATCGTACGAATGGCTTTTTCCACCAATTCTTGATCTTTTATTTTCACATTGCTACGACCCAGCTCTGGAACCTGCAATCAAAAGTAAAATGAGTTGTACAAACTAGTACATGCCAAAACCTGCAATCCAACGTAAAATGAGTTGTACAAACTTGTACATGCTATCTTTAGCTGGAACCTGCAATCCAAAGTAAAATGAGTTGCACAAACTTGTACATGCTGTCTTTAGCTGGAACCTGCAATCCAACATAAAATGAGTTGTACAAACTTGTACATGCTGTCTTTAGCTGGAACCTGCAATCAAACATAAAATGAGTTGTACAAACTTGTACATGCTGTCTTTAGCTGGAACCTGCAATCAAATGTAAAATGAGTTGTACAAACTTGTACATGCTGTCTTTAGCTGGAACCTGCAATCAAAAGTAAAATGAGTTGTACAAACTTGTACATACTGCCTTTGGCCAGAACCTACAATCCAAAATGAAATAAGTTACACAAACTTGGACATGCTGCCTTTAGCTGGAACCTGCAATTAAAAGTAAATTTTGTTGTACAAACTAGTACAATCTGCCTTTAGCTGAAACCTGCAATCAAAAGTAAAATGAATTGTACAAACTAGAACATGCTGCCTTTCCCAAAAATTTTACAATATGTTTTACAAACAAAAAAATAAATTCAATATTTTAAAAACTCAAATCAACACAGGGTTCAGTTTCATATGGAAGATCAGAAGATGGCTAATATTAAATAATAAGGGACATTTTGTTTCGAATTACAAATGTTTGACATATATTGTGTGGTGGGGTGGGTGAATATACATTGCTTTTCTTTATTTCATAAATGTATTTTATTTTAATGTCATGATTATGTTTCTTTTGATAAAAAATTGTATTTACAGTGCGGTGAGCCCAGCCCTATGCTGGGGTACCGCACTATATAAGACCTCTTATTATTATTATTATTATTGTATTAATTGCAATGTCTTATTTGCAAAAAAAGAAGAAGAAGCCTTCTAAGAAGGTTGAAATATGATAAAGCTTAGATTAGATGATGCTAAGTATGTTAAAGTACTATATTTGTAAAAAAAAAAAAAAAGTATTTTGGCTAAAAAACGTTTGGCCAAAAGTCTTCTTAAAAATAGAGAGAGAAAAAAATAGGCTCCACATCACCACCACTAAAGAAAGAAATAAAATAATGCTAAACACATTTTTTTTTATACCTACCAATGAAACTAGGGACTCTGACATTTTAGTGCGTATAAAATATGTATTTTTTGAAGATAGAAAATTTGGTAACTTTTGTCTCCAGCAAGGTATCCTCAGCAGTCTGAGTTTACTGATATAGAGTCTGGACAACCCCAGTGTGGTTATAATCACTACAGGATTTTCACTTTTTTAACTCCACAGGCAGGGAACTACTCTTTCCTTTAATTTAGTCTCAATAGACTTCTGAAATTAGACAAAATTTAAAAAAAATATTAGTAAAGAGTGCAAGTGTCTTTAGCAAATTAAACGCTTTAATTTTAATTAAAAGTTTAAGTTGTATTTTTAAAGATTTAATTAGCTGGGGTGGTAAAAACTAGGCCTATTTAGGCCTACTACTCAACTACTGTGGATAAACTTGGTGACTTGACAGTCATGGGCAAGTTAACTTGACTCAATGACTGTCTTGACGGCAATAATGGCTATGGCTTTTGGAGGCCCCTGTCATTTTTCTGTATTGTGCTCCTAGCTTTCAAGTTGATCTTTAAATTTTCTGCACATCACAAATTTGGGGCCCTTAAATATCTGAACCCCCCTGGAGCCCAAGGGCCCACACAATAGCTTGGCTTGATAAAATTTGTACTCAATAAATTACAAGTCAAAAATTAAAAGCAAGTAGTTTCAGTACTTTGATGAGTGCATCGTAAATAGTAGAGCAAATTTAGGGTTAACGGTATGGGTTTTGCCAAGAATTGTCTCACCCTAAGCACAGTGACATCACTTTGTGAAATCCCAACACTGGACTTAAAGTGAACAGACCAATTGTTGGATCTGAATGATGTGTGTGATAACATTTTTTGTTGTTCACTGAGAATTAATCGCATCATAAACTAAATCTGACAATCAATAGGTCAATATGAAGCATATTAAAATGAATTTTTTAATTAATATTTATTAAAATTCAATTTACAAGTATCAAAAGAAATGAAAAAAGAAACACAGCCTTGCTGATCCCTACCCAAAACTAAAAACCAGTAAAAAAAAAGATGCGCACTAAAACTAAAAGTGTTGTCTTTTGATTAGTTGAAAATTGAAGTATCTATGCTAAAACTTCAGTAACACAAGGGAGACTACTATTTAATTTGTATACATTGTGCATAGCTAGATAAGTTACAATTTATTTTTAAGTGCATAACATTGTTAAAATTAATTTTTTAAATTAGCATAAATCCTGTAGATCAAGCCTGCACAACTCAAAATGTAAGGCGGGCCGTAATACTTTATGAAGAACTTGTGCGGGCCAAAAGAAAATAGAACAGGGCTTGTGCAGGCCAAAAGAAAAAAAGATGGGGGGGAAAGCTATTTAGAAACTAATAACAATAAAGAATATTTCCTTACTTCGCGGGCCGTAAAGTGGGTTTCTGGCGGGCCGCATGCGACACGTGGGCCGTATGTTGTGCAGGCCTGCTGTAGATAAAAGTCATATAAAATTATCATTAAAACAAGAGATATTGCACTTGAGGCAAAAGCGGAATAGCATCGTGGAATGAGGAGATACGGTCTATGGTAAAAAAAGGTCAAACGAACTCATACTTTAAAAATTCTTAGCTCAAAAACTGCTATAAGTTAAAATGGCTGATTCAGATTTAGCCGCCCGTGACGACTTTTGCGTGTTTTGGTTTGGATTCACTCCCCTTATTTTTGAGTAAATAGAGTTACATATTCATAATTAAAATTTTATTGGTTGATTAATTATAATTTTAAAATTTTGATTGGTTGGCTTATTATCATATTTTATTTGTTCCGCCATATTTGATATATGTGGGGTGCCTGTGGGTTGTGGAGATTTATTCATTTTGTGGCTATTATTTTCCATGGAACCTGAAATAAAGTGTGTAAAAGTGTATTTCATGAAACTGTAAGTTGAAATTTCATTATTTCTTTATTTTATAATTATTTTGGCCCCTTTTTTTATTGTTTTTTGTTAATTTTTATAGTTTTCTTGCCACAGTGTGTAAATTCCATGTGTTTTTATGGCTAGTTTTTAGGGTTCAGGGTAGGTTTTCGGGATCGATTTAGGGTTCAGGTTAGGCATAGGGATTGATTTAGGCTTCAGGTTAGGCATAGGGATCAATTTAGGGTTCAGGTTAGGCTTAGGGATCGATTTAGGGTTCAGGTTAGGCAAAGGGATAGATTTAGGGTTCAGGATAGGCATAGGGATAGATTTAGGGTTCAGACTGTTAGACATAGACATAGTGATCGATTTATGGTTCAGGTTAGGCATAGCATAGGGCTCAATTTAGGACATTTTTTTCATCAATTTTAAACGTTTTCTTCCAAATTTTAGCAAACGTGAGTTATTTCATTTTTCCACGGCCGCCATCTTGGTTGCCTCGACCCGTGAACACGTAAAAGTGGCAGCCATGGAAAAAGACGCAGGCCGCTCTCTCTGAATTTACCGTTAAAACAATCAATACTGATGAAGCAAGATCAAGATTTCAAAAATACAGTATAGTATAGTGTACAGTCCTTCAGATTTGACAATGATGGGAGGCTGCACAAGTTCAAGTACTACTACTACTTACTTAACTTACTAGTTATTACTATTATTATCTGAAGTGTCTACTTACTTAAATTATGACTTATACTTAGTATATTACTATTAAACTACTACAACATAGACATACTCAATCATACTGTGACATACTTAACATAGTCATAGTTAATAAGTAAGTTAGGTTATTTATTATTTATTTATATTTTTTTAGACCTGTTTTGGCTGAAATCTGTACAGTACAGCTTATTTTTAAAGCAGTGTTGAGAGGATGATTCAGAATAGACGTATATTTATTTTACTCTTAAACATTCCTTCGATAATACAAGCCTCATACATTTTATATTTCAATTAAAATTATTATAAATTTTTAAAATCTGATAATGATGTCGCGATTGAGGAATAGATGATCTTCTGCTGCAGGGGAAGTGAGCAGAATTGGGAAAGGGGAAGCTACTCTAAGCTGTAAAAAACGGAAGTAAACAAAACTAAGCTAGCCTATCACTAACAAATTTTAATTTGGCCCTTATGTCCACAACAATAAAGCTGTCCCATTTCATACTTTGCGTATCATAGTACACGGATTTCCGATTTGTATACAATTTAATTCGCTTGCACTTGCACTTATGTGGCTAGCTTTTTAAATTCTGCAACTTTTTAATTACTTTAAATTACTTAAATTTTTTATACAGGGGCCGTCCATAATAAAGTTAAAGTATTTTTGACCATTTTTACCCCCACTGAGCCCACTGTCACTGGTCACAAACTGTCACAAATCTCGGAACCCCCCCCCCCCCCCCCCCCCCCCCCCCCCTAAAAGTACATCACACTTTCGAACAAATTTTTAAAAAAATTAACACCTAATCAAAATTTAATCTAAAACACACTTCACTATTAAAATTAAACTGTATTAAAATATAAAATTTCCACTTAATTTCCACTATCACATTATTAAAATGACTTTAATAGTAGAATAGTTAATTGTCAACAGTTGTCACAGTTATTCATTGAAGCAGTAACTCAATCTAGATTAATTTGAAAACAAAAATTGCAAAATTTTGACTAGAAAATTATATAATTTAAAATATAATACACATAATTTATCTGCTGCTTTTTCATTTACAAAAGATGAGGTCAAGTTTTAGATAATCTTCCGATTATGATTATTAATCTTTTTACACAGGTTAAGAAGTATATTAGCGAAACTTGACCTCACCAAATGATTAAATAATAAAAAGGACAGTGACATAATTATGCAGCGGACAACAGAAATAATAATACTTCAGGCATGACGAAAGCAAGGCTATACATAAAACAAGGCTTCGCAACAGCATACTAGCGCTACTTGAGAGAGGAATCGTGAACAACACATTCAGGAGATAAGCTTTTCATACTATTTTGACATAAAACTAATTCAAATGATACACACAATTTTTGAAGATTATTTTTAAAGCTATTAAATTCCACTAAAAAAATAAAAAAATAAGTTAGAAATAAAATTTTAAAGAAATAAATGTGTGATGTCACACATGGCCTGACCCCCCCTCCCCCCTGTCACAAATTGTCACACTTTCTTATACCCCCTCCCCCCCTCTGGAGCGTGACGTACTTTATGGATGGCCCCACATTTTGAATTTAGTTCTAGTTCTAGTCTTAACTTTTAAGACTTTAGACTTAGATTAACTTAAGTAACTAATAAGTTTAATATTAATAAGTATAGTCCTACCCAGCCGCCAACCAGTTATTATACATCACAATGGCAAGCAGACCGCCCACTTTGATAAAGCATCACACCAACTTACCAAGAGCAACACTGTCATTCATTTCAAGTGATGCACAACCAAGTTCATCAAAAATCTCCGTAGCATCAGCCACATCAGTGGAAAAAGAAAAAAAGGTATGCCCTGATTCTGATTCAGTGTGATCCAGTGGTGCAGTGCAATATCATGTTCTTATTTTGTTATATTTGCTTTACATAGTTCCATAGGCCATAAAGTATAGAAACATAACCAGACAAAGTATGTAGTATCAGGACTGGTTAATATTAAAGTAACTGTGGTAAAAACTTTTTCTGCTTTTTTGGTAAAATGAACATGGACCTTTAACTTTAAGTCCTTTGAAACATCTTATTATCAGCACTGCATACATTTTCACAATTTTGTAACGCCTGGACCCACCGGGTATTTTCTCAAAATAACCAGACTCCACCCAGTTAAGCCCTAGTTTTATATATCTATTTTGCTTCTCGTGTGTCCTGCATCCTCTTCACAACCGTCGGACCCGGTGTAAAAAACTACACCCAGTTAAGCCCTAGTTTTTTTATATTCTGCTACAAAAGTAGCTCAAATGTTGGAAAGCATACAAGTATAAGATATAAAACAATTTTTAAAACATAGTAGATGATTTTAACTTATAAATCTACTGATTTCTTTTATTTTGATTCTGTGTCCATTTAATTTTGAATGGTCCAAACTTGGAGAAAAAAAGTAAAGGAAGTTATGAATATTCTCCCAGCAGAGTTAGTAGGTCACAAAAAGTGAAAGCCAGATAACTGCTACTAAAATAAGAAAAGGGAAATATATTTGATGCCCAGCAAGCTGGGTTGTACTTTGGAAAGGATTTGATATATAACAACTACATCCATTCTAGAAAAGCTATTTAGATATAGTTAAAGGGACAGCATTCTGTACATATTTGGAATCAACAAAGCCAAAAATTGTGGATTTTATTTTTTAACTGAAAAATCATGTCTTTGCAAATGGTTAAGACTTATGAATTACATTTAATTATTATCTATATTTATCTTTAGACCGTTCATTTTGCTAGTGAAGATGAAGAAGTTTCTGTTGACCAGTCAACAGTCTACTCACAGCCCACTACTTCCGACGACCAGACCCTAATGCCATCAGACAATTTGTACAGTGGAGACACATTCCTTTCACTGAGCCAAGAAACACTGACAGGTTACTTGTTATGCATCTGGATAAATGCTAACATTTAAACACATTTTAATCATTACTTGGAGAAATGATCAATTCATTGATCGTGGGCCCTCAAAATAAAGAAGAAGAAGAAGAAGAAATTATTAAAAGATGAAGCATTTTGCTTTGTTTTCCCACTGATATCCACTTGAAAAACATTTTATTTTTTATTAGTCTATTCCCTATGAAGCTAATGAAAATGTTCTTTGTCCTACCTAACTGATGTTAATTTCCTATTTTCTTTCTAATCTATTTTTTTTAAAAACTATATTTCCCTACTAAACTAATGAAATTTTGCCTTTTGAACTAACAGATTACACCAGTCCAGATGGTGGCACAACCATCCAATCACAGCCAAGCTATGGATCAAGCACATTTATTGAACTGGACTCTCAGGATGAGACAAGAACAGAGAGTGACCACTCTCACACAGATGCTGACAGCTTTGCTTCATCTGAGGTGTTCTCCCCTAGCTCTAGCAGCAGTCAGCCAACGATACCACGAGAATGGAAAGATGTAACAGAGATTGTGAAAGAGTTAGTTCTAATGTCTATTTGCCAATTTTTAAGAATCTTTAGTATTTATGTTTTTGTTCAATGGAAGAAAATTACCATTCCATTAATATTTGATCCCATTTGAATTTTTAAGCCATTATACCCATGTGAATGTTAGATTTGTTTTGGGGATGGGTTTTTGTAGAATTATCACTTTTCAATCGTGAACTATTTTAAAACATGAGAGAAAAAAACTTGTAAGTAAATTTTAAAAAAAAAAAAGGTAAATTAAAAATCTCTTAAATAAATTAAACAAATAATTTATTTTTTTCTTGAAGCATTGAAGAACTGGAAGAAAGTGAGTATGTTACCAGAGGGGATTCATCATTTTTGAGCTGTGTAAGTTGAGATTTGTAGGGTTGAAAGCTGCAAAAATTTAATTTAAAAAGAGTTTGTTATTTTACAATGTCACACTCTATTTGTTGACAAGCGAGTTCCATAAAATATCTTTGTTTTAAAATCAAATTTGTTTATCAACTAACCTTTAAGTACAACTTAACTTAAATGGAATAGAGAACATTGCATATAAATAGCAAATAGATGATAATTTAAAACCTTTAAATAATATTAGCCAACTCAGTTCATAAAAGCCCCATTTAGTGTGTTGTTATCACCAAAAAAAGTAAGTCAATAACAGTTGCATGACAATTAAGTAATATTAAATTATTCACATTCTCAGACCCATAATCTTGAAATTATTTGAATGATTTATATCATCAGACCCAGCGCACTGACAGTGACAGTGAAGATTCAGAATGGGTTGAACAAGCTAGACAGAATTTTATTCTCAACACAATAAGGTGGCTAAAACTTCACAACTTGGAACGCCCAAGAAGCGTATCAGATGACAGTGAGTCAACTCTTTCAAAACGTGAAGTTGCCAATACAGTTATGATAGGTAAATTACGAAACAAGAAAATCATTCTCTTTCTGACATCTGATGATATTTCCTTCAATTCGGTCAGTGTAATTACTTAGCTAATAACTACATGTCCAAAATGACAGTTTATATGTTTTTTTTACAATTTAATTTTGGGTGTGATTTTAATTTAATCTAACCTCTCTTAAGAATGAAATTCTAGAAAGTTAAAACTAAATGACATAATGAACTTTGTTGGAAACTCATCACAGACAACACCACTTGCCATTAGTTGTATACTCATCACAGACAACACCACTTGCCATTATTTGTATCAGAAGTTTAAGATATTTCTGTCTTTTCATGTATCTTAATCTCCTCAACACCCCCCCCCCACACCCACCCGCCCACCACCAAAAAAGCAAGTCAAAATCTAGGGAGACTTTGCTGAATCATTTCACTTTGCAGACACAATATTTTGTATCAGAAGTTTAAAATATTTCTGTCTTTTCATGTACCCTAATCCCCTCAACCCCCCCCCCCCCACACCCACCCGCCCACCACCAAAAAAGCAAGTCAAAATCTAGGGAGACTTTGCTGAATCATTTCACTTTGCAGACACAATAATGCACATGCACTTTGTAATGAGTCGTTGCCTATGAGATCACTGTCTTGAAAACAATCTCAACTTTTTATTATACAGGGAAAGATGGTAAAGCCAAGTCTGAATTTTGTCAGAAAATGATTGATAAGTGTAAGAATGCCCAGGACAGTGAGTACCATAGAATTACTGTTGACCATTACATTAGTATAAATGATCATTAACAATGAAAATGACCCACAGTGAACAAATTGAACAAAAAGACAATTAATTATTTTAAAATCTTGCTTCCAATTTCATCCACCCCAGAGGCACTACATTCTGTGTAGAACTTTCCCCTGCCTCACCATTACCTTACTGATGCATTGCTCCATTTCTTTCAGAAAATTGAAGATTTAGATCAAGATATTGAAAGGTCTCAATATTCTGATTGACTAAATGTATTTTTTTGGTTTATTTTCTCGAGGACAAGCAACTGTGAGTCAAGATGACACCAGGACTGTAGGCCAAAAATATGAGAAGTCAGATCAGAAAGTTCTAGAACATTATGGACTGAGTTCAGCTATTTTAGACAGGCTAAAGATGAACAACTTTCAACACAAGATGGCAAAGGTAAACTGATTACAGGACTGGTTATCTGTCAGTTGCTCTGAATGTTTCCCTTTTCAATGTCAGTTTCTCTGAAATGAATCTCTTTCCCATTGCATTAATCACAAACCACTCCCAATAATTTCCATCCTTTCATTATAATGTTAAGTTAGTATCTAATTTACCACATAATGTTCAAGACATAAAAAAATACTTCCATTTATCCAGATTTTTGTTGCAAATAGTAATTAAAAATAATTTATATTAAAACTTGACAAAAATTTTTGTGTTACTCTAAGTATTTTTGGCTATTTAAAAGCTATGTGTTTTGTTTATATTGTGATCTAATTCTATATTATAAAGAACAATGAATGTGTTTTTGTACAGCCCTTTGCACACAAGTGTATAAAAAAAGTTGACTCCTTTACTAAGCATATTATATGTATTGCATGTCAACAGGTGTAGCATGTCAAAAGCATCCTTTAAAAATAACCCATAAGATTTCCCATTCTTATCTTGCATTTTTAGTTTAGATGGTTTTTTTAATAATTTAATTTGGGAATATGTATTTTTACTTTGAAAATTTGTAAGATGATTAAGTTATATCTGTTGAATTGACTATTGGAGTCCAATAGTGACTCCAGTTGTGGATGGAGGTTAGGTGAAAGTGGACAGTTGGGGATGGGGGTTAGGTGAAAGTGGACAGTTGGGGATGGGGGTTTGGTGAAAGTGGACAGTTGTGGATGGAGGTTAGGTGAAAGTGGACAGTTGGGGATGGGGTAAGGTGAAAGTGGAAAGTTGTGGATGGGGTTAGGTGAAAGTGGAAAGTTGTGGATGGGGTTAGGTGAAAGTGGACAGTTGGGGATGGGGTAAGGTGAAAGTGGAAAGTTGTGGATGGAGTTAGGTGAAAGTGACTGGGTGGCCAAATGGTCTAAACTGAGCAAACCTCAAGTTGGTGGTCTGGTGTTCAAGTCCAGCCAAAGACCATTCAAGCAAAAACATCACCCCGGTTGGACGAGACTCGTTAACCTTGGTCAGCAACTCATCTAAGAGAAGGAAACTCTGAATTCAAACCCGGAGTTGGAGTCCCATAAGGCACAAACAATGACAATTCCTGCAACCGAATCCATCCCTGGTCGTCTTGACGTAGAGTCTTGCCACTGGATATGGTGGGCTTGGACGAGAGTGAGGTAGACGCCGCGCAACTCTTCTTCACTTTAAACAAAGTCATCCGCGCAAGTCATCAGTCACCAGACGACTCGATGGTCCTCGTCGATCCTCGACGGACGAACAATAAAAAGGTGAAAGTGGCAAGTTGTGGATGGGGTCAGGTGAAAGTGGCAAGTTGTGGATGGGGTCAGGTGAAAGTGGCAAGTTGTGGATGGGGTCAGGTGAAAGTGGCAAGTTGTGGATGGGGTCAGGTGAAACGGCAAGTTGTGGATGGGGTTAGGTGAAAGTGGAGTTATGTGTGCCATGGTTGGTGGATGCTGTTTGAAAAAAAAAAGGTTCCACTTTCACCAACAATTCCGTACGTTACATTGGTACGTTACGTTACTATGTATAGAACCTAAAATAATTATTTTTTTTTATATTCGACTTTAAAGATATATTCTCCATTTCTTTCAGAAAATTGAAGATTTGGATCAAGATATTGAAAGGTCTCAACAATTTGTGTGAGTGGGAACTATGAGCATAAAATCAATTGATATTTAATGCAGATGTTCATAACCTATTATAAGCAGTGGACAAATAAGTTCAATTTTAGTTTGAGGTTGTTGAAAATGTATTTGTTGAATGCTGTCCAACATATCCAAATGACCTTTCATGGTAATTCTTGTAACTGTTTCGATCAAAACAAAAGGACAAAAATATGTTGGCCCTCACTTTTAGCTAAACGATTCTTTTTTGAGTTGGTCTTTACTCATCTCAATTTTCTGAAAGTTTAGAACCATGCTTATTAATACACTCAACCTCTTATAATATAATAGCTAGCTGTGAACTTGATCTCCAGATTATATTTAACATTGGCTAAGT
This sequence comes from Lymnaea stagnalis, assembly GCA_964033795.1. Classification (NCBI taxonomy): domain Eukaryota; kingdom Metazoa; phylum Mollusca; class Gastropoda; family Lymnaeidae; genus Lymnaea; species Lymnaea stagnalis. The sequence goes on along the minus strand of CAXITT010000577.1, from coordinate 304,188 downwards.
TATTCCTTCGACCTAACCTTATACTTACATTTCAAATAGCCCTGGGAGATGTGAATGATATGCTGAAAAAACTGCCTTTTATTTCCCAATTTCTTCAGTTTCGGCAACCAGAAAATTGAAGAAGAGATTCACAGGCAAAAATTCCTGGCTCATGCCACTGCATGCATTTTAAGAGAAAACACAGATGATCGCATAGTAGACCACCTCATCAGAATGGTAAAAAAATCATGATTGTTTTTCTAATCACAAAATAATTTTAAATTGGTTTTCCTGGTGTTCATTTTGTTTAAACTGTCTAATTATATCAACTATTGGCAAAACTTTTTTCTTCAGTATTGTAGATTCCAGGTTGAATAATTATGGCGAACAGATTATAGAAAAATTTGCGAAAACCCTCATAATTTTTTTAAAAAAATGAAATATTACTCTTGACACTTAGATCAAAGCAAAGACTGAACTATTACTCTTGACACTTAGATCAAAGCAATCACTGAACTATTACTCTTGATACTTAGATCAAAGCAATCACTGAACTATTACTCTTGACGCTTAGATCAAAGCAATCACTGAACTATTACTCTTGACGCTTAGATCAAAGCAATCACTGAACTATTACTCTTGACGCTTAGATCAAAGCAATCACTGAACTAATAATAATAATAATAAAGTTCATTTCAAAAACACGCTTCAGATCAAAGCAATCACTGACATTTTTCAACACATCAACTTTGTCCACATTTTTCCAGCAACCCGAAAAATGGTTTGCAGATTTAATTCAAGATTTACCTCACGCTGCTGCTAATTCCAGAGAAATATTACATCAGTATAAACAGCAGTTGGAGGGCAGAAGGCACACAGACAGGATATTATGATGTGTCTGATTTTAAATTAATTTATTAAAAACTGATCTACAAAAACCTCAACACTTATTACTTTGAATTTACTTTTAATCATTAAAAAATTTGTCACATTTGTTTAAATTTTTTTTTATAACATGTACAATAATAAAAATACAAATAATGCAATTAATTGGCTAATATAATTATATTTTCACCATATAAAAGGTCATTATTTACAACAGAGAAACAGAAACGGAGAAAACTTGACAAATTATGCATAAAACAACAAACACCCAGCCCCCTTCCATTTTCCTCAAAAGAATATAAAAATAAAATATAATGACACATTATTTACAACAACAACTCAAACTACTGTCCTGTCATTAAAAAAAAAAATGAATGAATGAAACAAATGGAACACAGCATGATTCAACCCCTGAAATCTAGTCCAGCTTACAGGTGGCAATGTAATACAGACTGTCACCGTTCATTCCTGGAAACATGAACTGTTTGTCATATTTTAAAGGTTTAGAATTCATACTTGTAAAATGTGTCTATCCTCCGCAGCCAGCGATAGTTACATCAATATAACATGACACAGCTATGACCTGTGATCTTGCGTCATGATAAATATGTTTTGACCATATTCTGACTTATATTCCCTTAAAATGACTAAAGAGTAAAACACTGTTGTATTCCAGATAATAAATATAGTGACATTTTTGCATTTAAGAAAAAATGCTTTTTCCATTTAACCAACAAAAAACAAAAAAAATGCAAATATGGACATGTATGCACAATTACAATTCAGTACAACAATATTAATCAGTTTTTAAAAAAAAATTATTTCATCACTTTGAAGAAAACATTACACTTGACCATATTCTGAACATATGTAAACAACTGTCATTAGAACGTTATGCATCCCATGAAGACATCCCCCCAATCTGCATGTAGATTTGAAACAGTTGTAAGCAAGATGTAAGCACGATACATATCGAGTGAGCAAAGTTGTGAGATCAAATGATATTAAATATAAGATAAGGAGCTTGTTAGTTACAAATAATTAGAGCTGACTTCACCGTTTGTCTTGTTTTGGGCACTGTTTCTAGGATCTCATCTTTAGCATTTAATAGAGATTTGAGTAACCAGGGCATAATAGAAATATTTGGGGAACCATTGCCTTGAAGTTCCTGTTTCCAGAACCTTGTCAAGGTGTTTTTCTAAATCCATCAGTAGTTCAGAACGCGTTGTTACAAGAATTTTATTTGGTCTGTTAGAAATATTATTTTCTTCAAAGTATAAATAGTTTAAATTTTGGGTCTGAAAAACAATTGGCCAGGCTTACCAAAAATAATTCAGTTTTAGTTATACTTAAATGGCTGAGCATCCTGTACTTTGTCAGCTCCACATTGCCACCTCCTAGTCATTAACCCAGGATTTAAAAGCAATTCTTTCATAGATACGTTGAAGAAACTATTTTCCCCTGATTATTCAAAAAGGGTTTCATATTTTTGGAAAGGCTTTCAAATAAATTTTTAAAGTCTGTTTTAGGAAGTGGGCAAATAATTAAAAGCCCAAAATGCTATTGTGTCTGGGCATGTTATTGTGTCTGGGGATGAGGCCACACGTGTAAGTATGCTATTGTGTCTGGGAATGAGGCCACACGTGTGTAAGTATGCTATTGTGTCTGGGCATGAGGTCGCACGTGTGTAGCTATGCTATTGTGTCTGGGCATGAGGCCACACGTGTGTGTGGATATCCACACATGTGCGTGGGTATGCTATTGTGTCTGGGCACGAGGCCACACATGTGTGTAAATACCACTTGTCTAGATCTAGAGGCTAAAGAGCAGCTTAGTCAATAAAAATCTCCATTTTAAAAATCAGATTGAAAAGATCCGAAGGAAATTTTCACAAAATGGTATTCCACCAATATGCACAAAATTATATTTTGTTGCAGCTAAAAAAAAATTTAAAAATATCACTTAGATTGAATCGTAACTTGTGGGAAAAAACTCAAGGACTAAAATGAGAGCTGTGTAACAAAAGAGGCTTCTAAAAATCAACAAATTCCCCCCGGCCCTGATCAAACAATACAGCATGTAAACATTGAGAATGTACATTTCTTAACAAGGTACGTTAGTCAGGCTGAGGAGAGGAGCTCTTCTTGTAGTTGGTCCCAAACTTGCTCATATACTTGCGCACGTAATCTTTTGCTTTGGCCTTGACATTCTCATTGACCTCAAGGTCTTCTACATGCCGACAGTGCTTCAGCTCCTTAGACATGACATGATGGGTAAGCTGGAGGGAGAGGTTTAAAGACATTTTGAAAAGATTTTGTTTTTTGGTGGGTGATAAGAAACTGGAGCCTGCCACAAACAGTGATTTAATTTTGGTGGGTCCACAACGTGACACACTTACAAAATAAAGCATTAGATGAACACAGGTATCAGACACACTGAAATTAACAAACAGTTCTCAGATGCTGAAAAAAATAACCAAATTATGTGCCCCCCCCCCATTTTATCAAATCTTTAATGTACAATTTTGTACCATTTTCAAGAAAATATATTTCCTTAAATAATATTTATCACAATATTATTTTGATTGCACTGTGACCAACTGCTATAATCTTGAGTGTAAATACTAAGTCAGTCCTCTTGTTCACAAATCATTCCTAAATGAGTCCGAGGATCAATTGTGTATATTTGAACAGAACTCAAACGTGGTTATTAAAGGTATAGTAATTAAAACCTGTTATTTTTAACTGTTATACTTAGCTCTGTGAATTCATTACTCTATGGAAAATAAAATTATATAAAATTCAAAATAAAAAATAATTACTTTTCTGGCAAGATGTTTGAAATCGTCTGTGGATGAGATTCGGCCAATCTTGCAGTCCTTTTTGCGGTAAGGGTTGAGATAAAGGATTATGTGATCCGACATTTTTATTCGGAAGCTGTCCTTAATTTTCCGAGCCACTTCGCTGGACGTGTCAGCCGCAGCGGTGGTGGTTTTCTTTTTACTTTGCTGTGGATACATGGATAAGCAACAAGGTCAGTTTCCAGTTAGGTCAACTTCTTTACTTAATAAAGACAATGGAATGTCCACATAAAATAACCATTAACAACTATTTTGACTAGCTTCAAGTATACACTAAATATATTTTAGACACTTGTAGTGGTCAACACTTACACAGCTATTTAAACTTCAATCCTGCTATTTCTTAAGAAATGGTTTTTAAATGTTTACTCACCCGTATAATTTCTTCAGGTGGCAGTGGATCTAAATCCATATCATTTGCAGAGTCCTCATCTTCGTCCCAGCTCGGCATCTCCCATTGTGTTTGTCTGTTTGTTATATACCATTTTTTATACATTGTTCAATAAAAAATATTTAAAGCAACTATTGTGTATGTAACTAAGTGGTAGCTAAAGACAAGTATAATTTGGGTTAAAAGGAAAATTAAAAAAATATAAGTACAAGTTTTGTTTAAAAAAGACCTATATGAAACTAAGTGAATGAGATTACTTACGGATCTCACTATAAATAAGTTTTTATAGCGCTTCATTTTAAATTACTGGTGCTACGATGATTGGAATATTCGATGATTGGAATATTCGGTCTATGGAAGCAAAGTATAAAAATCTTAAAGGAAGGTATTTCTTATAAAAATAGTTGACCAAACCCACCTGGTAAATGCATGGTAGTAATAAACTCTGCCCTCGTTGTCCTTGGCAGTTTTCCAATTGGGCGGGAGTTTTGTCACAGGTATGGTTGGGGGTGAGGGTGGTGGTGGCACTTCCTCCTCCATGTCCAGCTCAGACAGGCTGATATTTGAAGCTGTTTTTGGCATGTGCTGCGTCTTTGGCTGATGAAAATTTGGGAATGAAAATCAGCTGTTAATTCTCGCAAGGATCACAAGCATGAATTTACTTTAAGAACAAATACAACTTTCCATGACCACGTGATTTAATTTATTAAGACTCCTCCTTTTCCCCAGGGGTGTATATCAGGTCTTTGAGAGCCACAACAACAAAAATATGGCATGAAGAGAGCACATTTTTGAAGACTGGCCCCTGATAGCCCATAAGCAACAAGGTTACTTTTCTGAAACAGACTTTCAGATCACTGGGACAAGTAACGTGCAAATAGTTCATAAATTAAAAATCAGGTTTCTGAAATTATCAATTGTTGATTTATTCTTTGGCATCCTTTTTGTAATATCAGCTTGTTTATAACTGATGTAAATATCAGCTTGTGTATAACTGATGTAAATATCAGCTTGTGTATAACTGATGTAAATATCAGCTTGTTTATAACTGATGTAAATATCAGCTTGTGTATAACTGATGTAAATATCAGCTTGTTTATAACTGATGTAAATATCAGCTTGTTTATAACTGATGTAAATATCAGCTTGTGTATAACTGATGTAAATATCAGCTTGTTTATAACTGATGTAAATATCAGCTTGTTTATAACTGATGTAAATATCAGCTTGTTTATAACTGATGTAAATATCAGCTTGTTTATAACTGATGTAAATATCAGCTTGTTTATAACTGATGTAAATATCAGCTTGTTTATAACTGATGTAAATATCAGCTTGTTTATAACTGATGTAAATATCAGCTTGTTTATAACTGATGTAAATATCAGCTTGTTTATAACTGATGTAAATATCAGCTTGTTTATAACTGATGTAAATATCAGCTTGTTTATAACTGATGTAAATATCAGCTTGTTTATAACTGATGTAAATATCAGCTTGTTTATAACTGATGTAAATATCAGCTTGTTTATAACTGATGTAAATATCAGCTTGTTTATAACTGATGTAAATATCAGCTTGTTTATAACTGATGTAAATATCAGCTTGTTTATAACTGATGTAAATATCAGCTTGTTTATAACTGATGTAAATATCAGCTTGTTTATAACTGATGTAAATATCAGCTTGTGTATAACTGATGTAAATATCAGCTTGTTTATAACTGATGTAAATATCAGCTTGTGTATAACTGATGTAAATATCAGCTTGTTTATAACTGATGTAAATATCAGCGTGTGTATAACTGATGTAAATATCAGCTTGTTTATAACTGATGTAAATATCAGCTTGTTTATAACTGATGTAAATATCAGCTTGTTTATAACTGATGTAAATATCAGCTTGTGCCTAACTGATGTCCAAACAACCAACAAACTGACAATGTGATAAAAAGCTGATTCAAATTGTTAAGTAGCAGTCCAAACAACCAACAAACTGACAACGTGCTAAAAGCTGATTCAAATTGTAAAGTAGCAGTCCAAACAACCAACAAACTGACAACGTGCTAAAAGCTGATTCAAATTGTAATGTAGCAGTCCAAACATGTCATGTCGTGGACGGCACAAAATTCTTGAAATACCTGACTAGTGAACTCTGTCTGATGATGACTGATATTGGGCAATGATTGAGCAGGGTAGCTGAGGACAGAATGTTTTATAAGGTGTCCAGTGTGCGGGTCGACCATCGAGTCATCAGAAATGGGCTGCACAGTCTGAGGGTCTATAATGTGATGAGCCATGGACTGAACCATCTGCTGGTCCATCGGAGTGGCTACCTGCTGCTGCCCGGAATGAGGCACTAATTGTTGGATGTGCTGACCGGCTGAGGGGTCAATGGGCTGACCGGTTGAAGGGTCAATTGGCTGACCAGTGTGAAGATCAATGTGGTGGATAGGCTGACCCGTAAGTGGATCAATAGGCTGTCCAGTCTGTGGGTCAATCTGGTGATGGACCATATGCTGACCAGTATTTGGATCAATTTGTAGCAAAGGCTGGCCAGTGTTTGGGTCTATTTGCAACAATGGCTGACCAGTGTTGGGGTCAATTTGAAGAAACTGTTGTCCAGTATTAGGGTCAATTTGTAATAAAGGCTGTCCAGTATTAGGGTCAATTTGAAGTAGTGGCTGGCCTGTATTGGGGTCAACATGAACAAGTGGCTGGCCCGTATTAGGATCAATAATGTGCTGACCAGAGGGGTCAATAAAATGCTGTCCAGTCTGTGGGTCGATGAGAACCTCTGGAGGAATGGGTTGACCTGTGACAGGATCAATCATCCCCTCTTGAGCGATTATGTTCGGATCCATAACTGCAAAATCCCCTTGTTGCTGCATGTAGTTGTAGAAGTAGGTTGGGTCCTCCAACAGCCGCTGCTGGTGGAGTATGTAAGCTTCCTGCTGCCGCTGGTACTCCTCTGCTGCCGCTTGAGCAGCCATCTCATCCTCCGCCTTCACCCGGGCCTCGAATCGCTGCCTGCGCTCTTCTTTCGTCATCCTCGGCAGATTGGATTTCCTGCAATTCATGTTTTTATAAAAATTAGTACTTTTTATAATGTTCAATAAACATTTTCTGCCAAATAAACTTAAATCCTTGATACTTTGTATTGCTGTTACCAAATGGTGAGTCCACAAACTCAAAAACTATTGGTCAAAGAAAAGACCTCCAAACTGTTGGCAAATAAAAGACTTTTTTAAAATATGGTAGACAGTAAAAAAAAATATGAATAGCCATTAACTTGAGATGCAATCTTCGGGTAAAAATGATGAATATCTCATGAACTTTGTTTACTGCAAATGCTTATGTCTCCTATTTTGTTAGTGACAATGTTGAAATTTCTAAACTTTATTTATTCACTTTTGGAAAACATGTTCTTCCTGTAATTACACCATTTCTAAGCGGCTTCTTATGTACGCAGAACTAAAGCAGACCACAAAATGGCCAGGTTGTTGTCCCATTTTAAGAAAGTCGTCCTTTACCTTTCCTCATCCTCAGGCAATTTTTTTCTCACAAAAGCTCTCGATCGCCCACGTTTCCATTTGGCGTACGGGTCGGATGTCTCAGGCTGTTTTTTAGACAAAACATCTGTGTGAGAGAAGACAATAAACTGGGTCAGGGACATCAAGTCACTTGCCATCCAATAGATACCATCTACATTAAAGAGTGCAGAACCACAGGGAGTTATTGGATAAAGGGAGATGATGCACATTTGTGGATTGGGTAATTTGGTAACCTCCCATTATGTCATCAAGTACCCATTTAAAAGTGCCCATTAGTTTTCTACTGTATTTTGACCGCTACATGTCAGCTTTCATCTGATATCATCTCACAAATTTTATCTTGGCTTCAAACTTATAAATGCACTCTAATGAATTTCTTCAATCAAAATTATTATGTCACTAAGTTTGAAATAACACTGAATGGGTTGAGAAAAAAAGTATATGAATGGACTTTGTTAAGTAATATTGTCCACATATTAAGTACTAAAGAAGGCAGTCATTACAGCGGTGTTAAGTTTTAATACTGAAGCAGGCTAATTAAACAGCATGTTAAAAGTGAAGCTTGCAAAGTTTTAAACACAAATATGTATCAAAAAGTTTGGAAATTTAAAGAGAATTTTGTATCTTTAAAAGCTTGATTAAAAAATTTAAAAATTATTAACAAAATGGACACAGGAATTTATAATTCTGGCAAGGTCAAGGTCATTAATTTGTACAGAAAAGCATCACACTTTAAAAAAGAACTTTTAAAAAAACTCTCCCACCCTAAGGTTAGCAATGTTGACTACAAAGCTAAGACAGGACGTAAGTTGGTTGGTTTAAAATTCAATGCAATCTTTTCAATGCTAAGAAAACTTCAATGTAAAAGGTTTCCACATAAAAAATACATCCTTCATCTCACCATCAGTTTTTGGGCTTCCTGCACAAGAGAGAATAAAATTGAACATTGCCTTTTTTTACTTTTAAGTGGAAGGAAGAAATGTGGTCAAGAGAAGTGCTTCTCAAACTTTGCAACATGAAGGACTGGCTGGCAGGAATTTAACAGCAAATGGTGCCCTATTTATTGTTTAGTGACACAAAGTTCCTATTAAAAAAAAATGATTCTCAAACTGGATTGAGGTACTAATCACCATAACCAACAGGAATTTTTGTTCAACAAAACTAAAACAATCAGCAATTGTTAACGTTAAAAAGAAAATTGTATTGAAAAATATTTGAAACCCAAAAACTTGTAAGTAAAATATTAAATTAATTCTGTTAGACCCATTTCTGCATGGGGGGGGGGGGGAAAAGAAGGATTTTTTTAACTTTTTTTTCTTTACATTTAATTAAATTTAAATTTTTTATTAATTTAAAATTACCAAAAGGCCAAAAGGGCACATGCGAAAATGAATGACTAAGCACATGCCAAATGAATGACTAGGCACATGGCCAAATGAATGACTAGGCACATGGCCAAATGAATGACTAGGCACATGCCAAATGAATGACTAGGCACATGCCAAATGAATGACTAGGCACATGCCAAATGAATGACTAGGCAAATGCAGAAAATGAATGACTAGGCATATGGCCAAATGAAGACTAGTCATATGGCCAAATGAATGACTAGGCACATGGCCAAATGAATGACTAAGGCACATGGGCAAATGAATGACTAGGCACATGCCAAATGAATGACTAAGGCACATGGCCAAATGAATGACTAGGGATATGGCCAAATGAATGACTAGGCACATGGCCAAATGAATGACTAAGGCACATGGCCAAATGAATGACTAGGCACATGGCCAAAAGATCAGAGATTATAGATCAAAGTAATGAATTATGGGATGACTGCAAACACTTTGGGGGGTAGGCAGCAAACAACTGCAAACATACACAGATTAAAGTGTGTATATCATGAGCTCTCAACTTGTATTGTTTGTTATCTGATGTTATGTTAAGTAAAGTCTTCTTTTAATTCCTTACAAGTTTTCAGTGGCAAAATGTTGAACAATAAAAGCATGGACCAAATAGTACCAAGATAGGTAAGCAATCCCCCCCAAAAAAGCTGTCAAAGGCTGGAGAAATAGTGTGACCGTGTGGACTGACAGAGTGTGACCGTGATAGACAATTGTACAGTGTGGACTGACAGAGGGTGACCGTGACAGACAGTTTTACAGTGTGGACTGACAGAGTGTGACCGTGATAGACAGTTTTATAGTGTGGACTGACAGAGTGTGACCATGACAGATAGCTGCACAGTGTGACCATGACAGATAGCTTCACAGTGTGACCATGACAGATAGCTGCACAGTGTGACCATGACAGATTTACAGTGTGCCCAGACAGATATTTGTACAGTGTAACAGTGACAGATGTTGTACCTTGTGACATTGAAAGATAGTTGTAGCGTAACAGAATTAGTGATTAAAACGTGAACATTGCAACTTAGCGCTTAGACAATATAATGCCCAACAACCCATATCTCTTAGACAATATAATGCCCAACAACCCATATCTCTTAGACAATATAATGCCCAACAACCCATATCTCTTAGACAATATAATGCCCAACAAGACAATGTAATGCCTAACAACCCATGCTATCTGTTTGACAATATGATGCCTAACAACCCATGCTATCTGTTTGACAATATGATGCCTAACAACCCATGCTATCTGTTTGACAATATGATGCCTAACAACCCATGCTATCTGTTTGACAATATGATTCCTAACAACCCATGCTAAAAGGAGGCAAGATTGTTTCAAAAGACATCAGCTATGCATTACTCTATTTGAGTCCAAAAAACAACAATAGGCTGAGAATCATGTTTTATAGGTAAATTCAAGACACATTTCAACAGCCAGTTCAAGACACATTTCAACACCAAGTTGAAGATACATTTCAACAGCCAGTTCAAGACACATTTCAACACCAAGTTGAAGATACATTTCAACAGCCAGTTCAAGACACATTTCAACACCCAGTTCCAGATACATTTCAACAGCCAGTTCCAGACACATTTCAACAGCCAGTTCAAGACACATTTCAACACCCAGTTCCAGACACATTTCAACAGCCAGTTCAAGACACATTTCTGGCTATCAATGAACTTGTGCTCCAGCCACTGGGTGTCTCCAGTGATAACCGGGTTTATTACTTCCCAAACATTTAGTCTTAGTGACTTTAAGCCCAATCTGTCATTTTGCTATACATGATATAAACATTGTATAATCATGAGTGACCAAATTTAGGGCCATCATGCAGGGTTGGGAACCACTAATCTTGACCTTAATGCTGATGGCCTCTCCTTAGAATGTCATGAAATCAAGCAATGAATGAAAAATGAAGGTCATAAAGAAGAACTACCCACCTAGCTCCATCTCTGTTCTCTTTCTCTCTTCAACCCTTTCTTTCTTGGGGATCTTGAAAACTTCCTGAAAAAGATGCACATCTTGGCTGCAGAATGCTTTAAAAAATATTTAATCATAGACTTTAACCCACAAAGTGTGGTCGGCCGATCGAATCGGCCAATTTCCTCTTTCTAAACTGTGACGGCCGATAAAAATTGCATTGAAAGAATAAGTACCAGTCCAATAATTTACACAAAATAAAACTACTTCCTTTCCGTTTTTCACTTTTCTCCGTTTTTCACTTTTCTGTGTCCTTTTTTTAAACTTTGGAGTTATTTTTTTCAACGATCTTTATCAAGCAAATTTGTGTAAGTAGATTTTTGCGAAATGGCTGAGGACACAGCTGGACCATCTGGCTTACAAAATAAATCAGAACCTTTCTGTTAATTCTTTTTAGCTAATGACTTAGTGATTCGGAAGATGATTTTCTGATCACACACAAAGAAAATGATAATTCCGATTAGTTTTCTAGTGGGTCAGAAAGCGAAAGTTTGGACTCTAAGCCTAGAACGAGTAGGCGTTGCCCCAATAACAGGACTCATTCAAAAATATGTTGCAGATGATTTTGTACCAACAAAAAATAATTTTATATGTTTCTATATATATTTTGTTATAATTAATTTTATGGATTAAATATTTATATTGCAGCTTTGAAAATTGTATCTGTTTCTTGCTATTTAGAAATGTTTATATTGTTAATGTCGTGCTTTGTACTAGATTATAATTATAGTTATCAGAAGAGTTTCTTTTTTAAAATCTATTAATAACTATAACATATACAAGTAATCAATTTTCTGAAAGATATATAAATATCTTATCATATTATATAAACATTATAATAATATGCCTTTAAAAAATTGTAGTTTGAGGTACTTGAAAATAAAAAAGTTCATTATTTTCTTTATTCTTGGTCACTCCAAGGTCAAGGTCACGGTCAGCGAGTATAAAATGTAATTAAAAAATGCCCCTCTCAGTCTACTTTCAATAAATATATACTTTATGGGGTCTAGCTATAGTATTTGCATGTGAAAAATAACCCTTTTCAAAGGCCCCCCAAAAAGCTCAAAATTCCGCGCACAGTACAGAAACATAACATGCCCAGTTCCTGGGTTCATAATAATAGCAGGTTTTAAATCAAATGGCACCCACGGGCTAAAGAATGAAATGGCAATATAAAGGAAAATGTGCAGCCACTTTAAAAAAATTCTGAGATGAGAAGTCCCCTAGACTAATACTCTTGATATCTTTATATCACCAACCTTAAGAGAGCTCCACTGAGACATGCACTCGGCAGCTAGTGACGCCAGTGGATCTTTTATCACAGACTCAGTGTCAGAGTTGTCAGTGTCACTGCTCAGCCCCGTGCAATCCCCACCGCTGCTGTCAAAGGCATCCTTCTGACTTGTTGAGTCTGCAGCGTTACTCGACAGGTCGAGATCCAGCGCCCCGATATTCCTGTTTCCAATCGGAGTGGCTTCCCCCGGTAACTCTGATTTAAGAAGACTTACACCTTCTTGAGACATGGCTTCATCTGTTTTTAAAAAATTTACTGACTTCTTTAATACAACATTACAGTACAGTTACTTCAGTTTCATAAGATTTGACTTCAACTTTTTTAAAAAATTAATTTTCCATTCCTTTAATATTACTCCAGGATAACTATCTTTAAAAAATCATAAATCTAAACTATAGTATAAGCCTCACCTCGGCTTTCCTCACTGTATTGAGTTGAGGATGAAATATCATCATTCTCCTCCATGTCTTCATCTGGCTCTGGTGAAAATGCTGTCTCAACATGAACCTCAGCAAAGGTCACACGTCTCTTCTGCTTGGCCTCTTTTGTCTCTTTGGCTGAAGCCAGAATAGACACAGGGGTCACATTGCTGATGGGGATGGGTGGCGGTGGGGTCGGTGAGGATGGGGGAGTGGTCTCAGAGGACGATGCCGAGGGCTCTGGTTCCGCGGCGGCTCCAGAAGCGGCAGTTTCAAAGGTGGCATCAGCCTCGTTGTCGCCCAAAACAACCTCTGGCGCGACGTCCGCCGAGTCGGCCATGGGTTGCGGGAGTGAGGGGATGGATGTAGTTGTTGATGTAGGGGGTGGAGGTGGTGGTGGTTTCCTGGCCGCTGCCACTGCGGCCACAGCCCAACGTTCAACAATGTCAAGAATCTTGCTCTCTTTCAGCACTGTTCTATTGGTGATGGGGAGACATTTCAACACAGACAACATCTGTCGGGACAACATTTTTAAGAAACTAAATTCAATAATCAGAGATTAATGAGGGTAAAATAAAATGAATAATCAGAGATTAATGAGGGTAAAATAAAATGAATAATCAGAGAATAATGACAATCAGCTGAGCAATGTGGGATGTTATTATTTAGTGTAGTTTCCCTAAAGGATTTCAAGACTCCAACTCAGCCTTTTGATCTCAAAATAATTTTATCCATTAAAATTTACTGTAAGAATCCATTTATCTGAAACTGAACTATCGGTCAACTTACCAAAATTATTTGAAAATTGTATGAAATAATATAAATAAAAAGATTTTCAAGTAAAGAACAGGTGCATTGTTCTCTGTGTTATTTGGATAGTTTAGCCAAGAAGGGCATTCCTTGTAGACATCCATGATGCTTTCCAGAGGTCAATAATTATTTTTAATTTCAATCCAAAGGGATGTGATATTAAAATAATAAAACAAAAAAAATTCTATAGCAAGGTTTTTTTTTAAAAACATTATTATGTAACATGACACTCTGTTGGTATTCATGAGATATAATAGCACTCATGGATAGTCTGTAAAAAGCCTTTAAATCTCTCTCTATTATATTTTGATACAGAGGATTGTCAAGATCTTCTCCCCTCTACAGCAGCTCATCCCCAAACCCTTACTGGCATCCATAGGTCTCAATCTTAGAACTCCAAGTCAAAAGAAAAACTACAGAAAAAGAAAATTCAGCAAACCAGCAGCTTGAGCTCCTGTGTATCCTCAGAGTAGTCGGCTGTGCCGATGTCGGCCATCCAACTCCAGTATAGAGGAAGCCCGTGGTAGTCCAGGAACAGGCGGAGGCAGGCAGTTTCAGTGGTCTCCTACACAAACAAAAAAAACAACAAATTAGCTTAATGATAACAGTCTAGAGAAATTTGATGTCAACAGAAATTTGTAATGCTTAAATGTTGACATGGTGATAGAGGAAAATGTGGAATAAGTACATAACACTGGCATCATGCATTTCTATCATTTTAACATATTAGTTAAATTAGTTTCCTTATATTCTAAACAGTTTTTTTCCTAATACAAACATAATTATTTTAACATTTTCACTTTATATCATTTTTTATATGTTTTCTAATTATTTACAAATAGTTAAAACTCTTGACTGCAATAAAAATAACTTAACATCAAAAACCAAAATATACAGAACATAAATATGTCTTAAAATCTAAAAGAGTTTCTATAGTTCAATGGGCAAAATAAATGTTAAAAATCAAAATGATTCAATAATGTATATATTCTGCACTGTTTTATTTTTTTATACAATTTATATAGCTAAGAACATATGAAGTGACCCTTATTAGTTACCAAATGTGCAGACGTGCAGACATACAACATGTGCAGACATACAACATGTGCAGTCATACATGTGTAGGACATACCTGTAAGATCTTGAGTATAGCGATCCTGTGCTGGACTTTCTCTGCTCTGACCATCAGTCGACACAGCTCCAGAACGTGGTTCTTGTTCCTCATGCCGTCCAACATGGACAGCTTCTCAATGTCTTCTTCCAGCTTACAAAACAAACAAACAAATAATACAGTCAAAGGAGATTTTCAAATATAATGTTCAAATGTCTGACCTTGAAACATTTCTTAGCCTTTAAAAAGAAATTAAGACCATCCACACCAGGGTTTCCCAATGGGGGGGGGGGAGTGGCATTTCAGGGTGGGAGGAAAAGCGATTACAAGAACAGGGGAGCCATTGACCTGTAAGTTAAGATCGAAATTTTAAAAATGTATTTATAATTTCTTCATTAACATTTTAATTCATGTGATATGTCACAGGTTTATTTTTAAAATACTGCACTCCTTTTTGTCATTTAATACAAAAGTCCCGTTTTCAATTTTTGATAAGTATTGTTACTTTTTTTAGGTTAAACAATTCTTAGGCCGGTGCAGAATATGGGAAATACTAGAATTTTTAAATACTAAGATCTTGTACTATAGAAAGGAATTTTTGGAAGGTTTAAATTTCTGTATCAAATTTAATGAAACAAAACAGGTAAAAACAACACATTTTTAAAATTACCAAATTACTACATGTCTGATAATTTTTATTAAACAGTTATGACATTTTATAACGTCTCGTCATGTTAAGTTATTTTAAATCTGAACTATTAAATATTAGTGCATCCATTTATTAAACATTATTTCACCACTTGCTTTTGAATTCCTCATTATTCGTCCATGTCGACAGTCGTGTTTTTTTTAGATATTATCTTCCTGTTTTTTTCATATAAATTTTTGTTTGATATTTGCAAGAAAATGTGATATTTGTACCACATGCCCTGTGAGTCAATCAGTGTCGGGCGGTGATTCAAAGTACTACTTATTTCTTTTTAATATTTACTAGTTTTTGCAAGTACATTATAAGAAATTTGTGATCATGGTGTACATGTGACCATGGTGTTCGTGTGACCATGGTGTTCTGGTACCAAAGGTTTTGCTTCTTTGTTCGTTTTATTTATTTGTAGATTTTTTAAAAAAAATTTTTTTTGAGTCCCTCGTTGATTGATGCAAACTTTGTACTACTCCCCTAACCTCTATAAAATAAAAACTCTTAGCAACAATCCTAGTTCTTTTCACTGCCTCTTGTGGGAGCAATGGACCTTGGGGATGTGGGGAGCACACATTGAGCACTTCTATCTATGTTGGTTTGCTTTAGTAGTTTGGGAGCCAGGAAGGGGAGAAGGGGTTCCTCAAATGAAGGTCCATTTCTGATTAAAATTTACTGACGTATTTCTGTAGCCCTAAAGTATATTGTATCACCACAATAATGAGTGAATCTCTGTCATAGCGATCAAGCATCAATAACCAGTGGTTGATACATAACTAAAGCATCAATAACCGGTGGTTGATATATAACTAAAGCATCAATAACCGGTGGTTAATACATAACTAAAGCATTAAGTAACAGTAATTTTTTTAAATAAATAGAAGATAGGCGCACTATGAGTCTGGGAATGGATTAGACCATTTTTAGTTAATTCCTATGTAAAAAATGTGTTTGATGGTCGTCCTTCCCTCCATAACGGATTGATGAGGAATAATGAGCGCCCGCTGTAGAAAACTTTTCTAACAATAAAATTACTGAAAACAACATGATCGTGTCCAATCAAAGTAGATCCTAAATACTTGATTTACTTACTTCATTGCCTTCCCCTAACCCTAACCCATCATGATCGTGTCCAATCAAAGGAGATCCTAAAAACTTGATTTACTTACTTCATTGCCTTCCCCTAACCCTAATCCTAACCCTAACCCAACATGATCATGTCCAATCAAAGGAGATCCTAAAAACTTGATTTACTTACTTCATTGCCTTCCCCTAACCCTAACCTAACCCTCGCCAGAATACACAAACTTTTGTTGGTTTTCCCAGCTTACCAATTCATCCTTGAAGATTTCTCTCTTCTTTCTCTCCTTCCTCTTGTTATTTTTTGTAGGAGACTTGACCAGACCAATGTACCCCCGGCAGTTATCTGCCCCGCAGTAGCATTTTTGCGGTTCCCTGGTGATAAAAAGGAAAGGAAAGGTCAAGGAGTGTTTTTATTGCCAAAGTCTGGTAGCCATTATTGAGGTTAAACTACTTATGTTTATACTATTATGAGACATATATGTGACAATTATACTTAGTAAAAGAAATCTTAAGTGTGTTAAATGAAATTTCAAAAAAAAAAATTTTAATTAATAAACTCAAGACCAGGGGTGGTCAACCCTTGGCCTGCAGGATCACCACATTAAATATTGCTGCCATGGTTGCCCGATTTATCACAATAAACTTAGTCCTTCATTCAATTGACAAAGAAAACCATTTTAAAAGATGAGCGAGTTATAAGATAAAATAATGTCATTTGAGCCAAGTTTAATTCTGTTTGGTTATTTTGGATTTCATTGTGTGCATTAAGAAGATGTAAACAGTTGTTATTTAGGATTTCATTGTGTGCATTAAGAAGATGTAAACATTTGTTATTTAGGATTTCATTGTGTGCATTAAGAAGATGTAAACATTTGTTATTTAGGATTTCATTGTGTGCATTAAGAAGATGTAAACATTTGTTATTTAGGATTTCAATGTGTGCATTAAGAAGATGTAAACATTTGTTATTTAGGATTTCAATGTGTGCATTAAGAAGATGTAAACATTTGTTATTTAGGATTTCATTGTGTGCATTAAGAAGATGTAAACAGTTGTTATTTAGGATTTCAATGTGAGCATTAAGAAGACTGAAAAATTTCTCTATAGCATTTAGTGGTGTTTATTGTAATCTTGAAATGAGGTGTAATGCCATGCAGGCCACCAACGGTTTACTCGCTAGATGTCTTTTTTGGTTGGCTAGCCTTTCTCTAGACCAATGGTAAGCACCTCAGATTTGACAAGCAACTCACCTGCCTCATCCTAACTAAGAGCATGTTGGCTAGAGCAGTTAACCAACCATGGAAGACCTATTCCTCATTTCAACTTAAGTGTATCAACTATAATGCTAATTTAGTAAAAGCCAAGAAGGTTACAGCTATTTTTTTCCTACCCATAATGCTCAAACTGGTAGTCAAATGTGAGTTCTTCCCCTTTCTTGATTTCTTTTCTTGTGAAAAATCCAACTCTCAGTTCACCATTAACTGTCCACTGAAAATAAAAATGAATAATTGTCAGGTTCAAACAGAAAAATGGTAGCTATCTTAATATGTCCCGAATATCACATACAATTTCTATATCCTGCAATTTGACTGAAGTATATAAATGATATTGTTTAAATCATTCTTTAGAACAAATAGTTAAAAAAACATAGCAAGGCAAAGTAATTGAGTGGCCGAGCAGTCTAAACTCTCTCAAACCAAATAGCTGGTGGTCTGGAGTTCAATCCCCACCAAAGCCAACATGCCAAGCACCCCGGGTGGATGGGACCCGTTAGCCTTGGACGGCAACCCATCTAAGAGAGGGCAAACTCTGAATTTAAACCAGGAGCCAGAATGATCAACAAATTGATCATGGACCCCTTAAATATAAGAAGAAGAAGAGCAGAATTATTTACTAAATTATAAATTGTTTTTTAGATGAAGCAATTGTGAGTCCTGAGAAATATTGGGATTCCCAGAAACTTGAAGAATCCCTCGGATAAGCTTTTCAAATGTCCCTTGGTCCCTCCCTAATGAATAAAGGCACCTTCAGATAGCACCATCTAGACACCATACAGGTGATCCCATGATAACCAATGGGAAAGACATTATCTGGGACCTCTATCACACACATGTATTATTCAGCACAGTTCATCAAGCTTCAATACAATAGAAATGGGAACATATACCTTCATTACAAGAGCAATGGGAACATACCTTCAGTACAAGAGCAATGGGAACATACCTTTAGTACAAGAGCAATGGGAACATACATTCAGCACAAGAGCAATGGGAACATACCTTCAGTACAAGAGCAATGGGAACATACATTCAGCACAAGAGCAATGGGAACATACCTTCAGTACAAGAGCAATGGGAACATACCTTCAATACAAGATCACTGGGAACATACCTTCTGAGTCTCACAGTTCGGGTCACAGCTGTGGTTGATAAATCGTGAGATGTTTCCCCTGAGCGTGGCATCGACCACCTCGTCAGCATTCAGTGCCATGAAGTAGTGGTGCTTCAGGCCAGCTTTGGAGTACTGCTTTGTGCGACGTACAAACTCTTCGTAGTCCAGGAGCTCACCCACATATTCCATAATGAAAGTCCCTCTGAAAAAAAAAGGGGCAAGTTGTAATTTTTTTACAAACATTTTTATCAACCCCACACTTGAACAAAAGCATTTTTAATGCCTAGATATATAGTCAATTTAAAAGGGCTTTACATAAATTTATCATTCTTTTAACTCATATGGTAAAAATTGAACTTAATAAAATAATACAACGTAATTTTTTTAAACAAAAACCCAAAAATGTCTAATTAACCCAAAAATGTCTAACTCTAAAATGAGTTAATATTACTTGTCATTTCAAAGACTAGTCGAATAATATTCACATTTGTTAAAAGCTATAAACCAATCCTACAGAACTTAGTGCACTGTCTCATAGGTCTCACAAGTAGGTGAAGATTCTATCCACTTGAAAGAAATTCTAAGAACTATCCATTTAGAATCCAGCATTAAACATATTCTAAAACCCAACTAGGAACCCTGCTGTTGTACAAGCGTTAGGAATTCCTACTTTTCTTCCATGTCTTCCTCAGCACGGAGTCCCCACCCCTTATCACCGGCCGAGAAAGGCAGCGTCTTGGAATAAATCTTTTTCTGGAATCGTCGATTTGTACAATATTCTCCACAAGGGCATCGAGCTCCACTGGGGAAAGAAAATTACAGTATATTGAAAATCAATGCGTTCCTTTTTACATGGTTATTTTTGTAACTTGATTGTTGTTTTTTTAATTAAATCATATTTAATTTTTACTTTTTTGTAAGTATATATAAATTTAATAAAAAATCAGTCTACTAAATTTTCAACAGACAATGGGTTTGTTCTGCATTGCGTTTTATGCACAAATTGAACAATACACACCCAGCTAGTGATAGCAGACTTGTATAAATAAGACATTGAGTGTTTACCATTCAATCATCAGCATTCTGTTGAGACAATCTGAGCCACAAGCTTCAATCCCCATGGCCCTGTCCTCCCGTGATGTTGTGCAATCACAGAGCATACGTTTCATACTTTTTGAGCGTTTCCTGAGATTGGACAAACAGTGACAGTTCAAGTCAGGCGATTGAACAAACAGTGACGGTTCAAGTCAGGTGATTTGGACAGTGACGATTCAAGTCAGGCGATTGAACAAACAGTGACGGTTCAAGTCAGGCCAACAAATAGGACAAAGGGTGGGAGGAAAATTAACTAACATTTTTTTCCTTAGAAAACTCTTAGTAGTGGCAGCAAACATTAAATTCCTAATGAGACAGAATATAGAAGTAGATATTTGATATCTTAAAAAGTACATAAGGAATCATGGAAGTATACATTTTTGCACTATCCAAGGTGCAAATTTTTTATAAATTTTTGCAATATCCAAGGAGCACATTTTTTTATAAATTTTTGCAATATCCAAGGAGCACATTTTTTTATAAATTTTTGCAATATCCAAGGAGCACATTTTTTTTAATACCTGTATTTTTAGAAAACATACCTCTCAGTTAGATGAATATTTTCCAGTATGATCTCAAATCTAGGAAAATCTGGACGCTTTATGATGCTTGCCAGATCTTGTGGAGACTCCCCCTCATTGCCAACATCCTCATCAGATCTGCTGTCTTCATCAGCCTGTGATTTTATGAAGATAAGAGAATTCATTTTCAACAATTCAGCTTGCACCAATTACGACATGCATTCAATGTCACTTGTATGCATGTGAGCTTAAAATTGCATTGTTTATCATAAACTTAGCTTATTTCCATTTAAAGGTTTTCATTTTTGGTCAAGCAAATTCAGTTTTTTATTAAAAGCTTTAGTTTATTTATTAAGTCTTATAATTTTCTAATTCTCTCAAACGATCCTTTCTGTTGCTTAATTCAATGTTACAAGCCAGAGCTCCTCCACTGACCCACCAAAATGCATTCATCAACGCTGCATGAATACAACAAACAAGAGGAGCTTTTTTTTTAGGATTACTACATGGTCAATTATTGTCTTTTTTTATGTGCAAAATCTGAGAGGGTTTTTACTGAATCCATTGTGGCACCTTTTGGCTGCCAGTTAGGGTCTGACATTTTTTTAAAAAGGTATTTGTGTATATAACTAAATGAATTAACTCTATTTTAAGACAAAGGGATTTGGGTATATAACTCAATGAAATTACTCTATTTTAACCCTTTACAGTCCGATGCGCCCGAAATGCGCCGATTTTTTCCTTAAGCCTACAGTCCGATGCGGCCGAACCCGCCCGTTTCGAGGTGTTTACTTTCGTTCTTAGCACAGCGGAAATCCATTGCGCATTACTATTTATAGTTCTACCGGAAGAAAGCCTCGTTGTCGGCATTTATTTCGATACTAGTTTGACCGCGGTGTGTTTAGGGGCTGATTTTCTAAGATTTTTTTAAAAGTCGCGATTTTTTCGCTGTAAAAAATGGCTATCTAAGCCTTGGATACACTTTTGAAAGAACTTAGGCCTAATGAAGCTTCACTATTTCATGAGTGGGAGGGTCTCTGAAACTATTTTTAGGTTTAACTTTTGCTTTAATCATTTCTTTGTATTTAGGTAGTTTTTATTTTATTTTGTTGCTTCTAGTTTATTTTCTGTAAATTAATTAGATAAAGAACCTTCATTTAAAATGGAGTTATGTCCCTTTGCTTGGGCGCTGGGAGTAGACAAGGCTGAATAGGTTTGGACTGTAAAGGGTTAAGACAAAGGGATTTGGGTATATAACTCAATGAATTAACTCTATTTTAAGACAAAGCAGACCCATTTGCTGTTATATATTTTAAATATGAAAATCAAATGAAAACCTTGTCTTCTGCACCAGCCATATCCAGCTTGATTCGTTTTCGCAGTGGGGGAGGTGGAGGTGGGGTCTCAATGGATGGGGTGCCGCCGCCCAGCTCTTCTGCTGCCGCCCTTGACCGGGTCCGCCTCATTTCTTTAGGGGAGGATTCAAGGGTGGGGCTTGAGGTGGATCCCTGCTGGCCGGAGAGCCCGACTGTTAGGGCAGGGGTTGGGGCAGAGGTCTGCGGGGGTGTTGAGGTGTCAACAACTGCCTCAGCTTCACTGTTGCGCCTCCATCTGGACTTCACCTGAAACAAGAGATTTCACAAACTTACATTGAACCATTAAATAATATTAAAGCTTGAATTGAATGTGAGGGACTGACGTGATCTCACACGGATTAACTTAAGGCTTTTGTGTCTATTATTTGGAGCTTTGCTTTAAGGCAGTGGTTCTCAACCTTCCTAATGCCCCGACCCTTCATACAGTTCCTCATGTTGTCGTGACCCCCAACCATCAAATTATTTGCGTTGCTACTTCATATATATGTTTTCCAATGGTATTAGACGACCCATGTGTTAGGGTCGTTTGACCCCCATAGGGGTCACGGCCAACAGTTTGAGAACCGCTGCTTTAAGGGAACCCTGGTTGTCTGAAATAAATCAGAAATTACCAGAGATGCACAATTAAATCCTCAGACAGCAAAAGAGATTCCATAAAGGAAAAGAGAATCAATAAAGTAAGAAAGCAAAAGAGAATCAATAAAGTAAGAAAGCAAAAGAGATTCAATAAAGTAAGAAAGCAAAAGAGATTCAATAAAGTAAGAAAGCAAAAGAGATTCAATAAAGTAAGAAAGCAAAAGAGAATCAATAAAGTAAGAAAGCAAAAGAGATTCAATAAAGTAAGAAAGGAAAAGAGAATCAATAAAGTAAGAAAGGAAAAGAGATTCAATAAAGTAAGAAAGGAAAAGAGATTCAATAAAGTAAGAAAGGAAAAGAGAATCAATAAAGTAAGAAAGGAAAAGAGAATCAATAAAGTAAGAAAGCAAAAGAGATTCAATAAAGTAAGAAAGCAAAAGAGAATCAATAAAGTAAGAAAGGAAAAGAGAATCAATAAAGTAAGAAAGCAAAAGAGATTCAATAAAGTAAGAAAGCAAAAGAGAATCAATAAAGTAAGAAAGCAAAAGAGAATCAATAAAGTAAGAAAGCAAAAGAGAATCAATAAAGTAAGAAAGCAAAAGAGATTCAATAAAGTAAGAAAGCAAAAGAGAATCAATAAAGTAAGAAAGGAAAAGAGAATCAATAAAGTAAGAAAGAAAAAGAGAATCAATAAAGTAAGAAAGCAAAAGAGATTCAATAAAGTAAGAAAGCAAAAGAGATTCAATAAAGTAAGAAAGCAAAAGAGATTCAATAAAGTAAGAAAGGAAAAGAGATTCAATAAAGTAAGAAAGGAAAAGAGAATCAATAAAGTAAGAAAGCAAAAGAGAATCAATAAAGTAAGAAAGCAAAAGAGAATCAATAAAGTAAGAAAGCAAAAGAGAATCAATAAAGTAAGAAAGCAAAAGAGAATCAATAAAGTAAGAAAGCAAAAGAGATTCAATAAAGTAAGAAAGCAAAAGAGAATCAATAAAGTAAGAAAGGAAAAGAGAATCAATAAAGTAAGAAAGAAAAAGAGAATCAATAAAGTAAGAAAGCAAAAGAGATTCAATAAAGTAAGAAAGCAAAAGAGATTCAATAAAGTAAGAAAGCAAAAGAGATTCAATAAAGTAAGAAAGGAAAAGAGATTCAATAAAGTAAGAAAGGAAAAGAGAATCAATAAAGTAAGAAAGCAAAAGAGAATCAATAAAGTAAGAAAGCAAAAGAGAATCAATAAAGTAAGAAAGCAAAAGAGAATCAATAAAGTAAGAAAGCAAAAGAGAATCAATAAAGTAAGAAAGCAAAAGAGATTCAATAAAGTAAGAAAGCAAAAGAGAATCAATAAAGTAAGAAAGCAAAAGAGAATCAATAAAGTAAGAAAGCAAAAGAGATTCAATAAAGTAAGAAAGCAAAAGAGATTCAATAAAGTAAGAAAGGAAAAGAGAATCAATAAAGTAAGAAAGCAAAAGAGATTCAATAAAGTAAGAAAGGAAAAGAGAATCAATAAAGTAAGAAAGCAAAAGAGAATCAATAAAGTAAGAAAGCAAAAGAGATTCAATAAAGTAAGAAAGCAAAAGAGATTCAATAAAGTAAGAAAGGAAAAGAGATTCAATAAAGTAAGAAAGCAAAAGAGATTCAATAAAGTAAGAAAGCAAAAGAGATTCAATAAAGTAAGAAAGGAAAAGAGAATCAATAAAGTAAGAAAGCAAAAGAGATTCAATAAAGTAAGAAAGCAAAAGAGAATCAATAAAGTAAGAAAGGAAAAGAGAATCAATAAAGTAAGAAAGCAAAAGAGAATCAATAAAGTAAGAAAGCAAAAGAGAATCAATAAAGTAAGAAAGCAAAAGAGATTCAATAAAGTAAGAAAGCAAAAGAGAATCAATAAAGTAAGAAAGCAAAAGAGATTCAATAAAGTAAGAATGGAAAAGAGAATCAATAAAGTAAGAAAGCAAAAGAGAATCAATAAAGTACGAAAGGAAAAGAGATTCAATAAAGTAAGAAAGGAAAAGAGAATCAATAAAGTAAGAAAGCAAAAGAGAATCAATAAAGTAAGAAAGCAAAAGAGAATCAATAAAGTAAGAAAGCAAAAGAGATTCAATAAAGTAAGAAAGGAAAAGAGAATCAATAAAGTAAGAAAGCAAAAGAGATTCAATAAAGTAAGAAAGGAAAAGAGAATCAATAAAGTAAGAAAGCAAAAGAGAATCAATAAAGTAAAACTGAATTAAGATAAGTCTGCTAGCCCAAATACTTACTTTTATTTTTCTTCTGAATAGCATTATAAAGTGCCCTTATTATTCTATAATTATATTATTCAGGAAGGGCACAGCATTATAATGTGCCCTTATAATTTTATAATTATGTGTTACAGGAAGGGCACAATGTATTAGAGTTAGAGCAAAATAAAAGCCATTCTTCCAACCCTTCAGGAAAAGATGCTTTTGAAATGCAGTTTTGCATACACTTAGATGGTTTTAGGGAATTCCCTGAACTTGAATCATTTTCACACCTTTATTCTAAACATCTTTATAGGGTATGATCACCAAAACAAACAACTGCAGGGATCAAATATAATGTTGATTAGTACCGGTATTAGGATGATGGCTAGTCTTATTGAACAATTATTTTAGTACCGGTATTAGAATGATGGCTAGTCTTATTGAACAATTATTTTAGTACCGGTATTAGAATGATGGCTAGTCTTATTGAACAATTATTTTGGTACTGGTATTAGAATGATGGCTAGTCTTATTGAACAATTATTTTAGTACTGGTATTAGAATGATGGCTAGTCTTATTGAACAATTATTTTAGAACCGGTAATAGAATGATGTCTAGTCTTATTGAACAATTATTTTTCTTAAAGAAACAGTGCCATTTTGAAATTCCCAAAAGATTTTTCCCACCAGAAACAACAAAAATGAGAAATAGGGGGGGCTGACTGGGTCGTAGAAGCAAACCCTCAAAGTTTTAGAGGCCCCCATTATTGGTTATTAAAATTTAATGCTACAACCTTCCCATTATCGGATTCATTTGTCATTTATATACAACCAAATGACATATTTGATAGACTATCCATTGCCTATGGTACCGGTACAAAGGTTTCTATCAATAGTTTCAAATGAAGTCTAAAAATATATCCATAATTTATTGTACGGTACCGGGTGTTTAATATCAAGATACTGGTACCACTACCCTATAAATAAATATTTTGATTACCATAATACGGTACTGTTACTGTTAAAACATTGTTTTAAAAATAATTGGCTAACCTTTAATGGTTTCTGTGAGGACTCTGTGCCTGAATCACTTCCTGTGTCGCCGGCCGTGTCCTCCACACCAGATGAGGACACTGTTGGCTCATTGACATCCTCAGCCATGGCTGAAGTAGGTTTCTTTCTGGACTTGGCTCTCCCGTCCTGTTTCTCAGTGGTGTCAAACTCAACTTCTGCCAGAGAGGAGGTCTCAAAGGAAGGTTCTGGAACAAATGGCTTTCTCTGCAAGGTATCGGCCACACCTGCACTGGCAGTGCTTGGACCAGACACCTGCAAGTCAATTGATGTGGAAACGACGGCTTTAAGAGATAATGGGTCTGCTGGACTGAATCTTGACTTCCTGACCGCTTTGACTTCAGTTTGTTTCAAAAAACCAGGAGATGACCTGATGTCAGGTGAGGTAAATCTCGGGCTTCCAAAGTTGGAAGGTGTCTCCATGACATTGCGTGGAATTGAAGGAGTTTGCAACAAGGGTGTTCTTGGGGGTGGCAGAATCGGTCCTCTGATGGCCCCCGAATGCAGATGAAATTGTGAATCTGAATGTCCGAAGTGGGCTGAAGGTTGTGGTTGAAGATGAGTGGGAGGTGGGGCTGAATGGTTGTAAGATGGGATGTGTTGCTGGGTGGATATGAAGTGCCCTGTTCCACTCTGTGCATTTTGGTCCAGTGGAATGTGCGGTGGCTGCACTCCACCAGGTTGTTGCAGATGAGGCAGTGGTAACTGCTGTGGTGGCATACTAGGCGGAAGGTGATAGGGGCCCGCATGATAGACGGGTTGTTGGGGATAATGTTGATGCTGTGGCTGGTGGAATGGATACTGATGAGGCGGAGGAGCTGAATGGTCCGGAGCCTGGGGCTGGTACTGACCCGCCACATCCTGGTACTGACCCGTCATGTCCTGGGCGTAGACATCATGACCTTGCTGACCTTGCCAAGCGGGGCCATACTGCTGATGTTCATATGATGGAGGGTACTGGCCACCATAGCTTGGGTCTGAATATGCAGCCTGCACATCCACACTGGTGGGCTGCGGTGCTGAATACAAAGACTGGTCAGTTACACTGGGGTAGTTGGGATCTGCTGTGTAATGTCCAGGATCCTGTGGATAACTCGGACCGTATGAGGAACCAATGGTCGTCACTTTGAAAATATCCTCCTGCACATCTACAGAACTAGAAGACTTTGAATATTCATCTAAAAAATCCTCTTTGAATGACCTTGAATCTTTCTTCTTGGAAGAGAAATTTCTGCCATCCCTTGGTTTCCTTTCCCTGCTGTCACTTCTACTACGACTCTTGTCCCTCTCTCTCCGATCATAGCCATCTCGACTGCGCTCTCGATCCCTCTTCCTGGGTGGGCTCCTGCTCCGACTTCTCTCCCTGCTCCTCTTGTTTCTTTTCCCAAATGACCTCTTGCCCTTCTCTCTGTCAGGGCTTCTGTCTCTGCTCCTCTCTCTGCTTCTGTCTCTTTCTGAATATTTGTTGCCACTTCGGCTGTCATCATATTTACTTCTTTTGCGGTCGTCATCTTTATCCCCACGGCTCCTCCTCCTGCCGTCATCCTTTCCTCTCCTCTTTCCGTAATCTTCGTCGTCATCTTTTTTTCTTCTTCTGCTGTAGCTGTCATCACCTCTGTCATCGTAACGTCCCCTTTGTCTGTCATCTCCCCGGCTGGATCGACGATCATCCCGTCTATCATTATAGCCTTCATCCTCTTTTTCTTTTTTCACCTGCTTCCTGCCCCCACTCTCCTCATAGTCACCCTCCCTCCTTTTACCACTATCATCATCCCTCTTGCGTCTGCTCTCTCTTCGTTCCTCCTCGTCATCCCCAATTTTCTTCCTATGTTCATCCCTTGTAGGAGTCCTGTCGTCTTCCATGCTGTTCCTCCTTTCTTTTTTTCTATCTCTCTCTCTTCCATCAGATTTGCCAGCTTTCCTTTTCTCATCTTTCCCTCCGTCCTCCTCTCTCCTCTTTCCAACTGTAAACTCTGGCCATGAGGAAGCGGGCGTGTCCTCCTCTTTTCTAGAGCTTGTGATCACCTGTACTGGAAAGGCCTCAATGTCAGACAGGGCCACAAACTTAGACCTCACCTGCCCTTGCTTGGACAAGGCTTCCTCCTTCAGCACTCCTTCGCCACCCGCGTAGGGCGACGGGGGTAAAGGCTCATCTTTATCCCCAGCAAAGGTTGAAAAGATGCCACTCTCCGCATCTGGTAATGGCTCCAGGCGTGGCTCCTCTGAAACATTATCACTGTCACTGCCCTCCTCATCTTCAAAGCCTCTGACCAATGTTCTCTGGACCGCAGATTTGCTTTTAAGGACTATGTGTATTTTTGACAAACCTGGGACGCTGGATTTTGGTTCTTCCTTATCTGTGGCAATTTTTGGCCTGGCACCGGTGACAAGTTGCAAGGGTTCTTTAGTTTTTGTTTCCACTCCTTTCCTTGCATCTGTCGTAATGAGGGCTTTCTTTATGTCTTGCATGAGGACACTTTTCTTTGAGCTGATGTCACCGTCTGCCGGAGAGATCTCTGGCTCCGGAGGGAGCTTGGGCAAGGGACCTATGGCCAGGGGAGATTGGGTGAGTGGCACTTTGGGCAGCATGCCGATGGCCAGAGGGGACTGGGAGAAACGTTTCTTTCTCTCTGCCAGCAATGACCCCAGGGTTTGACTTTTAGGTGACATCGGAGATGGGGGCAGAGGCGGAAGAGGACTTGAGTCTGTGATGACTGACGGCGGTGGAGGCAATGGTGGCTGAGTCTGCACTTCACCATTTGGCATGGGTGGCTGTGCTGTGAGTGGCTGCGTCATTGGCGTGGGTGGCTGCGTCGTTGGCGTGGGTGGCTGCGTCGTTGGCGTGGGTGGTTGCATCGTTGGCGTTGGCGGGATGTCAGTTTGAGTCGGGAGATGAGTTGCTGGCTTTGGGATAGGCGGCTCCCGTGGTAAGGAGATCCCCTGGCCGACATCAACAAGCTTGGGGTCTAACAAGGCGACAACAGAAACTGGGAGCGGTGGGCCCGCAGGTAAAGGTATACTATCCATGTCAAAATCAATATTTTCAGCAAAAAGCAGAGTCTTGTCCATTGGCTTCTCAGGAGCCGGAACATCTGGAAATCCAGAGTTCTCTTTTCCATCTACTGCTGCTTGTGGGGGAGGGCAAACATTTTCTTGAGCAGAAGGACTTGAGGTCTTCTCATTAGAATCATATTCTTTAACTACATGTGATTTAGGGCTGGTGCTTTCAGACTGCTGCTCTAAATTGTTCTTGGGGAGGTCTGATAGCTGAGAGTCCCCCTTAGAGTGATGTGTTGCCTTCTGGATATCTCGAGTCAGTGTTTCGGGTAAGCCCATTGCCAAGGTTAGCGAACCAGTCAAAGATTTGATTTCTGAGTCACTCTTAACCAACATTTCCAGTAGTTTAGGATCCTCTATTTTTGGCTGGGACAAGATGGAGGATATTTTTGGTCGTTTTGAGGGAGCGCCACCAGCTGTGTGGTCATTTTCTTTAGTTAGTTTCTGCATCGGCCGAGGTTTGACTGCAGTAGAGGTGGGCGAGGCGTGGGCCAAGGACTTGACTGAAATAGAGGGGTAGGAAGTTGTCAAGATTGCCTGAGATGACAGCTCACTAGCCAGTCCTGTTGCCACAGAGAGTGTTGGGATGGACACTGTGGGAGGGGGAATAACCTGAGGAACAACTCCTGCAGGTCCTTGATGAAAACGGTTGATTCTGAACTTGACAGGTGGTTGCTGGGTCAAGGACGGATCACTGGTCAGTTCAGGACCATTGGTTGGTGTAGTTTGGGCCAACAAGGGTGTAGTTTGGGCCAACAAGGGTGAAGTCAAAACTGGAAAGGAAGTGATTAATTGTGGTTGTATGCCTGCAGTAACAGGTGGCTGTGCTACTGCAATGGCAGGGGGTGGCACAGGCAGTACGCCCGTAATGGCAGGAAGTGGCACAGGCAGTACGCCCGTAATGGCAGGAAGTGGCACAGGCAGTACGCCTGTAACACCAGGTGGTGGCACAGGTTGGAATGCTTTCAGAGGAGGCATGACCATTCCAGGTAAAGGTATTCCTTGAAGGCCCGACATAGCCTGAGAAGCTGATTGCCTACCCACAGATGAGACCAACCCGGTCGAATGTTGTGAACCCACAGGCTGGGATGACGGTACAGGTGGCTGGA
Organism: Lymnaea stagnalis; assembly: GCA_964033795.1. Classification (NCBI taxonomy): domain Eukaryota; kingdom Metazoa; phylum Mollusca; class Gastropoda; family Lymnaeidae; genus Lymnaea; species Lymnaea stagnalis. The sequence goes on along the minus strand of CAXITT010000577.1, from coordinate 274,295 downwards.
CCAAAAACTGCGGAGGTGGAACTGGTTTTGGGGCCGACCCAGGGAAAGGCAGAGTTGGGTATGTTACTGGCAACAGGCCCGCCGATGGAACTCCAGCTTGAATTGGGGCTATGGGGCTTGATGTCACCAATGTAGCAGTAGATGGCGGCACTGGGGCAACAGAAGGCGGCGGCACTGGGGCAACAGTGGGTGGTGGCACTGGGACAACACCAGGCAGCTGCACTGGGGCAACACCCACAGAAGGTAATACTACCTTTGATGCATCCAAGGAAGGTAACAGTATTGATGGTGGCTGGACTGGTTGAATAATGCCAGAACTGTGAGGAGATGCAACTAACGGAAGTGGAATATGAGGATATGTAACATAAGGCAGATCCTTAGACGGTGTCCCCCCAACCAGAGCCGAAACAGGCCGTGAGGCACTGACGGAATATGGCGTGCTGATGACAGATGAGTCCACGGGCAACACATTGACTGAAGGAGTGAACGTAGTTATAATGGATGATGCCGGGAAAAGGATACCGGTCGTCCCTGATGTCACAGCATCAGCCTGACCATGTCCCGATTCTGTGTTCTCGGTCTTGTGCTTGCTTGCTGCGGAGTATGGAATAATGGCGGGCAGGTCTGTTGAGTCATCAGCATCCTCTAGGGACGGGTGAGATGGAGAGTAGGCTTCTTGATCTTCCACTTGTGGTGACAAGACTTTCTCACAAGAAGATGTCTCTGAACTAACTTGGTGAGATAATACAACTGACTTATCTTGCAGAGTGGATTTCTCTGACTTATCTTGCAGAGTGGATCTCTCTGACTGATCTTGCAGAGTGGATCTCTCTGACTTATCTTGCAGAGTGGATCTCTCCGACTTATCTTGCTTAGCTAATATCTCAAACGTATCTTGGAGAGATGATATCTTGGTCTTATCTTGAAGAGAAGATATGTTTGACTTATCTGGTAGTGATGTTATGTCCAAATTATCTTGTAGAGATATCTTAGACTTATCATTTGGCTGTGACATTTTGGACTCATCTTGTAGATTCGATGACCTTGATCTCCCTTGTCGATGATCAGTGAATGTCTCGACTGTGGAACCAGAATCAGAACGGGGCATTTCTTCAGTTGCCTCGACATTTGAAGCATGCTCTGGAATTAAACTTTTCTCCCCAGCTATAACATAGGCGTCCACATCAGTCTCCCCTGACTTGTTGACCCCAATCTCTGCGACTTCACAAGTTTCAAAACCTGCCAGTTTGACCGGTGTCTTCTCAGATGACCGGGCCGGTGACTTCCTCTTGACCGGCGAACCATTCTCATCTTCATAATCTGAGCTGCCACTGCCATAATCAAGGGCGAGGCTGATGGTGCTCTGTGGTTTTTGTGCGCTCACCTCAATGACAGGTCTCTTCTCAGTTTCCTCCATCTCCCAGAGGGGGACATACTTGAACTTTAACCTCTGTGGTGCCGGGGCGGGTTTGTGCTTATCCACTTTGGGTTTAGCTGTGACAGAAGGTACATCCGTCTCATCTTCCTCATCCCAACCAGAACTTAATGTAACAACACCATCCGCTGCTCTTGGTTTCTCTGTTGGCTGCGCAACGACTATGGAAGATATATCTTTTTGTGCCTCCCGTTCTGGAACCAACATTTGCTTGTTTTCTTCCTGTTCAGCAATCTGTGGTTTGAAGTTATCACTTTGGATGTCCTCTTCTTTTATTAAAACTGTTTGACTAGCTTCATGTCTGTCTTGTGTCAAGACCGGGGGCACATCAACTGAATCAGGACGACCCATGTTGCCAAGCAACAACGAGTGACTATTATTTCGTTCCTCCTCTCGATTCGGCAGACCGCCAACATCATTTTGAAAGTCCTCTCTTGATGAAGGCTCGCCTGCATCATCAACCTGCCCAGCGTCAGCATCGGTGGGGACCATTGCTTTGCTCCCGGGCTCTGCCAAGTCATCCAGCAGCCCCAGCATCCCGGCTGGCTTCAGTTTCCTGCCAGAGCCAACGATGGAGAATTTTATCTGTCTATCCTTTCCTGCACTAAGTGTGGCCGGGTTCACATATGTGGCCATGGCTTCTGGCTGGCTGGCTGCTACCACATCATCTTTTGATTGACCTTGCTGTTCCCCATCTTTATCAGCTTCTTTTTCTTTGCCACCGTCTTCATCTGAAATCTCCATGGATTCATCATCAACATTCGCATCAATGGGGGCAGGGGTTTCTACTGTAACAGCCAGCTCATTTTTAACGACAACTTCTCCCGGCAGAGGGATTTCCCCTGGGATCGGGATGGTGGATAGATCAATGTTGGCAGTGAGGAACTCTGCATCAGTGCTGCAAATTATCTTTCCATCCGTTTTCCCAATGTCTTCCTTCTCTCGGTTGTTGGGGGATGAGGCCATGCGCCCACTGGGTTTTTCTACGACGACCCCGTGCTTTTTCAGATCGAGGTTTCTGTCCCGTGAGTCTGAGCGAGATCGGCCACGCCTGTCCCGTTCACGCCTCCCTCTACCATACATATCTCTTCCTGGACTGCGATGTCGCCTGACAAATCTTCCTCTTTCAAACGATTTTGATCGTGACCTATTTTTCCTATCTCGATCTTTCCTCTCGGGGGATCCTGATTTTGACCTGTTTCTTCTGCCCCTTGACCTGAAATAAGGTGACCTTGACCGTCTGTTCAACCTCCTGTCAGTTGATCTTGATCTTTCATGTTGTTTGGGAGACTTTGACCTTAGATTTCTGCGGTTTCTATCAACTGACCTGGACCTATCCCTTTTGTCTCTGGATCTTTCAGGAGATTTGGATCTGTCACGTTTATCTCTAGATCTTTCAGTAGATTTGGACCTTTCTCGTTTATCTCTAGATCTTTCAGTAGATTTGGACCTTTCTCGTTTATCTTTAGATCTTTCAGTAGATTTGGACCTTTCTCGTTTATCTCTAGATCTTTCAGTAGATTTGGACCTTTCTCGTTTATCTCTAGATCTTTCAGGAGATTTGGATCTGTCACGTTTATCTCTAGATCTTTCAGGAGATTTGGACCTTTCTCGTTTATCTCTAGATCTTTCAGGAGATTTGGACCTTTCTCGTTTATCTCTAGATCTTTCAGTAGATTTGGACCTTTCTCGCTTTTCTCTAGTTTTTTCAATAGATTTGGATCTTTCTCTTCTGTCTCTAATTCTTTCAATGGATTTGGACTTATTTCTCTTGCTTCTATTTCTCACAGGAGATTCAGATCTATCTCCCTTTTCTCTGATTATTTCCAAAGATTTGGACCTTTCTTTTTCTCTGGTTCTCTCAGTTGATTTTGACCTTTCTCTTTTATCTTTCCCTTTCTCTGGAGTTCTTGACCTGCCTTCCCTTTCACGACTTCTCATTGAGGATTTTGAGTCGGCTCTTTCACTCCTTTCTTTGGACACCGACCTCCTCTTATCAGTGTGAGGACCAGCCTCCTCTATATTGCCGCCTTCTGTCTTTCCCCCTTCTAACAAGTTGCTATTTGAGGGTACCAGTATTTCCTTGTTAATGGATATCATTGATTCCCCATCTTGCTGCTCAATAGTTGTATTGAACTGGCTGTCCTCAGCCATGACCGATGTTTCCGGCTTCTCAGAATCAGGCACAACATTTAATTCTGTCATCTCACTAGACTGGACATTTGCTTCTCGTGATCCATCTTTATCTTCTTGACCAGTTGTAGACATACCATCACGGTCTGACTTGGTGGCCTTCTCTTGATCTGTGGTCATCATCTCGCTGTACTCCTTCAGATAACTCACAATCTTACTGTTGTCCAGCTCGGCTTTAGCTTTGGGGGCTTCCTCTTTCACAACAAACTCTTCCTTCTCGCTGTACTCCTTCAGATAGGTCACAAGTTTGGCTGTGTCAATGCCAGACTTGGCTTTTATCGAAGCCTCTTTTCTCTTTGCCTCCACAAGTTTCCTATCCTCTTCCTGATTTTCGTCCGAGTCTCTCTTTGATTTCCGTTTCTCCCCCAACTCCATTTGCTCCTCTGTGCTGCTGCCCCCTTCATGCCTTTTCTTCTTCCTCCTCGTTTTTTTCTCAGCTTTGCTTTTGTGGCCGTGCCTCTTCTTCTCTTTGCCCTTATGACGGTCCTGGGACAAATCATCTTCATTGCTGCTGCTCTCCCTAGCCTTTGATTTGACAAGGGTGGATTTTTTAGTAGCATCTGTCTGGAGACGGGCTGACCTCCGCCAAGACACTTGAAGGGCTTCATAAGCTTTGGCCACTGGCGGCTTCTGTTGTTCAGCTCTGTAGTTCCCGTAAATAGTGCTTTTGTAAGCATCCTCTACAGGCTCCATCTCTTCTTCTTCGTCCTCCATCTCCCATTTACTTTTCCCTGGGATGGCAGAGACATCCACTAAGACTTGCTCGGGAGGAAGGGCGGGCTCATCAACACGAAAACCAGATGGCCTCCCCCTGGCAGTTTCATGCCTTCCTGAAGATTTTTTGGATCCGGAGGTTACTTTCCCTTTGTGTCCTTCATCAGATTCAGATGAGTTTGACCGCTGTCGTCTCAGAGATTCTCTCCGAGAGGTACTTATCCAATCTTTCTTTTCTTTTCTTCTCCGACCAGCATTGGACACAGAATTTCTACCTCTGGTTTCTCTTTCAACGTCCACATCTGCAGCAGCAGGACTTTGTCCCTGGGAGCTTTTCATTCTCTTTTTAGGTGAAGAGGTTGAATCTTTCACCTGAGTTTTTATTACACTTCCAGAATCACCCAAGTGTACTTTTTCGCTATCCTCTGCATCTGCAAGGTCATTTCGTGTGACCTGGAAGTCATTGGTGTCAAATGACCTACGAATGACTAACTTCTGAACAGTTTTTTTGGCAGCGCCTTCTGAATCACTTGATTCCAACTTCAAAGTTGCATCACTCTTTGTCACAATAATGCTATCTTGCCCAGTTGCATCACTCTTTTTCAGACTAATGTCATCTTGCACAGTTGCATCAATCTTTGTCAGACTAATGCCATCTTGCTCAGTTACATCAATCTTTGTCACATTAATGTCATCTTGCACAGTTGCATCACTCTTTGTCACATTAATGTCATCTAGCACAAATGCATCACTCTTTGTCACAGTGATGTCATCTAGCAAAGTTGCATCACTCTTTGTCACATTAATGTCATCTAGCACAGTAGCATCACTCTTTGTCAGACTAATGCCATCTTGCACAGTTGCATCACTCCTTGTCACAGTGATGTCATCTTGAACAGGTTTCCCTGCAACACCCTCTTCCTCTACCCTGGCAAATTCTTCCACTTGATTACCTTCTGATGATGGATCTAACACATTAGCCACTTTATTACCTTCTGATGATGGATCTAACACATTAGCCACTTGATTACCTTCTGATGATGGATCTAACACATTAGAATGCTGAGGTACCGGTGACCATGGATCCACCACTAAGGCTGACTTATCTACCGCCTCTGGCTTTGTATTCTCCTCACCCCTGGGTGGGGACGGCTCTTGGAGTCTGGTGCAGGGAGGGGAACCAATGGCCTGACATGCAGCCAAGCCAGATTTGTCTTCGTCCTGACCTGCCATCTCAAGCTTGGCTGTTGACCTGCGAGGGCTTCGGCTCGGACTTTTATGCTTCCTGTCTCTGCTCCCGCTCCTGCTTCTCCGAGCGTTCCTTGTCCTCCTGTCTTCAACAGAAGAGTCCTGACGTCTGTGCTGATGCCTCCTTGCACCACTGCTGCCCTCTGTGTCTTTGTCTTTCCTTTCCTCCTCATCCTTTTGGAATCTTGATGATCTCCTCCTCTCCTGCACAGCATCAACTTTCCCTCTTCTTCCAGTGTCACCACTGTCTCGACGTTTACCTGCGTCTTTCTGTGATCTGGAGAAAGAAGAGCGTGTGCCTCTCGAATCATCTCTTCTGTCCAAACTTCTATCGAACCGGCCAGCCCTTGAACCACTCTCACTCTCCTTCTCTCTGTCCTGCTCTTTAGTATCCCTGCTTCTCCTTCTTTCACTTCGCCTCAATGGCAATGCCTGGCCTTCATCATCTTCTTTCTTCTTCCGCACCTCATCATTAGTTTTTCTGAAATCGCCTCTGCTGTTCCCATCAACATCTTTAGAGCCTGTGGCTAGCTGGCTGGAACCACCAGAATTAACATTACCAGGCTGCGCTGACCCCATTGCCATTCCAATGGAAGGGGAGTTAAACACCACTGTCAAGCCTGGACCTAGCAGATTGGGTTTGTACATTTCATGCTTTTTGGAGACCTTGAATCGTGTGGGAACATACTCCCCGGCTGCTGTCTTTTCAATAATTTGTTTTTCCTCCTCTTCAACCACCTCTTCCTTTTCTTCCTCTTCTTCAGAAGCCACACGCAGAGCGCTCACTTTCAGTGGCTTGTTGAGCTGGAACAGAACTTTGGCTTTGCCTGAGGTGGGATCTGCCGCAAGCTTAAACTGTAGTCTGCCTGATGACCTACTTGAGATAGAGGCCGCTTGAGCTGTGGCATCGGATGACAGAGGCGCAGATGGGGTGTCAACTTTGACTTGGTCTCCTGGTAACTGGCTGGAGGAAGTGGCTGAAGTATGAGGTTTATCTTCCCTCTCTGGGACTACAGAAATAAAAGACAAAAAAATTTCATGAAAATCAGAGTATAAATATACAACCCAATAACAATACCAAATGCTAAGAAGTATGGCTGGGAAATAACTCAATTTAATAGTGGTTTTCCTTTTGCATGCCCAATTATGCATAGTTTGAATCATGATTAATTGATGGCTAAGCCTTGCGATGAATTGATCAAATAAACACCAGCCACATGTTTGGAGACCAGGTCACATTCCAGGCATGCAATTTTTTTTCCTAAAAATTTTATTTTGTTAAAAAGGTTTGGGTAATTTATTCCAAAAGTTGATTAAATCAACAAAAATAATTCAAACTTTTCCTACTGTAAATAAATGAATGAAATCTATTCTAACAAACAGGCTTTTTTTTCTTTTCAATATCTTCCATGGCTCTCCATTGCACAGGCTATTCTATTGAATGGTCATTTTTTTTTTTTTTTAATGTTTAATGTTCTTAATATTAAATAAAAATTGTATTTTATATGTATTTGTGATCCGAACAGGATTAAATTAATAAAATATTTAAAACTAACCCATTTGCTTTTCATATTTGCAATGATGATTCCCTTGCTAATATTATTATTATTATTATTATTGTTATTATTAGGTGGTTTTAAATAGCACTGTACCCCAACCTAGAGCTAAGCTCACTGTTACGAACCCGGTCTTACCAAAGGTCGTTAGCTTCGCTTTGTCTAGGGGTTATTACATTAATTACACAAACCATTGATTATTAGAATAAAGTATATTTATTAACACGACTAAACTACATCGTCAACTGCCATTACTCAATCACAAAAAACTACACAATAATACATCATTTCCCCTTACGCACAATATGTCACAAAATACCAAACATTTAATAGCAACATCTACCCAAAAGTTCTCCAAAAAACATGCAATCCTAATATATATTCAATTCGTAACACTCACAGCGCTTCACCTAAAAATTAACTTTTACATAAACGTATACATTTAAAAACAATTGGTGAAAAGCTTGACCTCGCCCACCCAAGTACTATCTACACCTGTCTAGCCATGGACAGCACCCAGCAGAATTGAGCATTCTTTATCAGCCAGAGCGGGTGAGAATTAGTTGGTATAGTACTGTTTAAAGAGATGGGTCTTAAGGGCAGTTTTGAAGGCTGTGATGGTCGTTATAGTGTGGATGTGTAATGGGAGATACTTGCATTGTTTTGGGGCAAAGAAAGAGAAAGATTGTTCACAATATGTTTTAGTGCGTGTTCTGGGAACAGAAAGAATACACGTGTCTGTGGAGGAATGAAGCTTTTGAAGGGGTGAACAGAGAGTAAAAAGTTCAGTAAGATAGGAAGGGCAGGAACCAGAGAAAAAGTTGTGACAGAGAAAAGACAGCTCGTCATCAATGCGTGCCTGTATAGGGAGCCAATGAAGTGAGTGAAGTAGTGGAGTGATGTGATCACGTTTCTTTGCCTTTAGAAATAAACTAGGTCTATATATAATAATAATAATATATATATATATATAGCCAAATTTTTAAATCTAAAATAAACAATGAACAAACCATTTTCAATTTTGTGTAGTAGATCTGCTGCTGTTTCATGAATTGCTTCAGTAATAATTGGAGCCTCTTCCTGCTCAAACAAAACAGAAAAGAATTATTATTATTATTCAAATCACAAAATTCATGGGATGTGAATCAAATGAAAATATCACAATTAAACAGCTGTTAATAATAATTATCCCAAAAACCTTGAAAATGCAATCTTATAAAATAAAATGGATGTACCAAGAAACTGAATAGAATAAAATAACTTTTGTCAAGTCAATGCAAAAATATTTTAAATTATAACAGTTTTCTGCAAAGAGCCGATTGCTATTTATTAGACAATTGCAATTAAGTTATTTGTATGGGAAACAAAAATGGAATAACTTTTAAAATAGTAACAGCTTTTAAAAAGTAAAAAATAATAATCAATATTTATAATAATGAAAGCCAGCATTTCAACAATTAAGCCATTTTCATATATGTTGTCAAAATGTTGTATTCATTTTAGATTTTTTAAAATACTACTATCAAAGTTATCTGTAAGCATTTGGTCATGTAAAAATAGCCTCACTCTGAAATACTAATTATATTAAATTCAAATGCCTTTCATAATTATAAAAACAAAAATGCGAAATTAATTTGAGACATAAAAGAAAAGTAACTTCCTGTTCAACGCCTACACATTTTCTCGCTTCACAAATGTTTCAGCTAGTTTAGGCATTTAGACTAACCCAAATTATAATATGACACACACGTATCGGTTGTTTCAAATATTCGTTTTTTTCTGTTATCTATGTATCGTTTAATTAACAAACTTAGAACATTCGATGCTTATTTATGTGACGGCATACACGCCACAAATAATATAACCTGATTTCAATAATATATATCATTTTTAGTAGATGCCGTAACGTTTATTGATTGAATAATATTAAATGGAACTGAATATTCTTCTTCAAAATATATTTAATATAATATAGCCTCCTCTTCTTATTAGAGTCCTCTAACAAAACAAGAGATTAAGTATATAAATAGAAACCTTCTTTTTACAACCGTGGTGAAGAATAAAACACATTCACCCCTATACTTTTCTCCCCTCCCCTAGCCTAATCCCATATTTACATTATACTGATTGAATACCTATTTTGATGAGATTGTTATGGTTTTTATAGTTGTAATTATTTTTTTTTTCTTTCAGATTAGATGTCGATGCTTGACAAGACGTTTGTGAAACCCGTATTCAGTTTAGATGATTAAGCATAAACATAGTTATAGAACTTATAGTAGTTTATGGTCCAAAACATAATTATGTCAATGTATGTTTATTACAATTACAATATCTGCTTTGAAATAACCAATAGGTAGAGATTTTTACTATAAAGAGAATATTGTATTCTTCCAAAATATTCATTAAAAAAATCTGCATCGTTTTTTAAGCTAAAAGTACTATTAACATTCGAGCTTTTTTACATTATTTCCACACAGCTCATTTTTGCTTTATCGGCCTTGCTATAACTGGCTTGGCCTAGTTGCTGACCCAGTTTTAAAAAATGCCGTGCTACTTCCAAGTGGCTGCTTTCTAAGCGTTGCCCCGTGGACGTGGTGGTAAGCGCTGGGAGTGGATGTCATATTTGCACGGCTAGCATCAAGCCTGATGTTACTTCTGTATCTCACAACTATAATTTAATAAGTATCCTCCAGGCATTAAGTTGGACTAGTTTTAATATTTAATAGTACGTAGTCTATACTTCCAGTACGTAGTCTATACTTTCAGATCCGTTTAATCAAACTTCTAATTCACAATGACTGAGTGGCGTTTTCATCCGCGATATGTATAATCAATTACATTTACATAACATGAAGCCATGAGCTACACACACACACACACAAATGTTTACCGACTATCGCAATGGGCAGTAGGCGTATGATTGCTAGAATTAAACTTCGGCCCTGCAATCTGTATATTTTAAAATAAAAATGTCGCAATATTTGTCTTTCTTCCTTTTGGCTTCTCAGAAAAAAACAACCATATTTAAATCTACAGTTATAAGTTATAATACTACGGGGTACAAACAACTTTATATTACAGTGATAGCAACAGCATAAAGCTGGCTTCCATATTATAAAGTAGTGTAGCATAGACCAATAATTTTATAACAAAATATATGATACCCGGTATATAATTGTTTCTTTTGCATTCCCTTCATAATGAGGTGTGTTTTACTAGGAGAGGGGTTTGAATATAATTTGAGAGTATGTAATGGATTTAATCATTTAAAAAGAAATGATCATCATGCTAAAAGAAATTTGTTTTCATAAACATAAATACTAATATCATAATGGAATGAGATCAATATCAATTATTGTGGAATGACATCACTCTCAATAATCATAGTGGAATGATATCACTCTCAATAATCATAGTGGAATGACATCACTCTCAATAATAATCATAGTGGAATGATATCACCCTCAATAATCATAGTGGAATGACATCACTCTCAATAATCATAGTGGAATGAGATTTCTCTCAACAATCATAGTGGAATGATATCACTCTCAATAATCATAGTGGAATGACATCACTCTCAATAATCATAGTGGAATGATATCACTCTCAATAATCATATTGGAATGATATCACTCTCAATAATCATAGTAGAATGAGAAACTCTAAATCTAAATAATCAAAGTGGAATAATATCACTCTCAATAATCATAGTGGAATGATATGCTCTAATAAATATTCATAATGGAATGATATCACTCTCAATGATCATAGAGGAATGATATCACATCAATAATTATAATGGAGTGAGATCCCTATCAATAATCATAAGGAATGAGATAATTTTACATAATAATAAAAAATTACATCCAAGATGAGACTATCAAAATAAATCTCCATTCTCTTGACCCAATGTTTTTGTTGTTTAAATTTAAAGCTACAAATGAATGAAATAGCAAAACAGGGTATGTGGAAGGTTGAACAAGAGAACAGGACAAAAAATAAAGGACGTTTCGGCATAAAGCCTTCTTCAGCTAACAGTAGAAATGAAAATATAACAAAGAACAGAGCACAGTAGACTATTTCATTCATTTACTAGGCTTGAATGCAGTCCTTTAATTTATATTTTAAAGCTACAAGTAGTGAATACTGTTTCTAGACACTTATGAAATAGTAAAACAAGGTATGTTGAAGCTTGAATCAAAAGACAGGACATGAAGATCTAAGCCGAAACGTTCCCATGTGATTGTCCTGGCTTTTGATTCAAGCTTCAACATACCGGTACCTTGATTTACTATTTCATTCACAGAGCTTGAATGCAGTCCTTCAAATCCATTCATATTTATTCTAGACACCTCTAATGGTTGTCCAATGATTTATTATTATTTCTTTTGAATTAGGTCCACATTTATATCAAAGAAACTGAATAGAAAAATACATTCAATCTCTTTTACTATCTATAACTTCATAAGACATGGCGTCATTTATATTAATATCAGGATTTAGATAACCGTTTAACCATTGCCTTTTCTGAAAGTGCTTGGTAAAACCATGAAACAGACTCAACAAAAGTTATCAATAAACTATATAGATAACTACTTTTCATATAACAATACCATCCGGCTTTTGTTACTTTGTGTTGTTTATATTGTGTTTGTCTATGCTTCCATAGCACAATAAATGGTCAATGTGGCTACATGTGTGCCATGTTGCTCTGTTTCATAGCACAACAAATGGTCAATGTGGCTACATGTGTGCCATGTTGCTCTATGCTTCCATAGCACAACAAATGGTCAATGTGGCTACATGTGTGCCATGTTGCTCTATGCTTCCATAGAACAACAAATGGTCAATGTGGCTACATGTGTGCCATGTTGCTCTATGCTTCCATAGCACATCAAATGGTCAATGTGGCTACATGTGTGCCATGTTGCTCGATGCTTCCATAGCACAACAAATGGTCAATGTGGCTACATGTGTGCCATGTTGCTGCCATATGGTGCCATATGGCAACACACTGACATAAAACGAAAAGTAAATTTCAAAGAAATATGGCAGTGCTCTCTAGAGTCTATTTGTAACACCATAAAGGGCTAATAGAACATTAAAACCCATGGACTGGTAACATTATTATGCAGCATTATCCATTGAAAGTAAATGTCTCAAATCCCAATAGAATTAATTGGATTCTACAGAATAAGATCTTCCATGGCCTACACTTTCCCTTTGTGTAATTATAATACTAAGTCAATAATTGTTTCCAACCATTAGTTCACGACCTCATGTTTCATTTTTTAATCTAATTATTATTTCACTTACTTTTAGATGTTTTATTAGAAAAAAAAGATGCTGGAAAATATACTTGACAAATTTTATGCTAGAAGTAGGGATGCTATTACTATTACTGGTGGTTTTTTGGTTTTTATTACATGGACTTTTGGCCTTAATAAATGTTATTATATTTCATGACAGACTGATTTTAGGCTCCATAACATACTGATTTAAGCTCCATATCAGGCTGATTTTAGGCTTCATAACAGACTGATTTAAGCTCCATATCAGGCTGATTTTAGGCTTTGTAAGAGACTGATTTAAGCTCCATATCAGACTGATTTTAGACTCCCAACAGAACAGACTGATCTTAGACTCCCAACAGATCAGACTGATTTTAGGCTCCATAACAGATTGATAGGGCAGTGAGAAGACCATACTGCAGCTAGTTGTCCATAGGTTATATGTTATCAGTGATGGAATCCAGCTTTGCGCTACAGTCAATTTGCAGCAATACACTACAGGAATCTCTAGGAAGATTACAAAGCCAGGCAGTCCATTCCATCTGGGGTAGACTAAGATCTACCCCAACAGTGGCATGCTAATAATGAGCCACTAAATTTTAGAAGAGAGGCTATGTCCAACTAGAGGCAGTTCATGAGGTGGTTGAAAGGCTTTGTCCAACTAGAGGCAGTTCATGAGGTGGTTGAAAGGCTATGTCCAAGTAGAGGCAGTTCATGAGGTGGTTGAAAGGCTATGTCCAAGTAGAGGCAGTTCATGAGGTGGTTGAAAGGCTATGTCCAAGCAGAGGCAGTTCATGAGGTGGTTGAAAGGCTATGTCCAACTAGAGGCAGTTCATGAGGTGGTTGAAAGGCTATGTCCAACTAGACAAACCGTTGAAACATGGAGACTAAACCATAGAATTAAACAGAAATCAAAACTAAGATGTGGGCTCTGAAAATGAAGAGGAACACCACCTACCAACAGACAGAGAAGACTAGCCAATCATTCTATAAGACATCTTCCTCCAAACCTATGCAGTGAAGCTCAAATTATAATGAATACCAGGACAGCACAACATGCAAGGACATGAAAGAGCAGACAAACTAGCCAGACCACCAGGAGCATCCAGTGAACAAACATAACTACATCACTCAGCACAGCCAAACAAACCTACAGAACTCAACACTACTAAGCAGATTATCAAAGCTAACAAAAAAGAAGAGTGGTTAAAGGAATGGGATCAACAGAAATTTATGTTTTCACACACATGCTGACAAGAAGATGTGTTTTCACACACATGCCCAGACCTTAAAGATTCAATAAACTGCATCCAAAGACATGAACAGATCATAATCTTTCACTTTCACCTGACCTCAGGACACCTACAACTTAATGCCCACTTGAACCGCATAAAACCAGATAAAACACCAATATGCCCCCTCTGCAAACATCCAAATGAGACATTGCCCAGCCCTACATCAAGACTTACGCCTACACTATGTCCCGTACCAAATAATACAACACCACCACCATATACCAAAAAAAAACATCTGTGGAGAGTGTGTCAATTCTTCACCATGACAGCAGCACAAAGGACACATGCCCAAAATGGCCAATGGATCTGAATGATGAATGATCATTTTCAGATTTATTACAGTACTTATACTCATACTGATCTCCTTTTAAAAATTATTTTGATGTTGAAATAATTACAAACTTTTATGCTTTTGGTAAGAAAATAAGCGATCTCTGTTGCCATTCCATGTTTTGATTTTGCACTCAGCGACAGTACTAAGATTTAAAAATCAAGGTTATACATGCACATATGGATTTATTAACTAGAGTTTATGCAACTAAAAGCTTGATTTGTGTGTGTGAAATAGTATTGCCATTCGTCTTAAAATATGCAAGTTATTGAGCTAGGACATCAGAATGAATGTTACAGTTCACAGTGCTTTATAGAAATTATATTTGAGTACCAATACCAACTCTGATAATTTTGTTGACCAGTATTTTTGTTACTTTACTTTAAACTTAATTAATTACCAGGTACCATGTTTTAATTTTTGAAGTCCCCCTATGTACTCTATATGGATAAAAATGTCAGCATTAACCCATTCATCTCAGAAATTGCAATTGCATTGACTGTAACCACGGACACAGAGGAACAACTCCACATTTACCATAGATAGATTTAGAAAATTTTTTTGCATAAGTGGGGACAGCATTGATCCAATTTAAATAGTATTATGTTTTATTCATTTCGGACACAACCTAATTTTTAACTATCTGAACTGAAGCAAAATTGCATCAAAACTCCCTCAAAAAAGGCTTAGTTCAGTCAAAATTCACAAATTATATTTATTTACTACAGAAGAACTGAATCAGAAATATAACCAATATGCAGACATTTCCAGTGCTCATATTATTGAAAACAATAGGAATGTTGAGTTATGCCCCTTCTGTTGGACATGATCAGTTCCATTCTTTTAATACCAGTACCTCTATTTGTTTTGTCTAAAAAATATGTATAAATGCACTTGTGCAGTACCCTGAGCCTATATTTTCCCATCCTGTGCAGAAGCCTTAGCCCACATTTTTCCCTGCTTTAAACCTGTGTCCCCATTGTAATTGTAGCTATATTCTGATCTTCATTAAATCATGGAGAAAAAAAAAATCACACCCAGCCAATCAGAGTAAAGCAGATTCTGTTTCAAACAAAAAATTTCAGATCAGATTTGGTTAACTATATTATTTTCCTTTGAACTACCTCTTCATAAAAAAGATAACAATAAAGCTACTGAACTACCTCTTCATATAAAAGATAACAATTAAGCTACATCTATTGAATTCCTAGGTTTCCAGGGAGCTAACTTAG
Organism: Lymnaea stagnalis; assembly: GCA_964033795.1. Classification (NCBI taxonomy): domain Eukaryota; kingdom Metazoa; phylum Mollusca; class Gastropoda; family Lymnaeidae; genus Lymnaea; species Lymnaea stagnalis. The sequence goes on along the minus strand of CAXITT010000577.1, from coordinate 258,994 downwards.
CCAAATAATAAGTATTCTAATTTTTATAAGTCAGGATTTCGTGCCATTGTCAAAAGTATTTTTTTTAAGTACCTCTTTCTCTTCCTCTCCACCATCTTGGCCCCGGCCGTGTCTTTTCTTCTTCCTCTTTTTCTTCTTGCCTTTTTTATCATCCTCTTTGTCCGAAGTGGGTGATATCTGCTTTGAAAAATTTCTAGATCGCGTTTTGCTTTGAGTAGGCAATGTGGGGGGCAGGGGAACTTGTGAAAGATCTAATTCCATAAGTTGAGACTCATCCCTATGAAAAGAAAAGAAGTAAACCATTTTTTTTCAAAAAAGCATATATATCGGTATAGAAAATTTCATTAACTTGATGTCCACTGTCATAAAAATGTGGATAAAATCTTCATGTGAGCCATTTCAAACAGACATGTGAAGCATAGTATCATGTGTGCAACCTCAATGATGTTGTGCTCAGTTATGGGATACACATAATAAAATCTGTATGGTAACAAATATCAGATCATATGAGGCAATATTATTTTATTTAATTTGAGCTAAAATAATAATTAGAATTCGACTCATCTTTTTCTCTTGATCATTGATAATAATGATAATCCCTTTTAAATCCTTTGCAAACTGACTGAGAATGGGACACACTGGCCAGTCAAACATAATTTTTTATTGATAAATTAGATTTGACATAAATTTCCAGTACAAAAAAAAATGGAGACCACCATTTATCAAAAATGCCGTTATTGTAAAGTCATACGCCATTGTATTTTTGGTGATGTACTGTACATTGTACAGGTATATTTATAAACTGTGTGTGCACAACTTTCAGGAATGGCCTTTAGTTCTGTGTGCAAAAAAATGGAGCTATCATCTTCAAATGGGAGTAGCATCCAAATAAAAGAAACTGTAATCTACAAATTAGTGTAGTATCCAAAGAAATGAAACCGTAATCTACAAATTAGTGTGGTATCCAAAGAAATTAAACCATAATCTACAAATTAGTGTAAACTAGTATCCAAACAAATAAAACCATAATCTACAAATTGGTGTGGCATCCCAAAGAACGGGTGTGCCGTGCTTAAATAATACATATTCTCTATTTAATATATGCAGCCAGTGGTGAACGGGAGTGTGCAAGTGGCCTGGAAGAAAAATGTCTAAGAGGAGATTTAGTACCCAAACGTAATTGTAATGTAGAAGTAGCCCAGGTTGTAAAAATATCATAACCCTGGTGGCCGACTTGGAATTTTCCATGTGTTCCAGTCCACCCATGTAAGCAGAGTTGTCGTCATACACAAGGCTGAATTAAAAATAATTAAAAATCTGCTAAAACTTAAACAGTAAGTAAGGTTAGATAATAATACAGGCATACCAATAATTATACACTTACATAGTATAAAATAAAATCTACTTTTCAAGTAGCGTGCAATTGCACAGACATTAGGGGGAAATTGTCACCTAATAATAATAATATCCCCCTTTGCTTACAATGCCATTGAGATAAATACACAGGCCCCTAATTTATTTTATGGATTACTGGTGCACAAACTCAAATAACAAACTAAACAAAAATGTTTACAAGCCACTTTCACTTTTTTTTCTATTATTTGCATTCAAGATAATCAGTACATTACTTGGTAGAGAAATAGATTTTAAAATTAACAATAGTATTAAATCATTCGCAGTCACGTGACAAGGCTGACCGACAAGATATCTCTCATCACTTTGTTACGGCGGTCATGTGACTAGGTCGCCGGACAAATAGTGCGGGAGATATACCTCCGCCGCGCCTGACGTGTAGACACTGCCTTTCTTATAATATACCCAGTACTATACTACCAGCGGTAGCTGAAACACCAGACTCCCCACTGTACAATGACGTTGAAGGAAAAACATGAACCTCTAAATCTGTGAATGAGGCTATGAAGACTGGACTGACAATGTAATATGACTTTAGAAGTTTATTTTAAAACTTGACTCTAATAAGTAGCCCACTTAGTCCTTAATTTTAATGTAACGCTGAGGCAGAAGCCTAAACTCTGAAATTTCATTTCTAAAAATTAAGATATTAGGAGCTAGTGATGGTTATATTATTATTATCACCCTCCCTTAAAATATTTGGCTTGATTTGAATTTGAGTTTGATCAACTAAGCAAAATAACTCATTCTATTTTCTAAAACTAAAATGTTTCCCTACTTACTACTTAGAGACTGATGTATAAGTAAAGTGTAGCCTACTTTCCCTGGCTTCCCTTCAACTATGATACTAATGATACACACTTAATGACTTAATCAGGTAGACCTCATGATGTCAACACATTTGATGATATTCATACCGTCCATTAGTTAAATTTTGAGCTTAGCACAGTTAATTAACGATTTAAAGTTGTAAAACTGAGTTCAAAATTTTGATTTTTGGGTTTACCGATTTTTGTAAAACTACCAGTAACGAGGCCATTCACACAACGGCAGCCCCCAGTCATAATTGGCCACAATATCTTACTCTGTGGGACAAGCTGGATCATAATCATCCATCTCCAAACAAGTGTGTCCTTGATCTAAGCAAGCTTTGGGTAGTAAAGCGTTCCGTTTGTTGTCACTCTCATTTCAGTGCTTCTGTCTTTAGGGTAAGATAAACTCACAACGAATACGCTGCTGGGCCGTCGACTCTATGCGTCATTCCCGGGTACCAGGATAAAATTGAAAGCGTTGTCATGGGCCGAAAATCGAGGTCGAAGCTTATAAATCTTGTATTTCTGGTGAAGCTTTATCTAAAAGAAGTAAATAAAATGCTTCTTTAATGTATACAAAATGTTGGTCCTTAAATAAACTTAGCTCGTTACTTTCTTCGTTAGCTCTACACATCACATACACAACAGTAACACACAGGTGTACCATAAATAGGTTGACCTCAATGTCAAATAGCTACCAAACCATATCTATATCCGCTAACATAAAATAGGTGCCATTTTTTTAAAAATAATTACAACATTATTCTAATTAATTAAAAATCAAACTTATAATAATATACAAAATCAACGGACACTCAGTCTATCAAGAAAAAATTGCGCTTTCCAATAAAGACTGGTTTCGAGAGTTTAACTTAGTGTCTAAATACCGTAACTATCAAGTGCTTCTAGTACAAACCTAGCAATGATGTTAGCGATGAAATGGAAATTTCATTTCGCAACTTTCCTCATTTTTTTATACATGTGGCTGAAGTCATAAATATTTTGTAATAAAATACATACGTTCCAGCCGACCTAAAGGGGTTGCAGTATTTTTTAAAAAATCACAATAATTTGACAGGGGAACAAAGATAGGTTAATTGTAAATATTTTTTTTTCACTTTCATAAATTAAGAAAAATAAAACGACAATAATCACAATAATAGGGGGGGGGGGGGGGGGGGGGGGGGGGGGTCAAATGGGGCACTAATTTTTTAATCCCAGGCTCCAACATCAGGCGGGCGCCAAAACTCGTCTCTAGATAGGACTTTGATAGTGAATTAAATGATAAAAAATCCCGTGTACTTCAAAATACAATGAGCGCTAAAATCTTCTTTACTGGTCTGCACGGGTGGCACTGGTTTTGTTGTTTTTTTAATATATTGAGGGCTGCATATCCAGGCTTTGCCCGGGAATCGCTTTTCCTCTGCATGGCCCTGCTCATAAACTTTCTATTGTGCCCCCGCTTTAGTAAATACAAAGAGCAAAAAGGGACGTGTAAACCCAGCCCCTCCCTATTGGGGGGGGGGGAGATTTGAGTGTTTGGGGGGGGGGGTGGGGGGAATTTGAAAATGAACTGCCTAGAATTTGAAAACCAAACATCTACTATGATTTAACTTTTATTTAAAAGGAAGATTCGTTAAAGTCTCAATTTATAGTAATCGTTCGTTAAGGTTTTTTTTAAAATCTGTTGATTTTAAAAACAATCAGTAATCTCAATAGGCAAAAAATTATAATTAGAACGGTGCTGTTCTATACATAGGCTATATATATATATCCTTGTAAAATGAAGGGCTTGACTTTAAAACAAAAAACTTCCTCTTAGAGCTATTTATAGCACTTGTCTGCACTATAAGCCAATCACGTGGCTTCTCTAAATTTAGTGTTTTCTTAGGAGCTACATTAAAAAATTAACAACTAATGACTAAATCCAGATTAAATTTGGAACAAATACACTTGAAAATATATATCACAAAATATTCACCACTTTCGGGGCCAGGGAAACATTTGCCTTTCAGTTTTTCAACGGATTCTGATGGGACAACTTCATTCAAGATTCATCTTACTCACTTACGTACTTACGCCTTTTACCCCGTCTTGGACATAGGGCGACTATACGAATTTTACATTCATCTCTGTCCTGTGTGTTCCTTTTCAGCAGCTTCCATGTTTATCCCATACTTTGTGTGTCTGCCTCTAGCTCACGTCTCCATGTATTTTGAGGCGTCCTCTCTTTCTTTTTACCCGTAAATTTCATGTTAGTGATTGTCTGGTGATGATATCCGGGGGTTTGATGAGAATGTGCCTTATCCACATGCATCTTTTCCTTATGATGTCTTCAGCAATAAGCTCCTGGCACGTTCCATCTAGTAAGTCTTTGTTGGTGATGGTGTTTGGCCATTTGATCTTCAGGATCTTTATAAGTGTTTATGAAGGTATGTACTTTTTGCATGATGCTCGCTGTTTTTCTCCAAGTTTCTGCTTCATATGGTAGGCCCGTTTTTACAATTGTGTTGAAAATTCTGACTTCTGTTTGAAGAGTCAGCTCATTTTACTCCTTTTATTTCCTTATTTTCTGAATAGCACAAATGCTGACCTAGCCTTTCCAATGCTAGCCCTTACATTCTTTTCGGATCCACCATTTATGTCGATGGTGCTGCCCAAGTATGTGAAGGGCTCCCCTCCTCCGGCGCATTTCTTACCAGATAAATATATATATATACTTTTTAATTTTTTTTTTACATTTTACTATTATTAAATTTGTCTTGCTTTTTTATATTCCTCTCAATGAAAGAAAGCCTCATCAGCACCCTCGCATCTCTACCCCAGGAAAATGTTCGATAACTCAAGGGACGAGAGAAACACTGTAACCTAAAGGCGTAGCTACTTTAATGCCACCATGGGGGTCAAATAGTTTTGCCTCTCTCTCGTTCACGATACAAACTCTACAGTTGTCAGAAAATGCCGCACCTCAATATAAAGAAAAAAGTGACACCTTGGTGAACAACCCCACCTTCCCCTTCAATGCCACTGGAAGGGGCGTAGCTGGTTTTGCGTCAGGGGACACGATTCATTTTTACGCCCCCCACCCCTAACTCTGAAACGAACTATTTATTTCCAACCATCAAACACCATGAACGCACATTTTGGTGCCCCCGCTTGTCTCGCGTCCGGGGATGCATGCCTCCCCTCCCACCCCTTAGCTATGCCCCTGGCCGCTGCCCATTTAAAAAAAAAAATTGGAAATGCCCCCCCCCCCCCGGAAAAAATGTCTGAAAGAAACGATGCTCAGAATATTTAGGCTAACTACACTGTGGAGAACGGAACCATTTTAACAGTGTTCCATTATCTCATCCTATGTGTAGTAACTGAGGTCAAATGAAATTATGCATTATGTCATTCAATCCCTTTCGTTATACTTGGCCGAAAATGCCGCCCCCCCCCCACTTACATAGCGACAAAAGTGCCCACAGGGGCGGGCCATCCAAAGCTACTGCTTCAGAAGAGACGTTGCCACTTAAAAGTACTTGAGTTTTTTTGGCCCCACTTTAAATGGTGCGCAGGGCATTTGCCCTACCTGCCGCACCTTAGGTACGCCACTCTTCGTTTTGCAATACTGTGAATAAATTAAAAAAATTGCATATATCTTTTGACAACAAACTCCAAAAATTGTAAAAATCAAAATCAAGATTTGATTGTTTTAGTGTTAGTGTAAAATTGGGCGTGCCATTAGAGTATAAGACTAACATATTATAATAAAATAATAATAAATGCCTAGAAAGGTTTGATACGAACAACTTTTTTTTTAGGAGTTGTTTAAATCTTGATGTTTTTTTTTCTCTGGCCTAGTTTTAATAATCTATTTTAACAATGGTTTAAATATATATTTGATTTGGGGGATTATTAAGGAGCTTATAATTCTATCAAATTAACCACTCCCACCCCATCCCCCAAAATAAGTTTGTCCTGTTTTTCTAGGAGGAGGAAGGAAATATGATGACGCTGATTTCACGAAATAAAATGCCAGATAACTGCGCTAAATGAGATTCTTTTTTTTTTTTTTTTTTTAAATCGCAAGTGCATTTGGTTGAAAATATCCTTTTGCTAAGTTACTTCACAAGGAGGATAATCAAATAAGCAGAGGCAACCATCAAGGTTAGTCCTACGTTTTTTTTTTTGTTTTAGAACAACACGGAGCACTACCAACATGGAGCACTACCAGCATGGAGCACTACCAACATGGAGCACTACCAACATGGAGCCCTACCAACATGGTGCACTACAAACATGGAGCACTGCCAACATTGAGCACTGCCAACATGGAGCACTACCAACATGGAGCACTACCAACATGGAGCACTACAAACATGGAGCACTGCCAACATGGAGCCCTACCAGCATGGAGCACTACCAACATGGAGCACTACCAACATATAGCACTACAAACATGGAGCACTGCCAACATGGAGCTCTACCAACATGGAGCACCACCAACACGGAGCACTACCAACATGGAGCACGACTTGACAGCTTGAAAAACGTGACGTCACTTCACTACACAACAAACAATATGGTGTGCAGAACAATGCGGAATCAAAATTTAGTATTTTGTCATTCTCCAACATGATACACATTAAAAAAATATTTTTGTTGTCTGAAATAGTTGGTGAAATTAATCAAAATTAATGGTTACCGGAAATTTGAAAGTTCGTCGATGGTAAATTAATCGACGGTAATTTGATCGAACGGAAATTTGGTAGAATCTTTTTTTTTTTCAGTTTACACTTTACACGTTAAAATTTTCATCAAATTTCTTTTTGAACGCACAATACTATATGGTAAAACAAAATAATGCGTACAAAAAGAAATTTGAAGCAAAATTTTAACGTAAAAACTGAAAAATGATTCGACCAAGATTCCGGTCGATCAAATTACCGTCGATCAATTTACCGTCGACGAAATTTCTTTCGATCAAATTTCCGGATACGGAAATGAATCTGCGGTGTAAAAGCGGGTAGTCTCTAAACCAGTGTTGTTCAACTTAGGGGGGGGGGGGAATTTGAAAATGAGCTGTCTAGAATTTGAAAACCAATCGAATCGTGACACATTTAAAGGCCAATCATCGTTTTCATATCATTTCAGATTAGATTTAAAATACTTTCAAACATTAAAGAGAAATGTTGGAAAAGGAACAACTTTGAAGTCTCTGTTTACTGCTCATACTGCAACTGTCAATCGTACTCTTGAGGCTACTTATGACATTTATTTAGTCATTGCTAAATCTGGAAAAAAACATACTGAGAAAATTTAATCAAACCATCAATATCAGCATTTCTTAAAACTGTTCTGGAAAAAGATGACAAAGACGTGAAAGCTTTGCCACTCGGTAACAATACTGTTAGCAAAAATATATTTTTAAAAAGTGAAGATTTTGAAATACAACGTGTGGAATAGCTAAAAAAAATCATATATATAATATCTTGTGCTGCAGGTATTAGGTGCTCCTAATTTGATGGACAAAAAAAAAATTGTTTAGAATGAGAATCCAGAAATGCTTCTTGTGGGATGTGTTATTCAAAGGGAAAACTTGGTAGCTAAAAATATTTCAGCTGTTTTAAATGAAGTGATAAACTCAGTTTTAAAGTAAATCAATGCTATTAATGCTAATACCAACTGTGAGTGTCTCTTCAAGTTATTTTGTGAGAAAAAATGCATACCATGGGAGACGTTTACTGAAGTAAGGTGGCTTTCGACGGAAACTGCTTGAAAAGATGTTTTTGGTGAATTTTTAAGTGAGAAACCTGAAATGAAGTACCTGTTGGTAAAACATGTGTGAGTTATTTAGCCGATAGCTTTGAAAAACTAAATATATTAAATAGCCAACATCAAGGAGCAATTAAAACTCTTGTCGATTCAAAAGGGAAGAAATTTTGCTTCATTACATTTGGTTTCATTACATTTGGTTCCATTACATTTATTGATATTATGTCAGAAATATTTTTATTTGTAACTAACATTTTTAAAAGTTTCAGTGGCTCAAAAAATGTGAATCGACTGATACAGCTCTATTTGATATTGTCTGATACCGCCATGCTTCAATTGATATTCTCTGATACCGCTATACTTGATAGTGTCGATCATCTAAACATTTTGTCTGCTGATTTAAAAAAAGTATTTTGTGATTAAAAACACAAATTGATTTTCCAACTTGGATGATGCAGCCAGTGTTAGCGGATTTGTCTGCCAAATTTGCAAAATCAAGAATAACTCGCAGAAATGCAGAATGATGAGTCTGTTAAAACACTATTTAATATAAAAGGAGAGACGGCATGGCTTTATGAGAAAACGGAAATCAAATATCCGAATTCGACCAAATGTGCAAGCAAGCTTTTGTTAACGTTTTTCATCTTCAAGTTTAGCTGAATGTGAATTTAGTGCAATAATATAATGACCTGCAGTTAAAAAAAAGTAATCAGCTGGATATAACACAGCGGAAAGACTTGAGATTGAAGCTATACTAAATTGTTGATATAACACAGCAGAAAGACTTGAGACTGAAGCTATACTAAATTGTTGATATAACACAGCGTAGAGACATGAGACTGAAGCTATACTAAATTGTTGATATAACACAGCGGAAAGACTTGAGACTGAAGCTATACTAAATTGTTGATATAACACAGCGGAAAGACTTGAGACTGAAGCTATCTAAATTGTTGATATAACACAGTGGAGAGACTTGAGACTGAAGCTATACTAAATTGTTGATATAACACAGCGGAGAGCCTTGAGACTGAAGCTATCTAAATTGTTGATATAACACAGCGGACACACTTGAGACTGAAGCTATCTAAATTGTTGATATAACACAGTGGAGAGACTTGAGACTGAAGCTATCTAAATTGTTGATATAACACTCTGGAGAGACTTGAGACTGAAGCTATCTAAATTGGAACCTAACACAAGACCTATATGCAGCAAGTTTCAAGCTCAAGTTTCTCACTAAATTAGTCATCTCAAACTGTATTTGTGACCTGTGGTTTTATTTTAAAATGATAAAATAATGAAAAATAAATGAAAAGTTAAATAATTAACATATTTTACATAGAAAAATCTTTCAATTTGTAACTGAATTACCGGTCTAAAAAAAAAGAAACAATTTATTACTGTGTTAACTTAAAAAACGTTTCTTGGTCAATCCTAATAATTCCTTAAGCCTTTTTCCTTCGTCCTAATACCTGTCATTTAGTTGTCATTATGAGTGACACAATTCAATTTTTAAATAATATTAAATATTAATACATATATATATTATATATATAAACATAGTGGGGCATAGGAATGTTAGCAAAGCTTAGGTGGGGCATGGCACAAAAAAGGTCAGGAAACGCTGCATTAGACTATTCATATTATAGTTCAGGGTCGTGAAAAAAATGTGCGGTTGCGAGCCTCGGTGGAAAAATATAAAATAACCCTTAGCTGTATTAATAATGTTAGCATTACAGCTAAGTGTCATTTTTATTTCAATGTTACTTTTTTTTTTTACATTCATGTTATTCTGTTTTTATTGTTGTTTTTTCGCGGATGAAAGCTATTTGCCAACACGTTCGTGATTTTGTTGCGTTTCATTTTTCAGGTTTTTCCCATACTTTGTTTCACTCGTTTCCATTTTTATTACCTTATTGTAGTCTATCCCCGTAGTATTATTATATCCTAGCAAATCAGCCAATGCGTCAAAAGAATTTTAAATATATATATATATATATATATATATATATATATTCATTCCCAAACCAAATCCTTAAAAAATTTCTAAATATCTTTGTAAAATAAAAATAAAAACAAAAATGACAAAGAAAAAAAAATCTTTCATGTCTCGTGCCCAATTTTGAGCCGCTCTTAAAGTTGCGCCAAGTCAATGAACTTGCATAGGAAAGGGTGAGGGAGAGGGGTCACTTTTGTGTGTGTATAGTATGGCATTTTGATCTATATGCGAATTATTGTTATTATTATTTTTTGTGTGGGAGGGGGGCACAAAAATCTTAGCCGTGCCCAGGCGGCACTAAGCCTAACTACACCGTTGAGGCTATGCACAATTCCTGTATAGTAACCTTTAATACTCTACCGCAGGCTTGCCATCGCGAGATCAGTCATAGTAACGTATGGCAAAAGAAATTCGGTTATTTACAATTTAAACATTAAAGCGCGATAAAATACTTTTTAAGTGCACGAGAATTTCTAGGAACCGATTCTGCTATATCAAAAGTATCTATTTTTACACCAAGTATGCGTGCGCAGTGACCACGTGACGGGTAACGAAACGTACTCCCCTCGGCTATTCTCTCAGCTGATCAAACCCCCGTTCTAACAAAGTTTTCTTCTTGACAAAATGGCCGCTAGTGTAACTCAAACTTCATTTGGAGTAAACTTGTCCTGTGGTTGAACACATTTTCATTGTTTTATAACTTGAAATGACTCTAGGTATGGATTGCACAAGTGATGACCACAGTCCACCTCTAAGTGACAACACAGGCAGTACTTGGCTTCATTGGGAGCATGAAATAACCTCAATTTCTGGACTGAATATCGGTGAGTGACTCATCTCATCGTCTGCAATCTTTTCATGTTTATTTAGTTATAAGTTATAGTTATGACAACATATGCAACTTTCCCCCAATTCAAATCAGTGATAACTTGTGTTTATGTTCGATTTCAAAAATTGAATTATAGCAACATTACAAAGCTCGTTCAGATATAGTTAAGTAAAATTTAGGCTTAAGACTTAAGATGATCGAACTTTATTTACTCCAAATATTTTGTTGTTGAATGAGCGTGAATAAGAGATAATTAGATAATAATTCTATTTAAAAGTTGTTTGGCTGGTCGTATGTTTAATTTAATGACAGTTTGTGTGCAGTGGGATTGGGGGCTTCGAATGTTCTGAGCTGACAAAAGAAGTTATTTGTACTGCTTGTAAATAAAAATTTATATATTATTGAAATTGTTTGGGGTAGTGTGTTTAAACATGAGTCAATGAGTGACAAGATGGTTAGTGTATCTTATTCTTATTCTTATCTGATTATTCTGATGTTGGCTTTTTTGATGCTGTGGGTCACGTGCTGTGTTGTCAGGCACAGGGGGATTTATCTTCCCTGCTATTCCTTTTTGCAGTGTCATGATCTGAGTGTCTTAAAATGTAATATAGTTTCTTCTCAGTGTTATAATGTAAACTCATTGGTCAAAAGTGTTTTGTTTTTTCTCTATTATTGTGTTATCAGTGGTATGTAGTTTACTGTTGTCAAATGTGTACAATGTTGCAGTCCAGTCAAATCAAAATGACATACACATATTTACGGTAAAAGTAATGAATTGTAAAGAATCAATTTAAAGAACACATTATTTGATATTGATTAATTAACATAGAATAAAAGTTGAAATGCTTTGGAAATTAGATAATGTGAGAAAATGTGAAAATTTAGTGACCTTTATTTGTTATTGTTTTTATGATGATATGGATAATATATACCGGTATCCATAAAAATATGAACTTCAAGTTTTATTAAGAAAATGTGAAATTTATTTATATTGATTGGTCCCAATTGATAATAAATCTTATTTTAGTCCCAATTAAGTTATGTGTCTTGTACTATGTTATTCAATCACATTTTTAAATAACTGACATTTCCAAATCAAATCACAACTTTTACTGGAATTTCACAACAAAAACGATACATAGAAATGACAAAACCTTAAATCTTGTCATTATCCATTTAGCTCATTGAAGGAAGAATTTTAAGAAAAATAATTGGCTCTTACAATGTAAATCAATAATTAAGTTATACACAACTGGGGTCACCATATATTGCAGATAACCCCCTTCCCTCCCATTCATCGTATAAAATAAAATGAGTACAACAGAGTAGGGTTAAACCTGAAAAAATAAACGCAACAAAACAGCGAACGTGTCGGCAGAAAGCCTTCGTCAGCGAACAAAACAACAGAAAAAATGGTATAAAAATAAAAATAAGAAATAGCACTTAGCTGCCTAAAGATATTTCTTACTAAATGACACTCTTACAAAAAAATATCTCTCAAGTGCGCTTGGCGCGTCAAATTTTCTTCGTTTTTCTTTTCCTGAAATAGTTGGTGAAATAAATCTTTGTGAATTTTTATTTTTTTGAATTTTTGTTTACACAAATTAAGAACTTAGGTTTTCTGCAATTATTATTAACTCTAAAGTATTCGGGATTTCTTTTAGTGTAATACTTTTTGTAACAAAGTTTCCTGAACAAGATTTTTAGAAAAATGCTTACCCCATATTTTTTAAATTCCCAACTGGCTTTCTCTTTGAAATATCAGAATTTAAACAAAAAAATCTTCATTACCGTTTCACGCCTTTGATTTTTAATGGGGCTTTTACAGGAATACCTCTAGTGTTGGCATCATGCTAGAAACACTAGGCTGGTCACCATTGGAGAAACGACGACGACAATCCAGGCTCTCCATGATGTACAAGATAAATAATGGGCTGGTCCACTGTTCCAGTATTAAACAGAAACTCGTCTCTCTCCCCATAGACAGTGACGAGGCCATGACAGGCAATTCAAATCGTTTTATAGCACAAGCAGGTCAAGCAGAATCCCTTGCAACTTTTCGGTTTTGTCCCCTTCCCTCCTCCCCAAACTTGCATTCAAACTCAACAGTATTAAAATTCGTCCACATCACATCCTAAAGCCCCTAACAATATCCGAGGGCCCTTTTAGCCGTAGTGGTTGCGAGGCCCGCAATATCGCCCTGAAGGTTAGGGTGAAACCAACATTTTAAGGAATCCCTTTTCCTTGCTATCCAACTGAGAGCAGACTGCTGCTGCTGGGGATTATAAACATTTAAGGGCCGAGAGTAGGCCATGACAAAAGCATACCCTCAAGAGCGACCCAACTGGAGTGCATTTTGTTCATGTTGGGCTAGACAGGAGGTAGACATGTCTATTTAGGCTAATTTTTGCACTTCCTACATCAAAAACGATTAATGTTCTCTCCATAATGGTCTGTAAGAAACACCAAATTCCAATATGCATCAAAAATTCATCCCTGACTTTTTGAATTTGCTCGACAGGTTTGGCATCCTAAATTTTTCTGTACCCCTCTGTTAATGTGGCATCTTGTAGTAAACTAGGTCGTCAAACAAGTTGATGTTTTCCGTGGTCTTACCTCGGAAGCTACAACAATTAATATAAGCTATATTAAAGATGCCATTTTTTGGGGCCGCGCCTGAATTGGGTCACCTTTGTCCCAGTAGCACTAATGCCTATCGTCAGCCTATGCTCCGACACATGCCCGTAAGGGTGGAGTTAGGGGTTCGATAGCCCATCGTTTTAGATTGTATGCCATTTATAGTAACTAATTTTAAGAATCGGCTAGACTTTATTTCCATTACCGACACCCGTAGAGAGATGTTGCGGTGACCCTCACCTTCGTCATGGATGTCAGACGCATGCGTGAAGTCCTGCTAGCTTCACGGATCTATAAAATTGAGCTAAGCCTTCTGTACGCCTACAGACCTGTAGACTACTGTAGAGGTCCAGGTCCTTTGTTGCTGGACGGTAATCGTTCTATAAACATTTTTCTTAGCCATGAGCTACGCTAGTGTCTTCGATAAAATGTGTTAATTCTTATGAAACACACATATTCTTTGGGGATTTTAAATGATTTCATTGCAAAAGTCTAGTTGCTTTACCCGTATTCAAACGTTGGTTGTAATTAAACAACCCGTATTCAAACGTTGGTTGTAATTAAACAACCTGTATTCAAACGTTGGTTGTAATTAAACAACCTGTATTCAAACGTTGGTTGTAATTAAACAACCAGTATTCAAACGTTGGTTGTAATTAAAGAACCCGTATTCAAACGTGGGTTGTAATTAAACAACCCGTATTCAAACGTTGTTTGTAATTAAACAACCCATATTCAAACATTGGGTGTAATTAAACAAGCCGTATTCAAACTTTGGTTGTAATTAAACAACCCATATTTAAACGTTGGGTGTAATTAAACAACCCATATTCAAACATTGGTTGTAATTAAACAACCCGTATTCAAACATTGGTTGTAATTAAACAACCCATATTCAAACGATCGTTGTAATTAAACAACCCATATTCAAACGTTGGTTGTAATTAAACAACCCATATTCAAACGTTGGTTGTAATTAAACAAACCATATTCAAACATTGGTTGTAATTAAACAACCCATATTCAACGTTGGTTGTAATTAAACAACCCATATTCAAACGATGGTTGTAATTAAACAACCCATATTCAAACGTTGGTTGTAATTAAACAACCCATATTCAAACGTTGGTTGTAATTAAACAACCCATATTCAAACGTTGGTTGTAATTAAACAACCCATATTCAAACGATGGTTGTAATTAAACAACCCATATTCAAACGTTGGTTGTAATTAAACAACCCATATTCAACATTGGTTGTAATTAAACAACCCATATTCAAACATTGGTTGTAATTAAACAACCTGTATTCAAACGTTGGTTGTAATTAAACAACCCATATTCAAACGTTTGTTGTAATTAAACAACCCATATTCAAACGTTGGTTGTAATTAAACAACCCATATTCAAACATTGGTTGTAATTAAACTACCCATATTCAACGTTGGTTGTAATTAAACAACCCAAATTCAAACGATGGTTGTAATTAAACAACCCATATTCAAACGTTGGTTGTAATTAAACAACCCATATTCAAACGATCGTTGTAATTAAACAACCCATATTCAAACGTTGGTTGTAATTAAACAACCCATATTCAAACGATGGTTGTAATTAAACAACCCATATTCAAACGTTGGTTGTAATTAAACAACCCATATTCAAACGTTGGTTGTAATTAAACAACCCATATTCAAACGTTGGTTGTAATTAAACAACCCATATTCAAACGTTGGTTGTAATTAAACAACCCATATTCAAACGTTGGTTGTAATTAAACAACCCATATTCAAACGTTGGTTGTAATTAAACAACCCATATTCAAACGATGGTTGTAATTAAACAACCCATATTCAAACTTTGGTTGTAATTAAACAACCCATATTCAACATTGGTTGTAATTAAACAACCCATATTCAAACGTTGGTTGTAATTAAACAACCCATATTCAAACGTTGGTTGTAATTAAACAACCCATATTCAAACGTTGGTTGTAATTAAACAACCCATATTCAAACTTTGGTTGTAATTAAACAACCCATAAAACAAGGTTTATACGGACATCCAATTGTTTTTTTATGAATTAAAAAAAAAGGAATAAAAACTGTACACGCAAGTTTGCATTATTTTATAATATTACCCCATTATTACCCCATTATTACCCCATTATTACCCCATTATTACCCCATTATTACCCCGTTATTACCCTGTTATTACCCCGTTATTACCCCATTATTACCCCATTATTACCCCATTATTACCCCATTATTACCCCATTATTACCCCATTATTACCCCATTATTACCCCATTTTTACCCCATTATTACCCCATTATTACCCCATTATTACCCCATTATTACCCCATTATTACCCCATTATTACCCCATTATTACCCCATTATTACCACATTATTACCCCATTAGTACCCCATTATTACCCCATTATTACCCCATTATTACCCCATTATTACCCCATTATTACCCCATTACCCATCCGCTTTTATACGCGTATCACCGAGGAGTCGAGCCACACAATAATCTTCTTCATCGGTGTATAATATAGGTCTGTGATTAACATTAACAATTTTTATTAGCGGTAGGGGCATGGGGGAAAAAAGTAATGTAAAAACCAATTACTCATTTTTTGGAAAGGACGCTATTGCAAATGTTAGTTAAAATGCAAACTAGTGCAACTATAAATATGTCTTACTTTTGAGGGAGGTCAAAAAATGTATGTTACAGTAACAAAGAGTGGGAGACAGGAGAAGGGGGGAAAAATCTATTATTGATATTTACAACACAATGGGATATTGATATTTAGATTTTGATGTTTTGTTAAGAGACCAACAGTGAGGTCGCAAAAACTTTCAGACCGTGTGGAATTTCAATCATAAACAAACTTGAATGTCCTTTTATTTGATCACAATCATAATGTGGGGAGTGAACACTTCAAGCCTCTTGTGTAAATATCCTTATTAAAGAGACAGGATCTTAAGAAACTAGAGCACGCATCGTATAGTTTTGTGCAGAGCTATGGTCCCAGGTTAAAATAACTATTGGAAAAAGTTCACGAGGACTATTTTACAAAGAGAATGACGTCATCTCTATTTCATTTATGTAAAAATTATATCATATGAAAAAAGAATTTCAAAGTTTACATTCTGAAAAAATACAACACAATAAACTATCAACAAAAACATATAAAAAAAAAAAATTAACACAAATAAAAGAAAGATGGTAGTTAATCTTTGTTGCTGAAAAAAAAGCAACACACAATGCAACACATGATGCACTAAACAAGGCAACACACAATGAAACACATAATGCACTAAACAAGGCAACACACAATGCAACACATTATGCACTAAACAAGGCAACAAACAATGCAACACATGATGCACTAAACAAGGCAACAAACAATGAAACACATGATGCACTAAACAAGGCAACACACAATGCAACACATTATGCACTAAACAAGGCAACACACAATGCAACACATAATGCACTAAACAAGGCAACACACAATGCAACACATTATGCACTAAACAAGGCAACAAACAATGAAACACATTATGCACTAAACAAGGCAACAAACAATGAAACACATAATGCACTAAACAAGGCAACAAACAATGAAACACATAATGCACTAAACAAGGCAACACACAATGAAACACATTATGCACTAAACAAGGCAACAAACAATGAAACACATAATGCACTAAACAAGGCAACAAACAATGAAACACATTATGCACTAAACAAGGCAACAAACAATGCAACACATAATGCACTAAACAAAGCAACAAACAATGCAACTCGTAATGCACTAAACAAGGCAACACACAATGCAACACATAATGCACTAAACAAGGCAACGCACAATGCAACCCGTAATGCACTAAACAAGGCAACACACAATGCAACACGTAATGCACTAAACAAGGCAACACACAATGCAACACGTAATGCACTAAACAAGGCAACACACAATGCAACACATAATGCACTAAACAAGGCAACACACAATGCAACACGTAATGCACTAAACAAGGCAACACACAATGCAACACATAATGCACTAAACAAGGCAACACACAATGCAACACGTAATGCACTAAACAATGCAACACACAATGCAACACGTAATGCACTAAACAAGGCAACACAATGCAACACGTAATGCACTAAACAAGGCAACACACAATGCAACACATAATGCACTAAACAAGGCAACACACAATGCAACACATTATGCACTAAACAAGGCAACAAACAATGAAACACATTATGCACTAAACAAGGCAACAAACAATGAAACACATAATGCACTAAACAAGGCAACAAACAATGAAACACATAATGCACTAAACAAGGCAACACACAATGAAACACATAATGCACTAAACAAGGCAACAAACAATGAAACACATAATGCACTAAACAAGGCAACAAACAATGAAACACATAATGCACTAAACAAGGCAACAAACAATGCAACACATAATGCACTAAACAAGGCAACAAACAATGCAACACATAATGCACTAAACAAGGCAACAAACAATGAAACACATAATGCACTAGACAAGGCAACAAACAATGAAACACATAATGCACTAAACAAGGCAACACACAATGCAACACATAATGCACTAAACAAGGCAACAGACAATGCAACACATAATGCACTAAACAAGGCAACAGACAATGAAACACATAATGCACTAAACAAGGCAACACACAATGCAACACGTAATGCACTAAACAAGGCAACAGACAATGAAACACATAATGCACTAAACAAGGCAACAAACAATGAAACACATAATGCACTAAACAAGGCAACAGACAATGAAACACATAATGCACTAAACAAGGCAACAAACAATGAAACACATAATGCACTAAACAAGGCAACAAACAATGAAACACATAATGCACTAAACAAGGCAACAAACAATGCAACACATAATTCACTAGACAAGCCAAAAAACCATGCAATACACAATGCAACAAATAAGACAACAAACAATGCAACACATAATGCACCAAACAATGCAACACATAATGCACCAAACAATGCAACACATAATGCACCAAACAATGCAACACATAATGCACCAAACAATGCAACACATAATTCACCAAACAATGCAACCTATAATGCACCAAACAATGCAACCTATAATGCACCAAACAATGCAACACATAATGCACAAACCAATGCAACCTATAATGCACCAAACAATGCAACACATAAATGCACCAAACAATGCAACACATAAATGCACCAAACAATGCAACACATAAATGCACCAAACAATGCAACACATAATGCACCAACCAATGCAACACATAATGCACCAACCAATGCAACACATAATTCACCAAACAATGCAACACATAATGCACAAAACAATGCAACCTATAATGCACCAAACAATGCAACACATAAATGCACCAAACAATGCAACACATAAATGCACCAAACAATGCAACACATAAATGCACCAAACAATGCAACACATAAATGCACCAAACAATGCAACACATAAATGCACCAAACAATGTAACACATAATGCACCAACCAATGCAACACATAATTCACCAAACAATGCAACACATAATGCACAAAACAATGCAACCTATAATGCACCAAACAATGCAACACATAAATGCACCAAACAATGCAACACATAAATGCACCAAACAATGCAACACATAAATGCACCAAACAATGCAACACATAAATGCACCAAACAAAGCTGACAATCAATGCAGGTGAAGTCTTTGTTGGGGATTGCACTCAAGACTACAAACTGCGGATCGAACCCTTTGAAACCGCTCAGCCAACCTTGACATTCTATAATAAGCAATTGTACATAAGATTTTTCAATATTGGATTTTTAACTATAGAAAAAACATGATAACTTCTTCCTTTGTTTTTAAAAATCAATATTTTATCTCAAACCTCAAGCAACATAACAATATCGTGTATGACGAATAACATATAACCGAGTATTACATGTCCAATAAATGAGTCAAACATCTCTTATACATGATATTTGAGGGTTGGAACTTTGTGATTTATTTATTATAGTTTTTTTTAAAAAGTGGTTAGTTAATGTGAAGAAAAAAAGAACCATTTAGTTATAGAAAGGGTCTCAAGCCTTATTAAAAAGTGCCTGGGCATATCTCAATTATATGCACACTGCACTTATCTTAATTCTATGCACACTGCACTTATACCAATTTTATGCAACCTTCACATATCTCAATTATATGCACACATCATTTATCTCAATTATATGCACATTGCGCATATCTCAATTCTATGCACACTGTATTTATCTCAGTTCTATGCAAACTGCACATATCTTCATTCTATGCACATTGCACTTATCTTAATTGTGTGTACATTGCACATAGTTCTATTCGGTGCACAATGCACGTATCTCATGTGTGGTGGAAACAGAAGCGACGGGAAAAGTCCCTAACATCTTTAGAATGGCGTAAAATGTCTCCAACATAAACTAAACAGTACTGCAAAGGATAATGAGCCGATACAGGTCTCGTGCCATACCTGTTGGTGTTAGCCAGGTACCTTTGGATGAAGCATCCTTCACGGGCTGCATCTGGGTCCCGTACTGTAGTTTCAGGACGACCCTGATTTAGATTATTCAGTAGTCTTGGGATGAGCGTCGCCTTAGATACTTCAAAGGTCACATTTATTATTATTTTTTTATTATTTTTTTTTTTTTTGCAACTACAGGTCCTCGTTTCAATCCCTTATTCTTGAATAACTCTTGCATGGTGCCAAGCTGTACCTTCCACATGTGATGTTCCCTTGGGTTATACAGTGCAACAATGGGAGGCCTATTTAGTTTCAGTATTACCTGTTGGTGTGGGAATTCAACGTCTGATATTAAACACAGCATAAACCGACTAATAAAGAAATCTAGAACACAAACAAAACATCCTTCACTGGAAGAACTATTTGAAGAAAGATGTTATTGCAAAACTAAACACATTTTGGATGATACATCCCACCCTCTTCCTCACAGATACTTAGGATCGGCCCGTTCGGGACGAATTCTTTCCGTCAGGGGGAGGACTGAAAGATATAAAAACACTTTTGTTCCCCAATCTGTGCGAATTTACCAGCGTGCTCCCCCCTGAAGTCACAAATCTCAATGAGAACAAATTAGTCCCTGATCTAATTAAGAGAAATTACTGAATGGCTGTTTTTTTTTTTTTTAAAATCATAAAGGTCTTGCTTTCAAATTGTTTTACTTGTGTGCTGAAAATGTACAATGCCGTCATAAAACATTTCCATTAGTTTGGATCAATAAAAGAATCGCATCTTATCTTATACAGGTGCGTGGAAAAGATGCGGTTTGCTGGAACCAGCTTATCCTTCCAGAGTCTAAGCCTTCGCGAGTTCGTCATGCGTAGTCTACACCGTCATCGAACTGTGACGGATGGATGCAAGCAACAAAGCAAAAATGAAAGAAAATTACCCTTCAGGAGAATGTTTCAATACATATCTACATATTTCTTTTCTTCTTTATTCATTCTTAATATTTCTCTACACAATTTACATGTGAAAAGCAGATTACATTTTTTACACTCACAAATCGTCGCTTGTTAAAATATGGGACAAACTTTTAATTTTATAAAGATCAGATCTTTTCAAAAGTTTTTGACAATAGAAATGTGTCACTTTATGTTTATAATCGTTTTAAAATAAAATGAGTTTCTTTTTTACTCAGGACACGAAACAAAACGTTATGAAAGAATATTATCTCCTCTACCAACATCTACTTGTAAAAACTGAAACATTTCATGATGATTGAAGTCAATTATCTTCCTTGTTGAAAGTTTTTTTTTAAATTTGTCAGGAATTTTTTATAAAAATACTTTCTTAAAAATTTTTGGCTGAGATTTTTTTTTCTTGAAGCCAAAAATGTGACAGTTTTGTGTAAAGCTTGTCTTTCTTACCCAACCCCCCCCCCCCTAACATTCAACTCTAACCCTAAATTTTAATCTTTATTTGATTACATTTCACAAGCATAAGGTGCATTTGCGAAACAGTCATTGATTTATTAAAAATTTTTGGCTGAGATTTTTTTTTTTTTAAACCAAAAATTTGCAAGTTTTGTTTAAAGCTTTTCTTTCTTTCCCACCCCCCCCCCCCCCCTAACATTCAACTCTAACCCTAAATTTTAATCTTTATTTGATTACATTTCACAAGCATAAGGTGCATTTGCGAAACAGTCATTGACTAGGATCTTCTGAAAATCTGGGCAGTACTGGCAGCAGTTACCATTAAGATTGCTTTTGGTGCTTTCCCCCGGTTCAAAAATCTGACTGACCAGGAGCGACGACAGATTCGTTCCGTCCTCCCAGACGTAATTGTGCGTCGTCATTTTATCAGAGCAACTAACCCAGAAGTCTAAGTCTACAGTTCCGGCGATTGATTGTAAAATCTTCAACTTATCTGTCGTTGTCACCTTGGCCAGGAAAGCTCCTTTTTGACCACATTCCCAACTGGCTGAGCCAAAATTAATTTCAGTCGAGAAGTACCCTATGCAGGACACTTCATTTCCGTAACTCCGAAGACTTAATCCTTTGGATGTGTCGCACGCTTTTAGTTTATTCAGTGCCTGCACGTACAAATCTCCCTCTTCAGCGGTTGGTGGGAGAGAAGAACTTAAGTCTGATCCCGGCGTGCACAGTTTAGTGACGGGGTTGAACATGAAGCTGGTGCAAGCTGGGTAGAGGGTCATGCAGGTGGACACACACGACACGCGGGAGCGGTCTGTCCACGGGAGGCCTAGACGGACAGGACCAAGGGATGAGGGTGGCGTTAGATGAAACGTCGCCCCAGACTGGACGGTGACGGCGAATGCTGCTTGACCGAACTGCTGAGCTGAAAACGAAAGTAAATAAATGAAAAGCAATTGGATGACTCATTAGGACGAGATTTCAAATAATTCACCGAAATATTTTCATTACTGAATTTATTGGATTTCAGGAAATAATAAACAAAACTTAACCGAGTTAAACCATAAGTCATAGAAACTGTTCGAGGTTTCTAACAGGAACTAAAAATTTGTCCAAAAAAAAATATTTTAAAATTATTTTTGTGTGAAGAGACAGCCGTAGCATGAGATCATCGACCAGAAATTTAAATTTTCCAATGATATGAGCGTAGAATAAACGAACGCGTTGATAGAACCAACAACCGTAACAAATCCTTGAATTCAAACACTCATAAGATAAACCCTGGTCGAGATGCAGATCTTATATGTACAATGGGAAAACGTTTCGAACTATCAAAATAATTCAGGGGGTCAACAAGGCACACTAAGTAATTTCAGGTTGTCAAGAAGGCACACAAAGCCATTTCAGGGTATTAAGAAGGAACACGAGGCCATTTCAGGGGGCAAGAAGGCACACCAAGCTATTTCATGGGGTCAAGAAGGCACACTAAGCCATTTGAAGAAGGCATACTAAGCCATTTCTTGGGTTCAAGAAGCCAGACTAAGCCATTTGAAGACGGCATACTAAGCCATCTGTGGGGTCAAGAAGGCACACTAGGCTGGAAGAAACAAGATGCCCAAGGAAATGTTGTTGTTTTTTAAATACGGTACAATCAAGGGGAACCCTGATGTTGCATTTTCTTTGAGACGGATACAATATCAGTATCTAATGATGAGGAGTTCAGCAACAGAATATCTTTGAGGTGACCGTCAGTGAGCTGAGAGAGCAGCCTGCGCTTCATCTTGGAGAACATCTTGGACGGGGTAGCTGCTTCTTGCCTTCTATTCTCTAGGCGTAGTGATTCTGGTTACTGTAAGGAAACTCGATATCGGTAATATGACCGTGAGATACAACTGTCGGCGCTCAAATTCTACATTCTTGAAATTGCTTTACCCATCACAATCTACATACGTATGTACACATAGACGTGTACACAGCATACGATTTAACCCCGGCGAGAGGCGAATGAAGCCAGAGAGCGCATTTGTTTACAGCGCAACATTCGTCATCATCTCTTTCCGGTCAGGCGCTGCTGTTTCATTACAAACGCCTGACATCAAGTTCTATAAAATTAAAAAAAAATCTAGCCACAGCTTGAGCTGCCGGCATCGGCAATAGGAGGGGGGGGGGGGGGGGGGGGGGGGCAAACGGTGATAATTCAATTTAGCCGGATGCCATCATTAAGACAAACAAATTAGGTTGGTGTTAAGTCGGGTCGGAATACTAAATAGGCCGTATCTGGTCCTAAAGTTATCCGACCTCTGCATTAGAGCATGAGAATATGTAAATAACATTGAAAGATTCCTTCGAAGTGCAACACAGGTTTAATGTAGAGCAGGATACGAGTGATACATAGCTTCATGCGCTAGGATGCTATTTTAGGTATATTGCTAAATATTCTATAATTGTACGACACATTTATTAAATAGATGGTGACTAAATTCACAATCACAGGATCAAAACTTACCGGACAGAATTAAAAAACAGAATGTCGAGGTTGGCATTTTGGTGGGGGCGATACACAAGATGTGTGCCTCAGCCTCGAAGGTCCAAAGTTAGATTTCTTGAGGGCCACAGATATATGTCTCCACCTCAAAGATTGTTATTGAGAGGGCCCAACGATGTGAGTTTCAGCCTTAAAGGTTCAATCTTAGTTTTCTTGAGGGCCCACATATGTATGTCTCAACCTCAAAGTTCAATGGTGGTTTCTTTAAAGGCCCACAGATGTGAGTTTAAGCCTCAAAGGTCCAATGGTTGCTTCATCGAGGGCCCACAGATATGAATCTCTGCCTTTAGAGGTTCAACGGTTGCTTCCTTGGGGATCAACAGATGCGTGTCTCAGCCTTAAAGGTTCAAAGTTAGTTTTCCTGAATCCCAACGTGTGTATTTCTCTAAGGTTGATCTCTTCAGGAGCACATTTTTTCTGCATTGACACACTTAAGATAAAGTCAAGTACTTGTTAAAGATGAAAACGTAACCAACGCTGACACTCTGATACTACCAGGAAGAAATCACCCACCATTTCAACAAACCGTTGCTGGACTGACATGTTTTGCCACGCCACACGTGTACGCATGGACGCTTTGACAGTCACCTGATGGACACAGCACAGCATTGAGATGTGTTGATTACACTGAAGCAACTGAACAAAAAAACGAATCGCTACAAAATACATGAATTGATTACTTCAATTGATTTAAATCAGTGACGTTAAATGAAAATAAATGCCTCAAAGTCTTATCATTTCAAGTTAATGACACTCTGTAAGACCTTTAACAGTTGGACAGATACAAATGTTCTAATAATCTAAGACCTTAAACATTTTTACAGATAAAAATGTTCTAATACTCTAAAAACCTTCTGAAAACCTGACACATACAATTATCTAATAATCTAAAATCTGAAACCTTCAAAAGTTTGATTGATACATTACTCTAATAATCTAAGACCTTACACATTTTTACAGATAAAAATGTTCTAATACTCTAAAAACCTTCTGAAAACCTGACACATACAATTATCTAATAATCTAAAATCTGAAACCTTCAAAAGTTTGACTGATACATTACTCTAATAATCTAAGACCTTAAACATTTTTACAGATAAAAATGTTCTAATACTCTAAAAACCTTCTGAAAACCTGACACATACAATTATCTAATAATCTAAAATCTGAAACCTTCAAAAGTTTGACTGATACATTACTCTAATAATCTAAGACCTTAAACATTTTTACAGGTAAAAATGTTCTAATACTCTAAAAACCTTCTGAAAACCTGACACATACAATTATCTTATAATCTAAAATCTGAAGCCTTCAAAAGTTTGACTGATACAATACTCTAATAATCTAAAATCTGAAACCTTCAAAAGTTTGACTGATACATTACTCTAATAATCTAAGACCTGCACTGATGTCCAGCAGATTCAAGAGTCACATTACCTCTAAGCCATTATCTGCCTAAACCATTTTCTAATCCAACTCAAAAGTCCCAATATCTTTAAACACTTTTCTACCTTAGCATTGGTGTTACAATTCTAATTATCTGATTTCTTATCCAATCTCCTGGAACCGCGTTGGAAGTTTGAACACTAGTTAGCTTAGCCGATTGACTAAAACGACGCTATGCTTTTAGAAACACACGAGTAAAATTATTCCCATTACATCAGTACTGAGTTCATCGAACTAATTATCACGTGACAAATCTAAATCTTCAACGCGATCAGCTCAACGAATATTTCTGCCAAAAGATTTTTCCAGTGAAAGATCTTTCCCATAGCTCCAAATCGGGATTATTACATTTTTACTTTTTATTTTATTTTTATATCACAAAATATTTAGTACTACTGATTCTGTCATAACGCAATTTGAGACTATTACCTTTAGCCAGGGGGGGAGCCCATAAAAAATAAACTAAGGTACAATAAAAACAAAGGCAGGGGTCGATATCTCTTCCTTGTTCATACAACGGGTTGGAGACTTCTAGATGAACAACGGTTAATACTGTTTTATCCATACACCATAAAAAAAAGCACACGCCCATCCCGAGACTACGCCCCTGTTTTGTGCCACTTCTCTTAGAAATGTCCCCAACGGATGGTTAAACATGAACCACTTGTACCCGTGGCATTGTGATGATTGTCCCTTGTACTCTTAACACATAAATGATGAGGATAAAACTTGCCTCCATTTATGTCGGGTTTTGTCTTTGTGGTGGGGGGGGGGGGGGGGGGGAGGAGGGGGGGCGATGACCAGCAACCGAACAATGGCTTTGGTGTAATCAATGCCCAACACAATCAACTGATAGACATGGATTGGGCGGAACTCGTTCTATCCCATGAAATAAGTGGGGGGGGGGGGGGGGGAGGGGGGAAGAGGGGGGGCGATGACCAGCAACCGAACAATGTCTTTGGTGTAATCAATGCCCAACACAATCAACTGATAGACATGGATTGGGCGGAACTCGTTCTATCCCATTAAATAAGGGTCATCAGGGACCTGGCCCGAAACTTGGACAATATTTTTTAGTCTAAGCATTTGTTTCAGACAGCTTTTAAAAAGACATAAAATGTCCATTTGTGATGGGTTTTTTTTCCTCCGTTGAATCGACTTGAATCTTCTTGTACAATCTCCATGTATGACGCAAGCTAATATTGACTTACTTTGCATAGAAAAGAAAAAAAGGTCAAGTGGTATACATGGGTTACCCGCAAATTGTTTTGCAAAGATGAGGATTTTGTGACTGTGTGAGGGGGGGGGTGAGAGTAAGGGGCGGGATAATTATAAATCGTATTTTCAGTTGTGCTGAATTTGAATTTTTTCTTAGTACTCATTAATTATTGAGTCATTTTGGGGGAGGTTGTGGGGGGGGGGATACAGCATCCATAGTGCCCATGGCTGTACATAATATTATTCAAGACAGCTGCAGAAAGCAACAAAGTCATACGTTATGACTATTTAAAGACAGAGCAATCCTACGCTGAGACTGGATTGGTATGCTATACACTGTCTTCAGAGAGCAACATACCCCCTGAGCGATTGTGGCAGCCATCCAGCTTCTGAATGGCTTAGACAGACTTCCCGGTCAACAGGTAAGTTATGCCATACGTGTGAGTCGATTTAACAGACAGCCCAGTAAATGTGTGTTGTGGCATTGTGTAAGCTGATTTAACAGAATGCCTGGTCCCCAGTGTCTAATGGCATGTTTAGCCTATTTTTTTAGCCATCAACGCTTGTCTCCCCTTTGTTTTGCCTGGATATTGACGTCGCCGAGTAAACGCGATATATGCCACTCCTTACCCACCCCTTCACTTGATTGGGAAAAGGTTGTCTGCATTCGAATACACTCTATTTGTTCTTATGACTGCTATTAGGTGACGAGAATTTCTAGAATTTCTTTACTAGATTTTTTATTTAATCCATTAATTTAGGCCGTGCTTTCGTGACTGAAAGAGAGAGAGAGAGAGAAAGGGGGGAGAGAGACAGAGAGAGAAAGAGAGGGGAGAGAGAGATGGAGAGAGACAGAGAGAGAGAAAGAGAGGGGAGAGAGAGATGGAGAGAGAGAGAGAGAGGGAGGGAAAGATGTTTTTCTTATATTTTAAAACATATACGAGACGAGACGTTATTGATTTTTAAAATTTTACTCCTTATATGTGTGTGTGTAAATTAATCTTTTCTTTTTTTTTTTTCTCGACGAGTTTACCTTTTCACTTGTTGTGTTGTATGTTGTAAACATTTCCTTTTTTTAAATTTGTATGTTTATAGAATGTTACTAACTTAATTAAATTAATTTTTGTCAGTATCAGTAGCTTTTGTATCGTCTTCTTTGTGAACTCGTTTTCAGTCCTTTTGTTGATTCTACGAGACAAATCTTGAAACAAGTTACATTTTCAAAACCATCATGGTACGTATCTGGTGCTACATATTAATTATTACCCTTGTCTTAAGATTTATTTCAGTTATTAATTTCTTTGAACATAGTAGTCCTTATTGCAATAATAATAATAATATAATACTAATAATAACATAATAATAATAAAAAAATATTTCTTCTTATAAAAGTAAAAAATTAGTCCTATAAATTAAAAACGTAATTTTTTATTTAAAAAAAAAATTTTTTTTGTGTATGGGTCCGCCCCTGGTTTTAATCATATTTTAAAGATAAAATAAAAGATGTATCTCAGTGTGCTCGGGCACAATGAGTACGCCTCACCTGACCTATATTTGTAATGTATTATGACGCACTTTTGACCGACATTATTTCTTCTTGATTGATATTTTTATTTATTTTATAATGGCAAACGTGCCGTGACTCGTGGGGATTTCCCTATACTTTAACGAGACCAGGAGACAGAAAACTTTTTCTGTTTAAATTAGTGATCCATTGTTGTAAATTATGTCTGGCAAAAAATTTTGTGGTGTTTTGGACGAAATAATAAAAAAAAAAGGTCACCAAAAACATTATTCAAAGCCCTCCCACTTCCCACCTAATCACGATCCCCTGTCCTCCTCCCTGTTCCACCGCTACCATCTGATTTTTTTCCCAACCCTCAGACCTTTACCTTCAAAAGTAAGTCCAACCCAGACATATAGATTTATGTTTTAGTCAATATAACATTCCTTTAAAAGCATTGGGGGGGGGGATGATTAAGCACGCGCAGTATTTCAAAAATTTCCAAAGAAGCTTGACTACATCATAAGACATGGTTATCACGATGGCAATCTGGGCAGAGGTCTAGTGACTGACAAATGAATCAATAATCTCATCGAAGTTATTTCTGACATGACCCGAAAGCTGGACAAAAAAACAAAAAAAAAAAAGAAAAGAAAAAAGACCACGTCCTACATCTTGAATGGTTTGTCTGAAAATGACGTCCTACATCTTGAATGGTTTGTCTGAAAATGACGTCCTACATCTTGAATGGTTTGTCTGAAAATGACGTCCTACATCTTGAATGGTTTGTCTGAAAATGACGTCCTACATCTTGAATGGTTTGTCTGAAAATGACGTCCTACATCTTGAATGGTTTGTCTGAAAATGACGTCCTACATCTTGAATGGTTTGTCTGAAAATGACGTCCTACATCTTGAATGGTTTGTCTGAAAATCTTCAGGTCATTTACTCTGATAAATGGAAACATGATCCACAGTACAAACAGTGACGTCAAACATGGAATGGAAACATGATGCACTGTACAAACAGTGACGTCAAACATGGAATGGAAACATGATCCACTGTACAAACAGTGACGTCAAACATGGAATGGAAACATGATCCACTGTACAAACAGTGACGTCAAACATGGAATGGAAACATGATCCACTGTACAAACAGTGACATCAAACATGGAATGGAAACATGATCCACTGTACAAACAGTGACGTCAAACATGGAATGGAAACATGATCCACTGTACAAACAGTGACGTCAAACATGGAATGGAAACATGATCCACTGTACAAACAGTGACGTCAAATATGGAATGGAAACATGATCCACTGTACAAACAGTGACGTCAAACATGGAATGGAAACAGCAGAGGGATTTACAGAAGACATTCGTTGATATTATTTTTTCCCCTTTTTTTATTTGTTGTGTTTCTGGTGGTGAGAAAAGCGATGACAAATAAAATGTTTATTAAAATGTTAAACATTAGACATGGGGGAGCGAATGCTTGGGGGTACCGAAAATTCCTTCGTACCATCTTATGATTAAATCTTCTCCTTCTATATCTTAAGGGCCCACGATCAATTTATTGATCATTTTGGCTCCTATGCATGTAGATGGGATTTGCAATGTTTCTGTTACTGGTGGTGATGAGGAAATTATGCACTTGGGGTTTGAAGGCTTGAGGCAATAGACACAAATGTGTCTAGTGTTGTCGCCTCAACTGTTCCTTTTGAAAGATGGTTCCAGTCCCTGATTGTCTTGGGCAGGAATGAGCAGCTCCTATACTGGCTTCTTGCTGGTATGAGCCTGAATTGCCTGTCATGGCCTCGTCGCTGTCTATGGGGGAGAGGGACGAGTTTCTGTTTAATACTGGAACAGTGGACCAGCCCATTATTTATCTTGTACATCATGGAGAGCCTGGATTGTCGTCGTCGTTTCTCCAATGGTGACCAGCCTAGTGTTTCTAGCATGCTGCCAACACTAGAGGTATTCCTGTAGCGGTTTAGGACAAAGCGTGCTGCTCGTCGCTGGACCGCCTCCAACCTGTCAATGCTCTTCTGGGTAAATGGGTCCCAGACTGAAGATGCATAATCTAAAATCGGACGGATAAAGGCTTTATATGCTCTTTCTTTCACACAGGAGTTGCCAATCTTTAGATTTCGCCTTAAGAACCCCAAGGCTTGGTTTGCTTGGTTACATACATTGTTAATATGCTCGTCCCAGCGGACCTCTCTTTGAATGGTAACACCCAGGTACTTTACGGAGGAAACTTGCTCAAGAATATGGCCGTGCAGTTTGTATTGGTAGTGTAGAGGAGTACAACTTCTAGAGATTGATAGTGTCTGGCACTTCAATGTTCTTTTGTTCATACGTCCCTGTATGGCTAAAGCCCGTGTAGGGCTTTGGCCTGCCTTACCACTTCCTTCCATTCAGACCTGACTGATGCTTTTCTTTTCCAAGCTTGGATTACCAGCTGCTGTGGATGGTTTTCAGCATAATTCATCCACCTAAGCCGAGGTCTGCCTTCGAGTTTTTTTTGGTGATGTGCCCTTTTCACTCCACTGTCATTTGGCATTCTTTCTCAGTGTCCCTCACAGCGTGGCCCGCCCTTTTTCTCCTACTGCCGGCGTGGGAAACCTTAATACCTTATACAACACCTGGTTGGTTCGTATTCTCCAACCATATTCATCATTCGTTGGTCAGTATATTTCCAGAGACCATTCTCTCCCATATGTTTAATAGGTTTTCTGCCGTTTTTATTGGGGTCCAAATTTCATTTGCATAAGATACAACTGATCTGATTATTGTTATATATATATTTTTTTTTTTTCCTTGTAATGTTTTGACCTCTAAGAATGGTGAGACTAATAAAGTATGGCCCTGTTGCCGGCCGATGTTCCCTCTTTATTTATGTTAATAAATCATTTCTTTTCACGCAAATATCGTTTATTTCATTAATAACACACAGCCTGTAAGTTACATTAATAACACACAGCCTGTAAGTTACATTAATAAGCCTCATTTTTTAATAAACCTATTTTTATAAAAGCTCACAACTACCAAACGTTCATTGGGATCAGTAGGAGACGAAATCGTTAAAGGGTGAGATAATTCATGATATTTTTTTGGTATTTTTAGATTCATATAGGTTATCTATCTTTAATGGATAGCACTAAAATTCAAGGCTCAAGGCTCATAACTTCTTAACGCCAAATATATAGGTATTTGCTGTTGTTGAAAATAATATATTACAAATTTCACTGGTTAGGTTTATCTCCCACAGGTATAAAATCATAATTGCTTACTTACAACGCACAGGTAGATATCAGTATGACTTACTTACATTACACAGGTAGAACATATAATTATATTTGGCGGGCTATAGCTATTATATATGTATGCATGAATTAAAGCAGGTCTGCACAATATACGGCCCGCGGGCCACGTGCGAAATATTCAACGAAATATTCTTTATTCTTATTACTTTCTTGATAGTTTCCCCCCTGTCATATTTTCTTTTGTCCCGCACGTCCTGTCCTTTTTTTTTTCTTTTGGCCCACACAAGTTTTTCATAAAGTATTACGGCCCGCCTTACATTTTGAGAAGTGCAGGTGTTGATTAAAGGATCGTACAACGGTAAAAACTGAATCAATTTAAATACATCGAATTTTAACACCAACGATATATATTTTTTTTTTAAAAACTGAAATCAAATAAATTTAAATATGAGAAAATTAAAATAAATCGGCTGATATTAAAGTATATGTTTAAGTATTATCTTTATAAATTAGATATACATTACAACAATAACTAAGGAAATAGTTGAAGTATTTTTCACCAATTTGAAAGTAATGATAGTCTTTTTTATGATAAACTAGGGATTGATCTGGTGCAGCTTTGTTACACCGGGTCTGGATATTTCGAGAACATACCCTCTAGGTCCAAGTGTTACACTCAAACAAGAGTTAATTTCTCATTTTTCATAACATATGCCAGCCTTAAACATCAGGCTTACACACAGTTTTACACCATACCTGCAGCCCTTAAAATAAGTCTTACATGCAGTCCTTCAACCCACCTGCCAACCTTTAAGCAATAGTCCTACAGACAGTTCTACGACCTACCTGCCGGCCTTTAAGCAATAGTCCTACAGACAGCTCCACGACCTACCTGCCGGCCCTTAAGCAATAGTCCTACAGACAGTCCTACGACCTACCTGCCGGCCTTTAAGCAATAGTCCTACAGACAGTTCTACGACCTACCTGCCGGACTTTAAGCAATAGTCCTACAGACAGTCCTACGACCTACCTGCCGGCCTTTAAGCAAAAGTCCTACAGACAGCTCTACACCCGTTCTGCATCCCTTTAAACAATAGTCCTACAGTCAGTCCTACAAACTACCTTCCGACCTTTAAGCAATACGCCTACAGATAGTCCTACACTCTACAACATACTACATAGTAGCCAGAGTTCAGACGTCAAGTATGAAAGATCTGAATTGGCGTGACAGCCAATTTTTCAGTCAGTATTTGTAATATAAAACACATGCAGTTAGGAGGCGGTTGTTAAAAGAAAACAGCAAAAACAAAAAAAAAAAAAAAAACATTGCCGTTCAAGCCATTTGAAAAGCCAAGCGAAATGAAAAGTAATTGCTGACTACCACTCACTGACTCACTGACTCATGACTCGTGAACCACTCGTGACCCACTGACTCTCTGAGTCACTGACTCATGACTCGTGACTCACTGACTCACTGACTCATGACTCGTGAACCACTCGTGACCCACTGACTCTCTGAGTCACTGACTCATGACTCGTGACTCACTGACTCACTGACTCATGACTCGTGAACCACTCGTGACCCACTGACTCTCTGAGTCACTGACTCATGACTCGTGACTCACTGACTCACTGACTCATGACTCGTGAACCACTCGTGACCCACTGACTCTCTGAGTCACTGACTCATGACTCGTGACTCACTGACTCACTGACTCATGACTCGTGAACCACTCGTGACCCACTGACTCTCTGAGTCACTGACTCATGACTCGTGACTCACTGACTCACTGACTCATGACTCGTGAACCACTCGTGACCCACTGACTCTCTGAGTCACTGACTCATGACTCGTGACTCACTGACTCACTGACTCATGACTCGTGAACCACTCGTGACCCACTGACTCTCTGAGTCACTGACTCATGACTCGTGACTCACTGACTCACTGACTCATGACTCGTGAACCACTCGTGACCCACTGACTCTCTGAGTCACTGACTCATGACTCGTGACTCACTGACTCACTGACTCATGACTCGTGAACCACTCGTGACCCACTGACTCTCTGAGTCACTGACTCATGACTCGTGACTCACTGACTCACTGACTCATGACTCGTGAACCACTCGTGACCCACTGACTCTCTGAGTCACTGACTCATGACTCGTGACTCACTGACTCACTGACTCATGACTCGTGAACCACTCGTGACCCACTGACTCTCTGAGTNCAAACAAAATAAATAAATAATACATTAAATTAATTTTGTTAAAAATTATGCCCATTAAAAATGTGCCGTTGTTGTGATTTAGTTGAAGTTTTATTCACAGTATGCTTCATGTTCCCACATTACAACTACAACTCGTCTGTCGTCTCCATAAGATCTAATTTGAGGAGGGAATTTAGGACTCATATGAAACCATCACGCCTACC
Organism: Lymnaea stagnalis; assembly: GCA_964033795.1. Lineage (NCBI taxonomy): Eukaryota > Metazoa > Mollusca > Gastropoda > Lymnaeidae > Lymnaea > Lymnaea stagnalis. Next base: position 225,105 of record CAXITT010000577.1, on the reverse strand, counting down.
ATCCAAGGTAACGAGATGGGTGCGAGAAGGTGAGCTAAAAGCAATACTTAATTTTGTAATGCATTGTTCATTCCTTTTTTTTTTTTAAACGCGCCAAACACAAGAAAATAGAAATGGTCTTGGTTGTTAATCGTGTGTGTTGCTAAACATTTTGAAACATGACTTGATGTTGTGTTGTTGTCTTTGTGTTGTCTTTGTGTTGTTTTTTTGTTGTTGTTTTGGTTTCTTTTGTTTTCGTTTTTTAAAGATGTCAACAATATTATGAAAACGAATCTTGGTCATTGGGGGGGGGGGGGGTGAAAAAAAAGGGGAAAATTTTTTTTTTTTTAAAAGGGGGGGGGGGGAGATTTTNTACACTTTTATCAGAAGCTCATTGATCACGTTTTACACTTTTATCAGAAGCTCATTGATCACGTTTTACACTTTTATCAGAAGCTCATTGATCACGTTTTACACTTTTATCAGAAGCTCATTGATCACGTTTTACACTTTTATCAGAAGCTCATTGATCACGTTTTACACTTTTATCAGAAGCTCATTGATCACGTTTTACACTTTTATCAGAAGCTCATTGATCACGTTTTACACTTTTATCAGAAGCTCATTGATCACGTTTTACACTTTTATCAGAAGCTCATTGATCACGTTTTACACTTTTATCAGAAGCTCATTGATCACGTTTTACACATATTGTCATGGTGATGTGTCATTTTTTTTTAATAGGTCTTCTCAGAATCTTTAATAAATGTCTTTGTAATATTTTTATGACAGTAATCATCCATTTACGTCCTAATTATGATTACTCCATAGTCATCATTAATTCGTAATCATCATCACTTCATAGTCATCATTACTTCAACATCAGTATCAGTTAAAATTCATCGTTACTTATGAATTCATAATTACTTCGCAAACGTTACTTTTTATCCCGCATGACATCTGAAAAACCTAATGAATTATTGGGGATGTCAGCGGCAGAAGTCTTTGAAGTAAGGTTCAAGACAGGTACTAGCAAACACATGTATTGATTGACAAGTCTCTGCCCAAGTGAAAGACAAATCCAGCCATCTTTTAATAGAGGCAACAAAAGTATTGTAAAAACTGTTATTGATATTTACGATACAATGGGAAATTGATATTTAGACGGCGGTGTATTGTTAAGTGACCGAGAGTGACATCGGGAAACCTCGTGGAGTTCACTGCTGAATTTCAAGCATAACAAACTTGAAAGTCCTTCATTTCTTCACGATTTCAATGTGGAGAGTGAACACTTTAAAACACTTGTTTAAACATATTTTTTTAATATATATATATATATATATATATAGACAAGATCATAAGAAACTAGATCACGTATCATAGTGTTGAGTGTAGGGTTATGGCCTCCTCGAGATGAGATACCTATTGATCAAATGTCCGCGAGGACTATTTTGATCAGAAGAATTACGGCATCCGCATTCTAATTACGTTAAAGTTATATGGAACACCGGAGTGTAAACTCGAGGTTTACATTCTAAATACAAACCAAGAACAACATACATGGACAAAAAAAGATTTGAAAACTCAACAAAATAGGAAGCAATTTAATTCGTTAATTTGTTTTCTGACAGCCAAACAACAAAGCAACTAACAAAACAGTAATACCCCCCCCCCTTTTTTTCCCCCCCTTTTTCCACCAAACCTCCATATTTTTTTTATTAAGAAAAATAAAAATGAAAATAGTAAATAATAACTCATCAAATGAGCTCCGCTTAGTAAGATTGAGGACCCTTGTTTAGAGCAGGCGCAGCTCAAAGTTTAAGGCGGGGCGTAATACTCTCTGAAAAAATTGTCCAGGTTCGCAAGATAATAGGAGAATGGAGAACGCTATTAAGAAAATGATACAATAAAGAATATTTTGGTTCTTACAGCTGGTTATATACTGTGGGTGATGAAAATTAATAAAAGTGCAATCTGGAAGTTTCTTCTCCTTCCCTCCCCCCCCGCCCCCGTACCAATCTGCACCCCTTCCACTCACGCCCTGATTTTAAACATATAATTATCAAAGGCCCCTCGAACATTTTTATCGCGATAATGAGCTCTATTTTTAAAAACAGATTCAACATTTGATTTTATTTTCTTATATAGTGAATATTAAGTTGCAACTAATTTTAAAATAGTTTATTTTAACTTCTCTATTGTTTTTTTTTGGGGTGGGGGGGGGGGCGAAATATTCGGAACGATAATAGACTCACTTCCCGTCTTCCTATCAAGCTGAAACTTGTTAAATAAACTCCATGATAATGTCAACACATTCTGTCATATTTTCAGTCCCAATGGGATGATATTATGAAACATTTTTGTTCAGTGGATGCGTGTTTTGGTGTAGAGATTAATTGTGTCGCTTTTAACTATGTGCTTTGTATTTGTGACGTATTTGGGTTTAAATATAACTGTAGTCTATATGGTTAGTCATGCACTTGGTTTGATAAAAACTATTCACGTACCAACAATCAGTTGCTACAGTCACCTAAATGAAAAATAAGGTGTCATTAATAAAATGCAAACAAAAATGCATTTGTACCAAAAACCTGGTTTTTAATTGGATTCTATTTTTTTCTTTTTTTGATTGTATGTTTCAAAGCTTATTGAAAAACTTCTATCACTGAATACACATTTAAAAAGCGCACCCTTTTGAATAAAAACTTTTTTTTTTTTAAAGTTCGTACACCAAAAAGACTTCGCTTGGTCATCCCATATTTTTATAAATCTTTATTTGCAAGTTGTTAAGAAAAATATTGTTTTACTCTTTCCTCTCTAAATTTTAAGATTTTTTTTTCAACTATGGCTTGTGATACAATTAACTGATTACCAGTTGCGTTGGGATACCACAAAGCTTGTAAAGGCAGCAATGTTAAAACGTTTTTGTAAAGCTTGCCTTTTTTTTTTTTTTCAACATTGTGCAAAGTGCGGAAAGTCAAACTTAGGGGAGACAGGTGATCGCCTTGTAGACCGTTTTAGGGATCACCAGCACAACATCAATAAACAAGCCATTTGTCCCGTCTCTAAGCATTCTAATAGGGCTAACCATAATGGAAACATTAAATATTGAATATACTGATATAATGTATGCCAGCAATACATTCATAATTAATATAGAAAACACATTAACGAAACGATTTCGGACGTTGACTGCATACGGTATAAATTAAATCTACTATTTTAAATGGCTTCAACTACTTTTTTTTTCCTGTTTGATTGATATATGTACTACTACCCTCTTTCTGTTCTACTGAATCTTTTATTGTTAGTGACTTGTACTATTATTATTATTTTAATTATTTTCTTTCATTTTATGTATATGTATGATATACATATAGTATGTAAATTTAATTTATTCTTATGTGAAGATTTTTTGTTTGTTTTTGTTTTACTGATGGGGGTATTAGCTGAAACGTTCGAATTTTTACATTGTGTAATCATAATTAAAGCTTTATATGTATGTTGTTTTATTTACGCTAATTGATTGTCTCGTTAATCTGTGGGATAAAAGGGTGTAGAGGTCAGGAGATTTTATAGTTTAGGAGCTCAATTTTTGAATGCCAAATTTTTTTTGTTTTGATTTTTGTGTTAAATTTATTATATTAAAAACCAAACATACATACTAATATAGTTGCCATTAGCTTTATGTAGTAGATAGATATAGACGTGACAGTTTTATGTGATAGATTTATGTCCATATTCGTTCATCATTTGTTTTTAAACACACAAAAATTATTTACGGAGAATACTAAAATTCATTCTATCAACATTTTAGTTTATGCTTAATATTTCTCTTCACGATTATTATCTGAATGGTGAATTTCAATTGCAGCGAACAACACTTTTAATTTTCATAAGGATGTGATTTTTTTAAAAGTTGTTGAAATTGAACTGTAGACTTTGTAGATTTAGAGTCTATTTAAATGGCCTTTTTTTTTTACTTGAGAAACTAAACAACTCGTAATGATAGAATAGTAAATCCTTATAACAAAATCTACTTAAGCTCAAATATATATGGCAATTGATGTAAAATGTCTTCTTTGTTGAGTGTTTGTACAATTTTTCCGGCAATCTACTAAGATATCCTAGCTGATATTTACTTTGTGTAAACCCAGAAATGTAACAGTTTTTTCTGTATAGCTTGTCCTTCTTTTTTTGCAACATTTTAAACTAACCCTAATGCCAACTCCTTATTTCATCACATTTCACAAGCATAGGGTGCATTTCTGGAGCAGTCATAGACCAGGACCGTGTGATTATGTGGACAGTACTGGCAGCAGTTACCAGAAAGATTGCTTTCGGTGCTCTCCCCTGGTTGAAAGATCTGGCTAATCAGAAGAGTCGACAGAGGCGTTTCACTTTCCCAAACATAATTGTGGGTCTTCGCTAGATCAGAGCAACCGATCCAGAAGTCTAAGGTTCCCGCGACGGCTTGTAAAATATTGAGCTTTTCTGTCGTTGTCACGTTGGCCAAGTTACCTCCTTTTTGACCACATTCAGAACTGGCTGTAAAAAAGCTGGTTTCAGTCGAGAAGTACCCTATGCAGGACACTTCTTTTCCGTAACTCTGAACACTGAATCCTTTGGATGTGTCACACGTTATTTGTTTTGTCAGTGTCCTCACGTACAAATCTCCCTCTTCGGTGGCTGGTGGGAGAGAAGAACTTAGGTCGGCTCCCGGCGTGCACAGTTTAGAGACGGGGTTGAACATGAAGCTGGTGCAAGCTGGGTAGAGGGTCATGCAGGTGGACACACACGCGACGGGGGAGCGGTCAGTCCACGGGGGGGCGAGGCGGACGGGACCGAGGGATGAGGGTGGCGTTAGCTGAAACGTCGCCCCAGACTGGACGGTGACGGCGAGTGCTGCTTCGGCGAACTGCCGAGCTGAAAACGAAAGCAGATGAATGCATTGCTATTGGAAGATTCCCTAGTAGGATATTTCTAATGATTCCCTGAAATATTTTCAATACTGAATGTATTTTATGTTGGAAATAATCAACACGACTTAACTGAGATTAATCATAAGTCATATTAACCGTTGGTGGATTTGATTAAGGATTATAAATTGTCAAAAAAAAATTATTTATTTCTCTTTCAAAAATTGTGTTAAATACTTCTGTCATCACATAATTAAATTTTTTTAAACATGAACGATATGTTAACTTTTTTTTTTTAATTCGCTCATTGAAACCAATTAAACTAACAATCATTTATTAAACCACAACCACCCCCTACGCAAGACTAAAAAAAAAAACAAAAAACAAATCTACTATAGATTAAATAAACATCCAGAACTTTAACATTAACCTATATTTAGAGATTAACATCGAATAATACGTTGACTAAACCAAAACAAAAAGAACTGATGTGTGGCGTGTAACGATAACGTTAACCTTGTGTTAGATTAGGCTCCATTTAAAAAAAAAAAAAAAGCTGTTTTACTTTTAATAGATAAGAGCCTGGGAATATATAAGCAACATTGCTGTCTAGCTTCAAAGTCGAACACAGTCTTACTTTAGAGACTGATACATGCCATACAGAGCTTCGCGCTGTTGGTTGTTATTGGTATTACTTTTGTTAGAAAGTATCACATTTTCACGATTGTGTAGTGTATATTTAGTAAGTAAATGGTAAATGTCGCGAGTCCCAGTGACACCATAAAAGTCTTACCAGACAGAACCACAAAACAGAACGTGAATGTTAGCATGTTGATAACACGATAGACAGGATGTGTGTCTCCGCCCCAAAGGCTGTTAACTTGAGGCACTGCAGACAGGTATCTAAGTCTCAAATGTTGAGAAGTTGTTTCCTTAAAGACTCACAGATGTGTGTCTCCGCCCCAAAGGCTGTTAACTTGAGGCACTGCAGACAGGTATCTAAGTCTCAAATGTTGAGAAGTTGTTTCCTTAAAGACTCACAGATGTGTGTCTCCGCCTCAAAAGCTGTTAACTTGAGGCACTGCAGACAGGTATCTAAGTCTTAAATGTTGAAAAGTTGTTTCCCTGAAGACTCACAGATGTGTGTCTCAGCCTCAAAATTGAAGGCTGTTTTCTTGAAGACTCACAGATGTGTGTCTCAGCCTCAAAGGTTGTTTTCCTGAGGAACCAAAGATCTACTCTTTAAACGGAGCACGTCTCCTCTCTCGCAACACTTGAGATAAAGCCAAACACATTAGAGTTGAAAATTTAACCAGTGCTGACACTCTAACCCCAGACCTGAAAGAAATAATCTTATTTAAAAAAAAAATGTTATTATTTGGACTGTGTAATTTATTGCGTCGAAACACGTGTAAGCTTGTATCTTTTGAAAGTGACTAGTGAATAGCTCAACAGAGTCACAATAGGTTATACGATACTCTAATTAAACCATTTTCTATGTAACTCAAAAGTCACAATATTTTTAAACCATTATCAATTTAGTCACAATATTATTTAACCATTATCTACTTTTAAAAAAATGTTCGTTTTGAGTCAAACGTCACAATACATTGTAACAATTAATTATAAACTTAGTCAAAATAACATTAAACAGTGTCTACTTAAAATTTCTTCTATTTGACTCAAAAAGTCACAATGCCTTTAAACAATAATCAATTTAGTCACAATACCATTAAATCATTATATACCTGTCTCCAAAGTCGAAATTCCTCTTAGTTATATATCATCTTATTACCTTGAACCGTGTTAAAGATGTGGACATTGCTCAGCCTTGCTCACTGACTGATAAGACGCTATGCTTTTAGTAACACAAATTATTATTATTATTACTTTTTTTAAAAAAATTACTTCATTCTCCAGCTATTTGTAACAAATATTATGTCACAAATCAAAATTAAATCTTGTTCACGATTAGGGTAACACTATGTTGCCAAAGTTGTGTTAGTGAAAGCAGTTGTCGAACCTGATCTTGGGATCTTTAAGCTCTGTTTTTATTTCCCCCCGTCTACACAAACTATTTCTTCAGATAATGTTTAAACACAATTTGATGTTACTTTTAGCCAGGGCGTATCCCCCCGCCACACCCCCCCCCCTTGCCACTTAAAAAGAAAGTAGAAAATTTAACAGAAATGAAATGTACAATTAACGTTTTTAGAGGTCGCCGTCATCTTCTTTATGTGAACAAATGGGTTTGGGGATATCTTAGTGGACTACGTTTTGTGTCATTTTAACCATATACCGTAGAGAAGATCCCTTCTCCTTTCCCATGACTACGCCACTGTGTAGTGCAATTCTTCTAACAATCCATGTTTAAATAGGGACCACTTGTACCGGTGACATTGTACCTGGGACATTGCGATGACAGGCCCTTGTGCTATTTCCACTAAGATGATGACCACAGTTGCATCGATTTGTGTCATGCTTTGTCCTCGTGAGGGGGGACAATGACCAGCAAGTGAACAATGCTATTGATGCGATCGATACGCTATCATTATCAATTGTTTGCCATGTATTGGGCGGAACGTGTTAATCACGTGACTTAAGGGTCATCTAGGACTTTGCAAAAAAAAAAAATCTTGGACAATAAATTTAAATCCAAGCATTTCTAACATATAACTATACAAACATATATCTTTGCAATGATTTTAATTCTATCGAACAATGTCCATTTTATGATGCATTCCATTAATTTCGAAATTTGCATAGTAGTAAAAAATAAAGTAAAGTTGCATAGATGGGATGTTTTGCAAAGGTGGAGATTTTGTGTCTGTTTTGGGTTGGGGGGGGGGGCGGACTATTTAATAAAATAAAATAAAAGCACACTCACGATTCTTTCTTTAATCGTGTAAAAAACATACGAAGAAATTAAACACTAATTTTTTTTTTTTTTTTAAAGTTAAAAATTTTTGTTGGTCCGCCCATGACTGTATTTAAATTATTTTAGAGTACAAGCAAAAGATACGTCCCGTTTTGCCCAAGCTCTATTTAATAAAAAAAAATAAAAGCACACTTACGATTCTTTTTTTAATCGTGTAAAAAACATACGAAGAAATTAAACACTAATTTTTTTTTTTTTTTAAAGTTAAAAATGTTTGTTGATCCGCCCATGACTGTATTTAAATTATTTTAGAGTACAAGCAAAAGATACGTCCCGTTTTGCCCAAGCCAGATAAACACGTCGAACCTGACCTATTTTTGTCAAATTTTGTATGCACTGATCTTTTTTAAAAATTATTTTCTGTATCTAATATTAGCAAACGTAACGTAACTCGTTTTTTTCGATTTCTTCTTGATAATTTATTTATGGAATTTTTTTGTTCATGTTGTTTGGGTTGAATGATGGGCAACTGTTACAAATTGTATCTGCTAAAAATATATATTTTTTTAAAATTTTTATTTTTACGAAATAATGTGTTCTGGGTGTTTTATTTACTTTCTTCCGTTTAGCTGCCGTGTGCTATGAATAGTAAAGGTGCTACATACCGTTACATTGGTGTTGTAAATGTAATCTGTTTCAAGATTTGCCTCAATTTTTTTTAAACAATACGTGACAAAGGACTGAAAACCAGTCTACAAAGAAAACCGAGACCAAGCTAGTGCTAGTAGCAACATGCGGTTTATTGATATTACTAAATTTACATATAGAATAAAAAATAAAATAGACAGAAATAAAACATATTTTAACTAAGAGCGTAGTAAGTGAAAAACGTACAATACTGGCAAAAAATATATATATAATTTACTCTCACACATGTAAAGAGCACAATCTTGTACGAATATTGCGTCTCGTAAATGTCTAGGAAAAATAGAGAAAAAAAAATCTCTCTCTGACCTGAAAAACTGACGGATTATTTATATATGGAGTGAGTTGGAAAGCTCCAGAAAAAAAACATAATTTGTATCACCTGATAGCAGTGTTTAGAACAAGTTAGAACGGAAATTCTAACAAAGAGAACCTTTTCCAAATCAATGGAAGGGTGGGTAAAAAAAGGATCGGCACGACATATTTAATCAGTGACGTCAATATCAAAACAAAACGGAAGTGGAGGTAACGTTGAATACCACGTCTTGTGGTTGAATACAAAACTAGGCGTTCATACAGAGCAAAACAAAAGATGGATGATTATGAATTTAATTTTAAGAGTTTACGCGATATTTTTGTGACTATGAAAATAATAAAGAATGGTTGACAAAGAGATCAACAGAAAATGCATTCACGGCAATCTATTCTATAAAGTTTCGATATAAACTATCTAAGTGTTCGGATTTTTTCATTTTTTGCGGATTGTTTCATTGCCATTAGGTAAAACATATCAAGAACATATATTGCGAATAACTAAATGGTTACTAAATATACATTCCCTAAAGTGGTTCTCAAAAGTTTTTGATAAAATGACACACTCAAGACTCACATCTAATTTCTTTCTCCCAAAACGGTAAAAAAAAAAATAAAAAAAATAAACCTAGGCTATTGATTTAAAACCAGGTGACCATAAAGTATTGTTCAAAGCCCTTCCCCCATGTAATTTACCATCCCATGTCCTCCACCCTCTCCGACCAGTACCATCTGATTGGTCATAACACTCGGACCTTCACCTTTAACAGTAAGCCCTGTAAGCAGGGCCCAGACGTAAAAAAAAATACAATTGTAAATGGAGCTTGGTTTTAACACATGGGGAAAAGGTTGGGGGGGGGACGCACACAGCATTTTAAAATATTCCAAGAAGCTGCAATACAACATAAGACATGGTTATCACGAAGACAAACTACAGCACAACAAATTGAATAAAGTTCTCGAAGAAGTTTATTTCTGACAGCACGACGTAAGGTGGAAAAAAAATCCACCTGCTGCAGCTTGACTGGTTTGTCTAAAATTCTAAAGAATGGAAACAGCACAATGCACAAATTTACATAGCTGCCGTGTCTTTATTTATTTTTTTTTTTACCCCAGAATGGCTTTTAAATTTGACATCCACCCACCTTCTACCGCTGAGTTTTCGGGAGGGTCTAGCACCCGTTCAGAACACACATACACACTCACACACATACACACACTCACATATATACAAAACATTCATGTAATTATAAATTAAATTTATATATATATATGTGTGTGTGTGTGTTGTCATTTTGTCTTACAAATCCAACAATAAATTTTTAAATATTTTTTTAACCCCAACCTCTCAGAACCTTCAAAAGGAAAATACGCCAACTTAGGGACATTTCTTGTTGCAAAACTCATAACTGTGTATTAGGATACACAAGGAAAATATCATTATGTTTCATTAATAACACACAGCCTTCTTGTTACATTAATAACACATAGCCTTTATGTTACATTAATAACACACAGCATTTCAAGTTACAATAAATTATAATTTATGTCTCAATAAAACTATTTTTCAAAGCTTAAAGTTTCTAAAAGTTCCTCAAAATGAGTTGAGAATTCTTTAAGGATGAGATAATTCATGAAATTTTCATATTGTTTATAATTATCGGGGTTATCTATCTTTAATAATTGAGAGCAGTAAACAAAACAAAAAAGCTAGGCTGATAACTTTATTTTTAAGGGCCAATTCATATTTTTGTTGTTGTTGAAATGAATGAACGAGAAATGCTACTGGTCACTTTTAACTCCCACGGGTGTAAAATCATAATGTCTTTCTTTACAATACACAGGCTGAACATCATGATGGCTTTCTTTACAATACACAGGCAGAACATCATGATGGCTTTCTTTACAATACACAGGCAGAACATCATGATGTCTTTCTTTACAATACACAGGCAGAACATCATCATGTCTTTCTTTACAATACACAGGCAGAACATCATCATGTCTTTCTTTACAATACACAGGCAGAACATCATGATGTCTTTCTTTACAATACACAGGCAGAACATCATGATGTCTTTCTTTACAATACACAGGCAGAGCATCATGATGTCTTTTTTTACAATACACAGGCAGAACATCATGATGTCTTTCTTTACAAACCACAGGCAGAACATCATGATGTCTTTCTTTACAAACCACAGGCAGAACATCATGATGTCTTTCTTTACAATACACAGGCAGAACATCATAATGTCTTTCTTTACAATACACAGGCAGAACATCATGATGTTAAATGAACTCTAAGTGAAGAGGCGGAACATCAGAACGACTTACTTGCGTCACACAGGTTTCAAAGACCAAAACATAGTTAAATTCATCTTGTATGACAATAGTATGTGTTTATGACAATGCTCAATAAATAATGTGCCAACGCTAACAACGAAATGGGGCATGACAATGTCAACATGTATAAATTCTAATAAGCTAATGTCGCCATTTAACGCTTAGCTCAGGAGTGGGGCAAAAGCGTAGGTACGTTTTTAACGAGGATAACACTAAATAAAATACGCTAATAGTTTTAGCGTTACAAATATATATCCTAGTAACATGTCATACATATGTTTTAATTTAATAGATATATATTACATTTTGTTAATATTTCATTTGTAGGACACGCGGCAGAAAAAATTTGGGTTACGCCTCTATTATAAGGTTGAAGTAAATTTCTCAAAAGTCAAAGATGTCGGCAGAGGCGTAGTGAGGGTGTTTGGCGCCCGGTGACAAGATTCGCGCCAGGGGACAAGATCCATTTGAAAGCGCCCCTTTTTCTTTTTTTCAACTCTGAAACCCCTTATTTTCATCAATAAACTAATATCAAAGTACATTTGGCGCCTGTAACTAGCTGGCGCCAGGAACATCTGGCCCCCCTTGCCCCCCCCCCTCTTATGTATTACATTTAGTCAAGTCATTCTGCTTATGTAGTATATTTAGTCAAGTCATTTTGCACATGTAGTAAATTTGAGTCAAGGCATTCTGCTTATCGAATACATTTAGTCAAGTCATTCTGTTTATGTAGTACATTTATTCTGATACAATATTCCTGATACGACATTCCTGATAAAACATTTCGGCTAAGTTTAATTTGTGTACACTTTTATTATCCGTATTCCGCCGAAGAATGGTTATGGTCGACATGCTCGTTCTTTTGTTGCGTCCAATCTTTTCTTTCCTCAGGTTTTTCTCACAACCTTTTAACAAATTCATTTTTAAAATCTAAACCTAATTACAATCTCTCTGTCTGTCCCGACCCACCCACACGCACTTTTTATTTTATTTTATGATTCTTGACGATATGACCGATGCTGCGCTGGTCATAACGGCAGGCATACTGCACTACATCCGATCTCTTTATAGCCAAGCATCAACGTGTAAAAATCCCACATTTTAAGCATGTAACTGAATCGAGTTTTGTTGTATTGTATCCACAATCACACAAATTCTAACTTTCTATGTCTTTGAAAAGGATATTTAGAAAAAAGTCATACATTTTTTTTTTTAAAAGGTATCTAGGTAGACTTATTTACGTTACCGAAATCCAGATGCTATCAAGGTTTCGCAATTCCTCGACGTACTTAATGACACTTTAAAGTGTAAATGTCACATAACATCCTGATGTTATCTAGACATTATAAAAAAAGGGTCATTGATACATTTTCTGGCAAACATATGTGTATTCATTGCTGCAGCCGTTGTCGTTGATACGATTGGAGCCGGCTGTGTATTGGCAGCAGTCCTCGTTACCTGCGTTGTTCGGCTCGCCCTGGTTGAATGTCAAATTCGATTGTGTCACAATTGAACCGTCCTCCTTCCAACGGAAGACGCCCTCCGTCTCCATGTCATCGCAGCCGACCCAGGCCGAGGACACCTGGCTGTCCACATAGTTCAACATGACGGCGAATGAGTCCCGATCTTTCAAAGACACGAGGAAGGCACCTTTGGAGGCGCATTGTAAATCAGATGACGTGTAATTCAACCCGGGGTTGAAAACGCCGAGACACAAGCTCGTTTGGTTGTGAGAGTAGACGCCGAACCCGAGGGACTCTTCACAAGGGAGCCTCAAAAGGTACAACTCCCCTTCCTCCGTTGAAGGCTTCGGCTCCGTTGAGTTGAGGATGGCCCCGGGGGTGCACAAGCCGCTGGACGGGTTGTACATGAAGCTGAGGCAACGCTCCTGGTACATTTCAAGACAGGTCCTGGCGCACGTGGTCGCTGATCGCGCGCGCTTGCCTGCATCAAGCCGCGCTGGCCCGTAGAAGGGGGATGTCTTCCGTTGAAACATGTTTGAAAGCTCGAATGAACGTGGCTCAACGACTGACAACTGAACTGTGGAAGTTAAAGCAACTGACAATGTTAAATGTCCAATCGATGTATAACTAGTATATCCTTATTGGGTTCGATTATATGTAAAATGAGACGCAGATTTAACCTTGGCTAAAATGTGTATATCATGCGATACCTTCATATCTAAATTTATTATTGTTGGGCTAAAAATACTTTTCGCAAAATCTTTTAAAATGTTTTAAATTTAACAAAATTTGAAAAGATAAATAAATACACGTTCTTTTATATTCATTCAGCAGTGATTCAAACTTTGCCTAAGTAAATCAAGATTTTAAAATCATATACTGATACTTTGATAGTTAACAATTAAAATCATAGCCCGATAATTTGATTTTTAACATTAATTTGAAAATCAAAACCCGATAATTTGATAGTTTTCAAATTTTAATAAAACTGATTAGTTTTTTAAAAGTATTTTTTTTATTGAAGTGACTTTTAAGTATGTAGATTCTTTTTATTTTTAGGCAATAGATGGATGAGAACACTTCGTTAGATAGCTTAGCACACTTCATAAGATGGCTGAGCACACTTCATAAGGCAGCTTAGCACACTCCACAAGAGAGCTTTGCACGCATTTAAAGCAGTATTTCCAAGAAAAGAAGGCAAAAAGTTAACTTACACATTAGGTTAATAATAGCCGAGCCCATTAGAAGCGTCACAAACATTTGTGTGTGTGTGTGTGTTGTTAAGATTGATATAAAGGACTCTCCAGGTGCTGGTAGCTAGGCCGCAATGACCCACGTGACCAGCCATCGACATCGCCCGATCGTGAAGTACATCAAACACAAAGGGGTGTCCACACATTGAAGCGTTTGTCTAAATGTCGTGCACTCTGGATTATCGGAAATCATTCAATGTCTCAAGGTCTCTATCGAATTCGGAAAGATTAAACCAAAGTCTCGTTGAATCTTGCTCAATGCATATTTTATGATATGACGTCAAAATACAGCGAACCTAACAGAATTCATTTTTTTTTTAAAGTTAAACATTTTGAAACCAAGGTCCCGGAGGTTTGACATTTGAACAAAAACATAACAAAAACATAACAAAACAAAAACATAACAAAAACATAACAAAACAAAAACATAACAAAACATTATGATTATTGAACTTACGTGAGACGTAGTGGTGTAACTCTGGACATAAGGTTTACGTGCATTCTAGTGGTGTAATGAAAGGCTTATATGAGGCGTGGTGGCGTAATTTATGAACATAGTGATAAGGGGACGTAGTAGTTTGATGTGCACGAGGTTATAGTGAGGCTTAGGGCCGTCATAACTAAACATAAGACGTAAGTGAGGCTTAGTGCTGTAATAAATAAACATAAGATATGATTGAGGTTTAGTGCCGAACTAACTAAACATAAAAAAATGAGTGAGGCTTAGTGCTGTAATCACTAAGATACGACTTAAGTGAGGCGTGGTTTCGTAATTACCAAACATAAGACTTAAGTGAAACTTAGTGCCGTAAATACTAACCTTAAAACTTTAGTGAGACTTAGTGCCGTAATAACTAAACATAAGAAATAAGTGAGACTTAGTTCATTAATAACTAGATATTAGACTTAAGTGAGACGTGGTTCCGTAATAACTAAACATAAGACTCAAGTGAGACTTGGTTCCGTTATAAGTAGACATAAGACTTAATTGGGAATTAGTTCCGTTTTGACTTACATGAGACTAAGGGTCTTAATCACTGCACATACAACTAAGGTGAGACTTATGGAAGTAATAGATATAAGGCTTACGTGAGGAATAGTGTCGAATTGGCCTAACTGGTGTACATAAGGCTTGCGTGAGACGTAGTGTTCAAGTGGCCTAACTAGTGTACATAAGGCTTACATTAGGAATAGTGTCGAATAGGCCTAACTAGTGTACATAAGGCTTGCGTGAGACGTAGTGTCGAATTGGCCTAACTAGTGTACATAAGGCTTGCGTGAGACGTAGTGTGGAAGTGGCCTAACTAGTGTACATAAGGCTTGCGTGAGACGTAGTGTTGAATTGGCCTAACTAGTGTACATAAGGCTTGCCTGAGACGTAGTGTCGAATTGGCCTAACTAGTATACATAAGGCTTGCGTGAGACGTAGTGTCGAATTGGCCTAACTAATGTACATAAGAGTACATTAACCACTCATATAAATACTGAATTGATTATTTAAAAGTATATCAACTATCAGGTGAATAAAAAAAGACGAATGCGTGATGCTCTACAAAAACTAATCAATAATCAATAATCAATAATCAATGGTGTCTGGGAGCGACACTTTGCATGACAATCAGGAATATCTAAAAACTTTCATCAGTTTTGTAACCTAGATATTGATTCTATACCTACAAAACAAACACATATAAAAGTAAATATTTTGATTGATGACTTCTAAAGAAATATGCATCAAAGGGCTTTTGTTTTAACAGTCACGTATTTGCCAACACACAAGAAGAAAGGACCAACAAAGATGATTAGCATAAAAGAATAATATGCCCACAAATATGTAAATGCACTCACATGAAGTGCACACAAAGATTGAAGTGCAAACATGAATAGCAAAAATACATAATGTGCACACAAATATGCAAGCGCAAACAAACCTCAAGGGAACGGAAGCATTAAAGTGAAAAAATTAACCTGAAAACTCACAAACATAGAAGTGCACATGACATGCCGTTGTAAAAACATGTTGAAAGTGCATTATGGTGTTTTAACTCATTAAATGATTCATTTGCACTTATGTGTTTTAAATTTGTTTTGGGAAAAATAACACATAATTTCAAAATGAAAGGTTAAGTATGAGTAATGCCTCAGTGAAGTCTGAAAACTGCCTCAGTGGCGTCTGTGAACTGTCTCATGGAAGTCTGAATACTGCCTCAGTGAAGTCTGATAACTGCCTCAGTGAAGTCTGAGATCTGCGTCAGTGAAGTCTGATAACTGCCTCAGTGAAGTCTGAGAGAGGCTTAAGATCTTAGATATTTGATTCCATATAATGTATATTAAAATATGTCAGAAATATATGCAACATTCATGACAACATTCCTGCTAATCACAAAGACGATATGCATTACATTAGGGAATGGCGTCAGCGCACCGTCGATCCAAAGCTCTTTATGCCCTCCATAAGCTGAACCCCTGTAAGCCCGTTCTATCGGGCCTCGAAGCGGCACATTGGGGATCTACCCTGGCAAAGAAATCCCCCGCCAGCACTCACTCGATCAGGTACTAGTGGAGGCTACCCCAGCCCAAGGACATCCGGTCGGCCGGTGACTCTGCTCTTAAAGCGTCAGCAGTCAACTTTTCAAGGGGGTCGGGATGTTACATTCACTCCCTAATATCTTCCCCCTTTCATCCCGGGGAAGCGTCAGACGCCGTCTAATAGGAACTCTACAGTGGGTTTCTACCTCGCAGATAGTTTAAGAAGATGCTGGGACGAAACGGTTGCTTAGGAACAGCTTCTTCAATGATGTGTGAATAGACTCATAGGCATGAAGTTACCACCACACGCCCAATGCTTCATATCCATTGTAATCATGATCCCTACCTTGTTTCCGCCATTTATTTCCATTTGCAGATTTTCCACAGTCAGCAGCCCGGTAGATGCTACCATTTTGGGCAGATGCCAAGCTTGTCCCTTGTCTGCCCATGCAGGCACGCGCAATGGTGCTTTTATTCCCCGTGTAACGCCTGGGTGGTCGGTGGCAGAAGGCCACTTCAGACTTGTCGACCAAAGCCCGGACGGGGACACGACAGATGAGGTCTATTGATACATCTCACATCACCAATTTGGCGGGTTTCAGGAGAGCAGTTTTCAATGGCTTTCAACGCGCCGATGGAGAAATTATGTCTGCGCCTCATTCTTAATTATTGAAGTACTGCAAGTAGATTCAAGTGTTCCACTTCTCTATTTTAGCACTGTGAGTTATGTAGCCACAGTCGTTGTCTATAAATAAGCGTCTCCTTTTCCCAGAGCTACCAAGGTCTTCATGTAGGAAGGTGGTTTACAGAGTTAACACCATTTGGTGCTTTGTTTCAATGTCCGAGAAAACGGCCAATTGTCCGATTTACAGACTCAAGTACCATATCTGATCACCAATTACGTTCAAAACAGATCTGGAAGTGGAATAGTTAGTTTGTAGCGATAATATCAAATTGATATCAGTGAAAGGAGCATCAGAATTGTCTGGTCATGTCCTCAGAAGTATCTGGACATGTCAACAGTAGTATCTGGAAATGTCATCAGAAGTATCTGGACATGTCCGTAGAAGTATTCAGATATGTCATCATAAGTATCTGTACATATCATCAGAAGCATCTGTACATGTCATCATAAGTATATGTACATGTCATCAGAAGTTTCCAGACGTGACATCAGAAGTATCTGGGCATGTCCTTAGAAGTATCTGGACATGCCATGAGAAGTATCTGGCCATATCATCAGAAGCATCTGGTACCTGTCAATCCAGTGCTAAACAAATAATAAGTCTAGGAAGATAGTGAATTTGAGACAAGACATATTCTCCTTGTTTTTCAGTTACAGCTGGTTTCAAAACCTGTAAATTTTCAGCAGAGAGAGAAGCTTTGACATACAACGGGCATGGTGGTTGGCACATGGAGCACCTAAGACATCAAATAAGCCTGGTGGTAGGCACATAACAGCAACTTTGGCCATCAACGGTCATCATTTGACATGTCCATGGTGGTAGGCACAAGGAGCACGAACTCCAATACCACATGAGGTTCTTTTCCTGAGAAAATTAGTTAAGGCTCTAAACCTTTAAGGTGGTTGATTTTGAGGTACAGAAGAAGACTTATTTTTATAGCCCCTCTAACACAACCTCAAATTGCTGGATTTTTTTTCCAAGCACCGACAGATTTTAGACCAAGATCTTCGCAAGTTCCATAAAGGTGTCTATATTTCCCCCAATGATCTTGAGCTCTTCTAGAGACTCTAAAAAACGTTTGACCTATGTTGAGTAAAAAAATAAGGATTTGAAATGATCTCCACAAAGAACGTCTAGAATATGATGTCTTCAACGCAACTAGAGTAACATCACCGCTGTTCAGCCGTCCTGTACTGGCAGCTGTTGTGCCAGACAACATAGCGACCACTTTACTCTGGATTTCCCACCAGGTGATGTGTTAATGATGACTGTGAAATAGTTCAACGCTAACATGCTCCCTCTTAAAACGCTGGTCAATGAACGATTTTTTGTTTATCTTCATCAGTTTTTATCAGATTTAGTGTGTGGTGGTGTGATATTGAAATATATCTTTTTCTTTTTAAAAGCTAATAATATTGTCATAAAATGTTTTATCTTCCTATTTAAGAAAAAAACTCATTCACTCACCCAACTCACTTGAGATATTTCCTTTTTAAAGACTCTAATTTAGCGCAGTTTTCGGGAAAGTTATTTTATCTTCACTTGAAATAAAATTAGAAAAACTGAATTTTGTGTATGTGGGGGTGGGGGTGGGGGGGGGGGTTGGCGTTGGGTTTGGAAGTGGTGCTGAAAAAAAATTCATGGAATGTGTTGTATCGGCATCGAGTCTATGGGTCAGGTTTTAGCTCGATCGGTTGACGGGAAGTGGGTCAATTAGCCGTAAGGAGATTTTTTTTCTCACCCAGCCAGTCACAAACAAAAACGAAGTGAATCTACGGGATTTAAAAAATGGCTGAGAGCTTTTCTAATTGTGAAAGAAGATTTTATTTCCTTCTAAACTTAGATTATAAATAATTACTTATAACATCTTCTTTTTTTTAAATGTGTCGCACTGTGTCGATGTAGAGAAACAAAACAATGAACAACAAGAAAACGACTGACACAATGATAATGCAAGCACCCATTTTAGTCTCAACACTTTTATTAATCTCAATCACTAAATATTGAACCAGAGAGAAAGTTCACTTTGGCTTGAGAAATATGCATCGTGTCCCATCGTTTTCAAAGAGAAAGGAGAAGATAGAATTCTGATTCTTTAATTCCTTTCGTGTGTCTCTCCTCTTTCTCTCTCTCTCTCTCTCTATCTCTCCCCCTCTTTCTCTCTCTCTCTCTCTCTATCTCTCCCCCTCTTTCTCTCTCTCTCTATCTCTCCCCCTCTTTCTCTCTCTCTCTCTCTCTCTATCTCTCCCCCTCTTTCTCTCTCTCTCTCTCTATCTCTCCCCCTCTTTCTCTCTCTCTCTCTCATTCTATCTCTCCCCCTCTTTCTTTCTCTTTCTCTTTCTCTCTTCTTCTCTTTCTTTTTCACTCCATTTCTCTCTATCTCTCTGTATCTCTCCCCTCCTTCTTACTCCTCCCTCTCTTCATTTCTTTCTTTCTGTCTCTCATTCTTTCCCACCACTCTCATTTGTTCGTACTCTTTCTCTGTCTTAGCTCCTCTCACTTTTATAGCAGCCATTTATTGTGATCACGCCCGTAAGCTGCAAATTAATTCTATTAGAGGATATTCGAATACCCGAAAAATCAGAAAAATACAAAAACATATATAAATATCTATGCATAAAAAAACCTAAACAAGCATGTGAGGATTATTTGTTTTCCTCTCATTGAAATAAATGGTATTATAAAGACGAAAGTTTATTTTCTGCCAAATCACACTTTTTTTTTTTTTTAAAGTTTGACACAAAATTTTATTAGCCCCCCTCCTCACCCTTGCAACCTCCACGTAAAATCCCCCCTACCCCCCCACGACGAGCCCTTATACAACATATAGCAACCTGCTTCTATTCTCTACTTCTTCGGCTATTGCCCTATATCACTATCATGCTTTTACCTACATTGACTTTCTGTTATTATTTTTTTTTAAATGAAGCTGGTCATACATCACACAGAGATAAACATTTCTGTTTATCGTTTTCTTTAAGAAACTACTGAGATACACACACGGATGCTTCTGTTTCTATAGTGTACGCCAGACGCCTATGTATTGATGAAATCCATTTCTTATTGTAAGTCGCTTCAACTGCTAATTTTGGTATCGCGTTCATGTTATAGTGTTCAACACTTTGTGTGGATTCTTTAAAAAAAAAAAACAACAACCAGCAAACAGATATTCCTTGTATCAGCTACAGTTGTGACTGATTTTATCGGTAGCCAAACTCTCAAAGTGTGACGTCATCTCCGGTCTGTAATGAATTCCATGTACATGATATTTTCTCCCCCGAATGTTACAACGAATCATCTTCAACAGCATCCTCGGCTTCCGTGATTATGATCGTGACCTCATGATGTGGTCCAGAGGCTGCTGTCCCTTCCGGTGCACCGTGTCGTCCATCGACGTCGACGTCATCAGGTTGTGCAAGACTTTTACCATTTTTTCCGTCGCGCTCTGCGGTGCCGGGATCTTTACTTGCCTCACTGGCACTTCCTTAATGGATAGGCATACAAACTATACGTTAACAATTTGAACAAAACGAACTAAGCTGGCACTTCCTTAATGGGTAGGCATACAAACTATACGTTAACAATTTGAACAAAACGAACTAAGCTTATTGGAGTAATATATCTTTGAATATTTGTCTCCTTGTTTACTGTGCGCCTAAACGTTTGAAATACAACAATTTAAAAAAAAAAAACAAAAAAAAACAACGAATAAATAACAGTCCAATGACTTAAGTCAAGGGTATCCGATAGACCAGTGAAGGCAAAAACAAGTTAAATCCACGTTTCACAGACTGCATACAAAATAAAGAACACTTATTTATGAAAAGGTTTGATTTGATTTTTTTTAATTTGATGTTTATAATGCTCTGGTATCCATGCCCCTTTAGCATGCTCACTGCGCTCTCGTCCTCCGAAATCTATTTAAACAAAAAAAAAAAAGTTTTTAATTGTTTCCTAAATGATTTTCTTATCATTTACAATGCCCCTCAAAGATTGAGGCAAACTGTTCCATAATTTTGGCTCGATCGCTTCAAAATCACTGGATTTAAACCTTAAATTTGAGATTCTAGTCCTGAAAATCAACTCCTACTCGTGTGCTGCCGAGGCTCGCGTGTTGCTGAGGCCGCTTGCTGCTGATGTCGCGTGCTGCCGAGGCCGCGTGCTGCTGATGTCGCGTGCTGCCGAGGCAGCTTGTTGCTGATGTCGCGTGCTGCCGAGGCAGCGTGCTGCTGAGGTCGCGTGCTGCCGAGGCCGCGTGCTGCTAAGACTCACGTGCTGCTGAGGCTTGCTTGCCATAGTTTCGCAACCACCCCCCCATGAATAAAAATTGTGATTTTGACAATTTGATGGTAAAATAGTGTTCCTTTGATTTTATTGTTCATTTTTTTTGTATTTTAAAAAAAATAATTTTTGCTGTAAATTGGTTGGGCCATCTGAGACCATGTTTTAAATTGCAGCCTCTCTAAAGGTTTTAAGTCTCTATAAAACAAATTGCTGAAATATCACTTGATGAGATCCGCTATCAACCATAATCATACCTGATCCTTCTTCTTCCATTTAATGTTACGATAATGATCTTGTTTCTCAAACTACTCAGCAGAGACCCATGCATTATAAATCTGATAATTGCAATTGAAAGTCATATTTAATTTCATTTCCTCATGAAGCATGTTCCAAATTTTTTAATTTCCCCGTGCAGACAGCTTTCAAGGAATGTGCATGATGGTGCAGAAAAGGGGTTTGGCTAGAGCAATAACAACAACAGCAAATTTTTTAATGAATGGGTAAACAATTTTTTAGTTTAAATCCAGAGATAGAACATGGGCCGTTTAAAATAGTACTTTCAGTACCAGGGCAAAGTAAACCTAATTTTTTTTTTTTAATTCCAAAGCGACGCTGCAATCGTACGAGTTTCTAATGTCTAGGACATTTTTAGAAGAGTAGCTCTCCCACTTCTCTCATAAAGCAGATTTGATCTTGATGCTCCTATTTCATAACCCCGTGGGGAGGATACAGGTATGAGTTTTGGGGGTGGGACTCCATACACCCATGTGAATCCGGAATGAGGAGAGGGGAGAGGGGGTCCCTCGTTTGAGCATCACGCGATGTCGTCTCCTTATACCGCTCATCTCGTCTCCTAATACCGCTCATCTCGTCTCCTAATACCGCTCATCTCGTCTCCTAATACCGCTCATCTCGTCTCATCTCATCTCCTAATACCGCTCATCTTGTCTCCTTATACCGCTCATCTCGTCTCCTAATACCGCTCATCTCGTCTCCTTATACCGCTCATCTCGTCTTTGTCGTATGCTACTGTTTTATTTTCTGCTAACCCCTTTTTTCGGCTCCTATCACGGCAACCGGTGATCAAACGGGGAATGGGGACAACACTGTCCCAGGCGGCACTGCTGAGGTGGGCGCTATCTTGATGGTGTTTATTTTCAGCTTTCGTCGCCCCGCAATCTTGGAAAGTAGAGGCGTATCCAACCACTGATTATATCTCTGAAAGTTTTGGTGACTTTTCCCATTCCAGGGAATTTCCCTCTTGTGAGTGGGACGTTCAATCCGTCAAGGACATGGTTAAGGTCAACTTTGTATCCCAGAATCGATTCACTGCTCCTGCTATGGTTTCGTTTAAAGAAAGACTGCATCGATAAAAGATTTTTTTTAGAACCATTCAAAATGATTCATTCATTCAGATAATAGAAAGACTGGAAAAGTCGAGCTTTTAATAACTGAGCCATTTCTCTTCGTTCTTATTTTTGGATATGATCCAATAACAGATGTTAGAAAATCATATTAAGGAAAAATTATTTTGATGAAGTTTATTGTAAAAAATTATGTAAGAGATGTGTGAGTTGGGGGAGGGGCCATTGTCGGACATCACCCCCCCCCCCCGCCCGGCCCCGGGGTTACCTTCAATTAAGATTCACCGCTTGGCAATGCCGTATATTAAAAGAGGGACATTGATCTGCATCTCTCTACCCTTGCAGTCACCAGGGCAGCTTGTGACACTACTGGAAGCACTGATGGAAGTTGATTCGAAATTAAATAAGGGTGGAGGGGCTGAGGCCATCAAAATTTTTTATTTCAAGTTAACGTTTTCCCCCATTTCTACCTCTCTAAATTAAAAGAAATTTCCGCTTTCCCCATTTCTACCTCCCTAAATTAAAATAAATTTCCGTTAACCAAATTTAATTTCTAGCAAACTTCCATTCGAACAAATTTCACTTCGTAAAAAAAAAAAATCCATACGGATACAACGAAAGAATTAAACGATTTAAATTTTGTTTAAAAATAAATTATTTATTTATTCAAATGTTTGACCAGTAACCGAAAAGGAAATAAAACACCTCTTAAAAACAGAGTCTTTTGGTCTTCACCGTTGGTGAGCATTTTTGTGTTTGCATTTATTTCATTGTACGTGAGCTGTCGTGTATGTGATTGTATCAACTGATCGTTGTTATGGGATGGTATTTTCATAATACTTAGTGCATGCAAAGCCCGACAGACTAAAGATAGACTTAAACCCAAACGTGTCACAAATACAAAAGCACATAGCAACAGTTACAGAAATAATATCCACACCAAAACACGCACCCATTGTTCGAATCATGAACGTCACACACAACATCCTTTAAATACAAGAAAAACTGGTGGTTTGGTCGTGGAGCTGAAAATTTGAACAGATGTGTTGTCATTAGCAACGAGTCTATATCTTAGGTTGCAGGGATGTTAGGATGACCGTTTGGACAAATGCCTGCCCTTTAAAAACAGAAAAAAAACTGATGAATGGGGCTTGGGGGTGGGTGGTGGGGCTAAAAATTATAAAGAATTCGTTGTCATCGGCAACGAGTCTATGTGTCAGGTTTCAGCTCGATAGGTTTGACAAGAAGTGGGTCAATTAGATTTCCGAAGATTTTGCCTCCTCAAACAAACACAAAAAAAGCTAAGTTAAATAAAGGATTTTTTTTTACATTTTGCTTTTTTGAGCAAACAATTCGTTTATATACCACAATTTAAAGAAATGTCTTATAGACGATTCCACGAAACCGCGAGCTCATGGTAAAATAAACAAAAATATTCAGCGACGCGTTCAGTCCCTCCATGACGTAGGCGAACGACCACGTGACGTAGAATATGTTGTAGTAGCCGTCTGGGTGGAACTCGTGCTCGACGGCCATCGCCAGAAACAGAATGCTAGAAGGGAGGTAACTCAGTATAAACGTCGTGGAGATCAGGGTAATCAGCTTGACAACCTTCTTGTCCTTCCTGGGAATATCGTCAGGGTTGTCCGCCTTTACCACGGAGCTGCGCCACTTACTTTTCTGGTTGAGTTCGGCGGCCAAGGTGATGGTGAATACGATTACGGCGAGGAAAGCGAAGTACTGCATTATGACGTTGTTGAGGACCAGGGTGACTATCTCAAACCTGGTCCTGTCCTCGATGAACCGCAACCCGAGCATGGTCCGGTTTCTCTCGGGATAGAACTTCCACGTGAACTGGTTGACGAAGAACTCGGGCGCAGCCGAGGCCAGCACGAGGAGGAACATCGCGCAGATGAAGAGCTTGGCTCGCGTCGGCGTGACGTAGCGCTTCACCTTCAGGGGACACGCAATGCACAGGCAGCGCTCGAACGTCACGAACGCCGTGATCCAGCTGGTCACGCGGGTGAAGCAGACGTGGGGCCAGCCCCCGACGACGTATTCTATCTCCGTGAGAACCACTGGGACGCCGGTGTCCTGGAACATGGGGTTCAGGCAGACGCTCTCGGACAGGAGGAAGAGCAGCGCGAGGAAGTCGCTGATGGCGAGACCGAGCAGGCTGATGTTGACTGTGTCTCGGATACCCATCTTAACGAAGACGTAAGCGTTGACCGCATTACCCAGACAGCCCACACAGCCCATCGTACCGCCGAGGGCGACGTAGTTGAACATCAGAATTGTGAACGTCGTCGAGTTGGAGAGGAACATGTCGTATTTTCTCGGCACCTCATCTTGGCGGGTCCAATTCATCCGATCTGGCCTCTCAATTGTTTATTAATTTAGAATGTTAATTGTATTATTATTCTTTTTTTTTTTTTTTTTTTTTTTTTTTGGATTTTTTTCTTTTTTAAATTGGATGTATCTCCTTTTTTTTNATTGAAATAATAGTCAAAACTTGAGAATTTTAGTAGAATTTTGTATTGAAATAATAGTCAAAACTTGAGAATTTTAGTAGAATTTTGTATTGAAATAATAGTCAAAACTTGAGAATTTTAGTAGAATTTTGTATTGAAATAATAGTCAAAACTTGAGAATTTTAGTAGAATTTTGTATTGAAATAATAGTCAAAACTTGAGAATTTTAGTAGAATTTTGTATTGAAATAATAGTCAAAACTTGAGAATTTTAGTAGAATTTTGTATTGAAATAATAGTCAAAACTTGAGAATTTTAGTAGAATTTTGTATTGAAATAATAGTCAAAACTTGAGAATTTTAGTAGAATTTTGTATTGAAATAATAGTCAAAACTTGAGAATTTTAGTAGAATTTTGTATTGAAATAATAGTCAAAACTTGAGCTGAAGCAAGGTAAGTCAAAGTGTTTACACGTTAAACTATTTTATTTTGTGGAGTTAAAGAAAAAAAGAATTTATCCAGTCGATCAATCATTTATTGTATTTTTAATCACACGGACTTTAGTATAGGAGCAAAGAACATGACTCGGACTATTATTATATTTTTTATTGAATGATTGAAATACAGTTACAATGCTAAATTCCCGTGGCCACTTCCTTATCAAACAACTCAGCTTTGAAACACGTCAATGGAACTACCAATTATATTGATTTTGAAAATACGCACACCATCAACAAGAATGCTCTTCTGATTAGAGGGTACTCTCAGAAAAGGTTTTTAAACTGAATATGCGTGTCGGATACTAGTCAGTAGAACTGACAGTAGATCAGTCAGTTGTCTTCAGTCAATGGAACGGCACCAAAGGCAACAAAGGTTTCTGTTTAGTTTTTCTAAAACTAACCTTTTAATTATATCCCATGCCAATTATCGCAACTCCTAGTTTCCTCAGCTAAACCTTAGAAGTAGATAATCGATAAACTTAACCAGTTGCACACCATACCCTACTTCTTGAACAAAAATAATGTTATTTTTAACGTTGCAGTTAGTATGAGTGCGTATTAGTGATGTCTTATGAGATAGATTTAAGTAGTGAAGTTGAGGTTGATAGCTGGTGCACTATAGTACTTGATTTTCCGTCAACTTGTAAAACAAAGGAATCAAAGGAACGCTTAGAAGATAACTCCATTGGAACAACAGCAACAGCAACAGTAACAACAGCAACAACAACAGCAACAACAACAGCAACAACAACAACATCAACAACAATAATAATTGCAAAAACAACAACAACAGCAGCAACAACAACAGCAGCAACAACAGCAACAACAACAGCAACAACAACAGCAACAACAACAGCAGCAACAACAGCAACAACAAAGCCAAGAGACTGTTCAAAACGCCAACGTGAGTGCACAAACCTAACCTTTTTTGACCACATCATGATTCACTGAAGGCCTTCTCGCCAACCGACCTATTTAACGGGAAAACGAAAAACGTAAGACTTTCAACACTGAAAACAATATGTGTAATGTATTCGACACAAATTTTTATTTATTTGTATCATTAAAAGGAGCTTATGCTATCGTATTTTTGTAACAAGATTTAAAATACACAATTTCGCTCTTGTTCATAATAAAGCAGAAGAAATACTTAATGGGCTTTCAGCCACTAATTAAACAGTATTATGAAGTGTAAAACAGTTAATTGTGCATTAGTTGCGTAATTAGATGGATATTTAAAAGTTAAAAACCAGAATGCCAAAGCATACATTTATAAATATGTCCAAGTCTTTATGCAAATCTTATACTTTTGTAATGACTGGGGATATGCGATACAGCAACAATATGTTTTTATCTTGACATACCTCTTTGTATTAAAATATCAACTACAATAATAATGTGTTTTTTTTTCAATATTTTTTTTTCAATATGGCAAATTATTCTGAGATTGTAAAAAAAAAAGGAATTTCTTTGTGTGTTACATCAGTCGACCTGGGTCAAGACACCAAGTAGATTGCTCGACGCTACTAGACACCAGTTTCTCCGAGATAGATTTGTCCGGTAGAACGGTACAATTTTTTGCGGTGTCTTCAGGTACATTTATAAATGTGCAATCACCGTGTTTCACGTGAGGAAAAAAAACACTATTTACCTTGCCGACGTTGACGTAACGCTAAGAGAAATATCAACCATGGACCCCAAACATTGTTTAACCAGTTCATGCCATGATCTGACAGGCCCAACGGTCATGTATAACATTGTTTAACCAGTTCATTCCATGATCTGACAGGCCAAACGGTCATGTATAACATTGTTTAACCAGTTCATTCCATGATCTGACAGGCCCAACGGTCATGTATAACATTGTTTAACCAGTTCATTCCATGATCTGACAGGCCCAACGGTCATGTATAACATTGTTTAACCAGTTCATGCCATGATCTGACAGGCCCAACGGTCATGTATAACATTGTTTAACCAGTTCATGCCATGATCTGACAGGCCCAACGGTCATGTATAACATTGTTTAACCAGTTCATTCCATGATCTGACAGGCCCAACGGTCATGTATAACATTGTTTAACCAGTTCATTCCATGATCTGACAGGCCAAACGGTCATGCATAACATGGTTAAATTAGTCATTCAAGGACGCGACATAGGAACGTTCTGTGAAACATCCGGTGGTACTTGGAGCTCATCTTATAATACACAAATATGTTGACTGTGGAGTTGATTCCCTCCAGCATGAACGCAAGTGACCAGGTCACGTGGAAGATGTTGAAGTAGCCGGAAGGGTGAAAATCCCGCTTGATGGCCATGGCCATGAACAAGATGCTCGAGGGGAGATAGCTCGCGATAAATATAGCCGAGATAAAACTGATCATCTTGACGACTTTCTTGTCCTTGACGGATATCGCCGCGGTGTTATCTCCCCTGGCGGTCGCGCTGCGCCATCTCGTTTTTTCGTTTAGCTTGACCACGAGTATTATCGTGCAGATGATGACCGCCACGAACGCCAGGTACTGCATCAGCACGTTGTTCAGAACGAACGTCACGTTCTCGAACCGGTCCCGGTCCTCGATGAAGTGAAGCCCGATCAGCGAGACGTTTTTCTCCGGGTAAAACTTCCACACGAACTGGTTCACGTAGAACTCCGGGGCCGCCGAGCCGGCCACCAGAAGAAAACTCATCACGACGACCACCTTGGCCCTGGTCGCCGTGATGATGCTCTTGACCTTCAGCGGCAGGGCGATGCAAACGCAGCGCTCGAAGGTGACGAACGCGGTGATCCAGCTGACGACCCGCGTGAAGCAGATGTGCGGCCAGCCGCCGACGATGAACTGCACCTCCATCAAGGCGAATGGCAGACCGACGTTCTGGAACAGCGGGTTGAAGCAGGTGCTCTCCAGCAGGAGGAATGTCATCGAGAAGATGTCGCTGACGGCGAGGCCCAGCAGGCTGACGTTGACCGCGTCGTTGAGTCCCATGCGGATGAAGACGATGATGTTGAGGGTGTTCGCGACGAGCCCGGCAACGCTGAGGAAGCCGCAGATCGAGACGTACGTCACGTCAAGGATGGTGTCCTTAAGAGAGTCGCTGATCAGATCGTCCAGATGCTGGTAGTCGCTGTTTGGCTTGGTGACGACAATTTTAATTGGCTGCAGTTTGTCGTCATGGAGGTTTGTAGACGAGGCAGTGGTTGTAGACAAATACATGGTTTGTAGGTTAAAAATGTGGAGGTGAACTTCAGTAAGGTTTTCTTCTGGTGACAAATGCGTAATTTATAAATGTGTATTAACGAATTTAACTTGGTGGTGAGAAATACATGTGTTTCACGTGATTACCTAGTCCAGACCTAGATGAATTTGTAATAAGCACAAAATATTGGTGACGAGCAACTGAAACAAGTCTTTTTGGAATAGGGTTTATCAGTTTATCATTTAACGGCGGAAATCTATTAATAGAACATCCGGGCGTACAGTTTGGCCAATCTCATAAAGACATTAGTAAAACATCCTGGTATTTCGTTTGACCAATCTCTCAACAGCTTTTCGATGCCTCTACGTTTATGTGAGCCAGCATAGTGGGTCTTAACCTAGACGAAAACGTGTTTACAAAGTTGTTTGACGAAAGATTCCATACACAAGTTGTTACTGCTATGTATATTCTAAAATGCATTGTTAGGAGACATGATTTACGAAAATATTGTCTAAAAATAGTAACATTACATGTTGCTATGTGACGAGTCTTCCGGTCTTAGACATGACAACCCCTCTTGCTTGCTTACGACCAAATTTATGTTAAACAGTAAAGAGTGAAATCTTATACAGTAGAGTTATGAAAATATTTAGTAAATTTATAGCCAAGCAAGGAAACTGTAACAATCTGCTAATAATTCCAAGTGATCTCCTATCCAAAAAATAGGTGACTTATTTCTAGAGCGCTTTTTATAAGCACAACGCCGGGCCAAGGGTAGTCACGTGTCAGAATGACATTTCAACAAGTCTAGCCGTCACACATGACTGCTCGAAATCGATTTATTTTACGCGTATAGTCAAAGTACCAACATTGGACGCCATTGATATTTTTTGTACTCGGTCCGACTTCAAAAGCTGTTTAATTTGACCTTTTCACACTTGATTGAATTGGGGTGGAGCTATAATGATGCATCGCACGTACGCCGTATTTGCATAATGGCGTCGCACAAAGGAATTTTAAACGCATATCGAATACATTTTAAAAAAAAAATAACTTAAAGCACGCAGTAGCGTAGCGTGGGTTTGAGGCCATGTTGAGTAGCAATGGTTCTAGACAGTGGCGTAGCGTGGGTTTGAGGCCATGTTGAGTAGCAAGGGTTCTAGACAGTGGCGTAGCGGGGGTTTGAGGCCATGTTGAGTAGCAATGGTTCTAGACAGTGGCGTAGCGTGGGTTTGAGGCCATGTTGAGTAGCAAGGGTTCTACACAGTGGCGTAGCGTGGGTTTGAGGCCATGTTGAGTAGCAATGGTTCTAGACAGTGGCGTAGCGTGGGTTTGAGGCCATGTTGAGTAGCAATGGTTCTAGACAGTGGCGTAGCGGGGGTTTGAGGCCATGTTGAGTAGCAAGGGTTCTAGACAGTGGCGTAGCGTGGGTTTGAGGCCATGTTGAGTAGCAATGGTTCTAGACAGTGGCGTAGCGGGGGTTTGAGGCCATGTTGAGTAGCAAGGGTTCTAGACAGTGGCGTAGCGTGGGTTTGAGGCCATGTTGAGTAGCAATGGTTCTAGACAGTGGCGTAGCGTGGGTTTGAGGCCATGTTGAGTAGCAAGGGTTCTAGACAGTGGCGTAGCGTGGGTTTGAGGCCATGTTGAGTAGCAAGGGTTCTAGACAGTGGCGTAGCGTGGGTTTGAGGCCATGTTGAGTAGCAAGGGTTCTAGACAGTGGCGTAGCGTGGGTTTGAGGCCATGTTGAGTAGCAAGGGTTCTAGACAGTGGCGTAGCGTGGGTTTGAGGCCATGTTGAGTAGCAAGGGTTCTAGACAGTGGCGTAGCGTGGGTTTGAGGCCATGTTGAGTAGCAAGGGTTCTAGACAGTGGCGTAGCGTGGGTTTGAGGCCATGTTGAGTAGCAAGGGTTCTAGACAGTGGCGTAGCGTGGGTTTGAGGCCATGTTGAGTAGCAAGGGTTCTAGACAGTGGCGTAGCGTGGGTTTGAGGCCATGTTGAGTAGCAAGGGTTCTAGACAGTGGCGTAGCGTGGGTTTGAGGCCATGTTGAGTAGCAAGGGTTCTAGACAGTGGCGTAGCGTGGGTTTGAGGCCATGTTGAGTAGCAAGGGTTCTAGACAGTGGCGTAGCGTGGGTTTGAGGCCATGTTGAGTAGCAAGGGTTCTAGACAGTGGCGTAGCGTGGGTTTGAGGCCATGTTGAGTAGCAAGGGTTCTAGACAGTGGCGTAGCGGGGGTTTGAGGCCATGTTGAGTAGCAAGGGTTCTAGACAGTGGCGTAGCGGGGGTTTGAGGCCATGTTGAGTAGCAAGGGTTCTAGACAGTGGCGTAGCGTGGGTTTGAGGCCATGTTGAGTAGCAAGGGTTCTAGACAGTGGCGTAGCGTGGGTTTGAGGCCATGTTGAGTAGCAAGGGTTCTAGACAGTGGCGTAGCGGGGGTTTGAGGCCATGTTGAGTAGCAAGGGTTCTAGGCAATGACGTAGCGTGGGTTGGAGGCAGTGGTGTAGTGTGGGTTCTTGGCGTGGCGTAGCGTGAGTTCTACGCCCTGAGGCGAAGAAAGAAATTCGTTGGCTGGTCTACCAACTCTTTCGACGAACCAAGTCCCTTTCACTCGCCCATTATTTAAATCCTTACGTAAAAACGTACTGTTACTTAAGTAAAAACGTACTGTTACTTAAGTAAAAACGCATCTTGCTTTCTGTTTGAATAGACACTTAATTATAATTGCAATATATTCTATTTTAATGATTAAATACTGCATATTATTATTATTATGATTATACTTTTAATTTTTATTATTATTTTAAATTCATCTAAGTCTGTTTTAGATAATGGCCAATTTGGGAAGGAAAAAAAAACAAGGGCAAATGTCTGAATGACACAGCGTAAATAGGGGTGGGGAGTGGGGGGGAGGGGGGACTCAATTCCAGCGTAGTCTATTGTCTTTTGTGAAACTCCCCCATGATGTCTAGAGGATTTTTTCCCCCTCCCCTTCCTCTACCATCTTCTATCCTCCTTTTTTTTAATATCATCTCAAACCCAAATTCAAACTAAGACCCAGCCCCACCCCCCAACCCCGCCACAACACCCACATTTGTGTACCCAATAACCTTCCTCAACATATCGATTTAATAACTCAATCTGATTTTTTGGGCTGGTTTACGAACTGTAACAAAATGTAACAATAAACAAACGGTTAAGTTTAAAATACCTCGAAATTGTAACAAACATTTTCATTTTTTTTTTTAAATATTAAAAAAAAACATAATAATAATACTGAAACGAATTTTCCAGAGCTTCATACTTCACGCCATTTTAATGATTTAAAAAAAAAAATTGATAATTGCGAGGTTGTTTTAGTCGATCAATGGATAATTGGAGACATGTCTGAAACAATTATCCCAGCGACAGGTCAGAACTTCGTCTCGCATTGAACTCTTAAGGATTCTTGATCACAATGAGCGAGTATTCTCGTAACCCAAAAACAAATAATTGAAAAGAAATTAAGAAATCCATGCATGAAAATGTGCAGCCATAGCTCGCCGTTGCGTTATAAGTGGTTGTCCATTAAATCGGATCGGGTGATTAGCGAGGTTAATGTGGCGCTTGGACAACATTCCGTGCGAATAGCGTTGGGATTCAGGTGACTGTAAGGGTTTTTTTTACTTCTTTAAAAACAAATTATAGTCACTTTCGCACATTTCGTAAATCGTGTGGTGGTTAATGTTGTTTCGAACGAGTTTAGTGGATTCGTTGATTGGGTCGTACCCAAAGATATAACAATTAATAGCATTATTATTATTACGTTTGTCGTATATAGCGCGGTATCCCAGCATTGGGCTAGGCACAACGCGCTGCAAACAAAAAAATATATTGGCAAACATAATCACGACTTTAAAAGAAGAAAATTACAAACATATATTTCATTTAAAAACAGCTGTGTAAAACATACACATACACACACACACACACACACATATATATATATATATATATTTATTTTTTTTCTTTTTAATTTTTTTTTGGTATATATATTCCAATAATTTGAATCCCCTTTTCGTAACACCTGCCACGCTGTATTTCTAATTCGCACCATAATGTGGTCATCAAGGGATAAGGTAAATGGAGAATGAAATGTTTAACATTCATTGACTGACATGCCACGAAGGTGTTCATGAGTGCAGGTTGAAAGATCATAGGATCGAATATGAAGATAATGATGAACGACATGGCGGAGATGAAATTATAGCACTCTAATCGGACCTACGTGAGAAAAATTTGTAGACGTGGTATTTTTTTTTTTAGGTGCCTGTCTTTCAACGAGGCTCTAAAAATATACACACACACAAAAATGGAGGTTCACCATTGATGCAGTCAAGCAAATTGGAATTAATTGCCCTGCAATTTAATGTATCAACAAAACTCGACTGTTCAAGGGCAGAGTTTTTAGACTCGGGCAGACAATTTTAAGCTTGATCGTTGTGAGTAATACAGGTAGACAACATCGTCGCTTCGTGAAAGCATGAAACTTATTTTTTTTAACATTTTAAAACCTTTCCGTACAAGATTAATGAGACACAAAGAATTGGTGTAAATAAAACAAAATATTTTCGGCCTTAATGGGAGTCGCTTAGTCACTTTATTGTTTGGCCACGTGATGTGAGTAAGCCATCACTAGGCTGCTACACACAACAAAAAATAACAGCTGATCTGCCATTAATTTTTAAGAAAAATGTTCGTCTTCATCAGTGCTTCCCCAATGTCATGTTACTTAAAACTTTTACCTTTCAAAATATTCTGGAATACACGTGTTTTTTAAATGAAATACAAAAATGTTGCAATAAAATTTAATATACGTCAGTTATTATTAGAGGAAGAAAGCTATTTCAAGAAAAATTTGTGAGCGATAATCGATGGGAACTATCATCGGCGGGCTGTTGTTTAGCTCCGTGCCCATGACGTTATTTGCGTGTTTATTCAATATTTGTGTAGGAGTCATTCCCCTTTGTATATTTTATTGTTAATTTTTATTGGACGAATTCGGCATACACATGACTTAAATTTTCTTTATCCTTAAGCGGAAACTTATGCAGACGTATACCGCTGTCCTCAACTTGACTGTTTGAACAGCCAAAAGCCGAACATTGCCTAGGCATCTTGAATTACTAGTTGTAGTGTGTAACGGGCTACTGTTGTCAAGCACTAGTGTGTTGCATACAGCCTCCCGGAAGTCTTACTCGTATTTACTCTCATCACGTGACAAAACAATCGACTAAGCGACTCCCATTATGGTCACACAGAGTACAAGTTTTGTAAACGTTTCGGAAAATGCCTTCATCGGTACAGCAAAATACATTCATATGAGTATAAATTAAATTTACCTTATATAAATCATATAACCTTTAATTATTCTGTAGAATTCGCCGTCATTATTTCTTATAACACTAAAAATATAACCTTAGCAATCATCGTTCTTTTCACATGAGCAACTCCCGCAGTAGGCACGTTTGCTGAGGCCAGTGGAACACCCGTTGTCTAGGGTTTGCAAGCACAAAATAAATCACAAACTCCAGTGTTACCATCTCGCTATTACCACAAATCAATAACTTAGCTGTCTAAGGGGCTAATTCAATGACTTAACAAACCATTAATTGATGTCAAAAGTCTCTTTATTTAAAAAAACATCAACTCCGTAATTCTAACACTCCATTAAGAATCACTCTATTTAACTCAATTACTGCTTTCCTAACCCATAACATATTCACAGCGTCATTTCCCAGACCCAAATACGTCATGAAAACCCAAGCGCATCGAAACTGCTACACAAATATTCTCACACCAAACACGCACGCACAAAACACCAACAACTCATTAACATATATTATTTGTTTAGTAGATTTGATGCGTTTTATTTTAATGTTATTTTGTGTGAGTTGTTTAAAAAAAAAAGAAGGGACCACTGGGATCAGTGGCGTAGAATGAGAGTAAGGAGGTTATGATTTGCCCTTCACGGCAATTTTCCTTTTTATGAAGGGGCGGCATTTTTGGCCAAATGCCGAGTTGTTGTTTTGTTCATGGAAAGGGCATCGAAAATCGTGGCCCCTCCACAGACTGTACCAACCCTAGATACGCCACTAACCGGAATAGAAATGGGGTGAGAGACTTTATACGTCAAGGGTAAAAACATCTAAGGGGCGGCTTGAGTGATAGCATAGAGTGTGGCTTTTGTTGTTCACGTAATGTAGGTAAAATAATACATTCAGAAACTTGCCTTGTCCTAATGATTATTTATTTATTTCCTTAAGAATTTCAAGATAACTTTATTTCATAAAATTGTAGAAGAGGTGTTGTCAATACCGAAGGTGATAGGCCATGCTTATCCCTGGCACCATAATTCTGCGTCTGTTGGCGTGCCGTGTGGCAGCTACAGGTCAACAGATGAGTAGATGCCAGGTCTTGGATAAATAACGGGAATATGGCAGCCATTCACTTAATTAAGATGATTCAAATTACAAAATTGTGAGCTGTAAGAAGGAAAAAAAAAAGAGGCTAAGTTTGGTTCCTCTGCCAGGTGCAGCCAGCTTCACTCTTCTTGCCAGGTCCAGCCAGCTTCACTCTTCTTGCCAGGTCCACCCAGCTTCACTCTTCTTGACAGGACCAGCCAGCCAGCTTCACTCTTCTTGCCATGACCAGCCAGCTTCACTCTTCTTGACAGGTCCAGCCAGCTTCACTCTTCTTGCCATGTCCAGCCAGCTTCACTCTTCTTGACAGGTCCAGCAAGCTTCACTCTTCTTGACAGGTCCAGCCAGCTTCACTCTTCTTGACAGGTCCAGCCAGCTTCACTCTTCTTGACAGGTCCAGCCAGCCAGCTTCACTGTTCTTGCCAGGTCCCGTCAACCTCATCCTGTTTGTCGGTTGCCGTTAGCGTCTCTTGCCAGGTACAAAGAGTTACCCTCTGTTTGCCAGGTTCAGAGAGCTTCACTCTGCTTGCCACGTGCAGACCGCTTAAAAAGTTTACATGAGATGCGAGGTCAAGATTAACAGTAAAAGTACATTGGTCGTGTCTTTTGGGCAAGGGTGTGTCACAAAGAGAGCTGGGTTCTTTTTGAAATCCATGCAGTTGTTATTTCGACGAGTACCTGGGGCTGGGGGGAATTTTTTTTTCTTCAGGTTACCAAACTAATGTTGAGGGCGATTGACATGGTATCGGACTCCCCCCTCTCTCTCCCCCCCCCCCCTTTTTGGGCAAGGGTGTGTCACAAAGGGAGCTGGGTTCTTTTTGAAATCCATTCAGTTGTTATTTCGACGAGTACCTGGGGCTGGGGGGAATTTTTTTTTCTTCAGGTTACCAAACTAATGTTGAGGGCGATTGACATGGTATCGGACTCCCCCCTCTCTCCCCCCCCCCCAATTCCTTTAAAAAAACTGTTACCGGTCAAACTTTGCCGTGAGGTGACAATAAACAAATCCCATGTGTTGATTAGACATAGCGCCCGTCTTCTGCCGTGGGGTTACAATAAACAAATCCCATGTGTTGATTAGACATAGCGCCCGTCTTCTGCCGTGAGGTGACAATAAACAAATCCCATGTGTTGATTAGACATAGCGCCCGTCTTCTGCCGTGGGGTTACAATAAACAAATCCCATGTGTTTATTTAGAAATATTTTTACTACAACAGGTCATTATAACTATTGTTTGATGTCGGTAACTGTGAAGGATGTTGTGAAATTTGTTTGATATAATGTGTTCCTGAGATTCTTTAGGGTTGGAAAAAAAACGCATTTTGGGCCATCGGAAATGCCTGGATTTGGAGAGCCGGTTGGACCAAGGAAAGTGTATGGGAGGTAAACAGGTTTAGTGAGCGAGCGCGAGTGTTTACTTGTGTTCCCTTGGGAATTCACCGAGGCACAACTTACACATCATTAGCCAGATGATGGATGCGCTACAGAGGCCCTACGTGAGGACGCACGGCGTTGTTGTTGAACGCCCATTTAGATTAAGTGCCTGCTCTTTCAAAATGAATATGGCTCTGGATGTCGATTTTCCCAAACTGTTCTCAAATGTTTTTATGTTTCCAACGTCGACGCTGTGTGAAAGCAAATACCTCCGAATGGGGCACCTATACTACCACAGCATGTTTTAGTGTTCATTTCAGGGTTTAAGACTTAAGCAGCAATGCATAACTCATTTGTTCAACAATAAATAGAATCATAAAAATTACCATCAATCCAAGAGTAGGTTTACTAGACATAGTCATTTTGATTATAGGCATTCGAATGATTGTGCATTTAAAGAAACTTACACATACATGGAAAATAGACCTACATTATCTTCGTTTTCTTTTCTGAAAATCTAGGAAAGACACAGTTTAGACCAATGGTTCTCATTATTTTAGTGTATAATGCTATGGGAAAAAGTGTATTAAAAAATTTAAAAACTAAGTCTGTTGGCCTTTATTACAACAACCTTCCAAAAATGTTTTCGCGAACATCGATTTGTACCTGGTGCTCATCTTCAGGTAGATCAGAATGTTAAATGAAGCGTTGCAGCCCTCAAGCAGGTAGGATACAGACCAGGTGATGTGAAACAGATTGTAGTTGAAGCTCGGGTGGAACGTCGGCTTGAAGACCATGACGATGAACAGGACGCTGGCCGGCGTGTAGGCGACGATGAACCAGGTGGAGAGAAGGCTGACCATCTTAACCATCCTCTTGTCTTTCCTGGATATATCACAGCTATTTCCCTTGGCGGATTCCTGCCGCCATCTCGTGGTGTTGTTGAGCGCCACGATCATGAGACACGTGCAGACGGCTATCACCGCGAAGGCGACGCATTGCAGGACGACCTGGTTGATGAAATACGTCACGCCGGCCAGTTCCTCGAAGCGCATCACGGGAACGATTCCCAGCAACGTCCGGTTTCTTTCCGGGTAGAACTTCCACTGAATCTGATTGTAGAAGTACTCGGGCAGAGACGTCACAGCCACGAACATGAAAGTGGTCGCCACGAACAGTTTGGCACATCTCCTCGTCACGACCGTCTTGATCTGAAACGGGATGGTCACGCACAGACATCGCTCGAGGCTGACGAACGCCGTGATCCAGCTGGTCACGCGGATGAAGCAGACCTGCGGCCAGCCGCTGACCACGTACTGGACCTCGCTCAGAACAACGGGGAGCCCCGTGCTTTGAAACGCCGGGTTGAAACACACGCTGTCCCCGAACATGGCCACCAGGGAGCAGATGTCCCCGGCGGCCAGTCCGAGGAGGCTCACGTTGATGGCGTCGTTCAGGCCGAGCCTGGCGAACACGATCATATTCAGGACGTTGGCGGTGATTCCAACCAGGCTGATCACACCGCATACCGCGACGTAGTTGACCGTCAAAATGACGTCCTTGATCTCGTCGGAAATACGTATGTTCGTAATCACGTCTGATTCGTTTATTCCGGGTGACTCCATTACAGTCTGTTAAAATATATCTTCAACCGGACTCAGGTTTGAAGTGACTCCATTACAGTCTGTTTAAATATATCTTCAACCGGACTCAGGTTTGAAGAAACAAAATGCCATTTGCATTAAACAGCTGTTTGAGGTTAGTAGCTAATCTCAAAAAACTCTGTTAGAAATCGTCTCTGTTTTCCGAAATATTATTATCTTCACAATGATGGTTTGGATGAGTAATACAAATTTGACTTGACAACTTTTTACAACTAGAAGTACCTTAGCCATGTTCACATGATTTTAATTTTATTCCATCCTGGTTTTTTTAATTTTTATATTCCTAAATACGATATCAAATATTTCATACCATCTAATAACTTTAACTAGAAGCCATAAATTGATAACATTTAAGTTTAAGTCAAACAAACATTAAGCGTACAATTATAATTCAGCACCAAAAAAAAAAAAAAAAAAAAATGTAAACATTCAAGCAATACAAGACAGATAAAGATTTGTGTGTTTTTTTTCGTTTTCACATATTTGAGTTTTCTATATCTTTAACTAAAAGCCATAAATTGATAACATTTAAGTTTAAGTCAAACAAACATTAAGCGTAAAATTATAATTCAGAACCAAAAAAAAAAAAAAAAAAAAATGTAAACATTCAAGCAATACAAGACAGATAAAGATTTGTGTGTTTTTTTTCGTTTTCACATATTTGAGTTTTCTATATCTGTAATTATTTTTAAATTTTCTCTAACAAATCGTTTTAAAAGGCACCATGTTATTTCGTCTACGTACATATTTTCTTCTCGACGCAGGATAATGGATATTTACGCGGCTGTCAATTTAGTTTCAGTGACGTCCCCCTGGGATTACATACTCCCTGCAGTCTCAATAATCAAGGTGTTCTCAAAACGTATAGTTTGACCTTGTTTTCTTCAGCAACAACTCTCAATTAAAAAGAATAAAGTAGAATGAGAAGCGTAGGGTATATTTTCCAGGTGATTATACGTGTGTGAGGTCAAATCAAGTTTTATTTCTCTGGCCAGTGTTTCTTTCAAGCCGGTTGTTAAACCGGAACTATAATTAAGCGCGGCTCAAAGAAAACTGTGACGTGCCCCCCCAACCCCCCCCCCCTGGGGTTTTACATCTAGGTTAAGAATACGTATGTTTTCGTATTTCGTAAAAATAAAAAATAAAAAATTTATATATAAAAAGTTGTTCAAATAAAGAATTTAAAAAAGCAACTTTTGCCATTATATTACAATTAGTTATAATTATAATACGCAAGAATATTTGGGAATATCCGGGAAAGTACAAGACTATTAATAGATTAGCTTTCAGTAGATCCGTAACATATAATTGAGAATAGAGTAAACCTTTAAAATCTTAAGTTTTTCGTATACATCCTTCATAAAATGTAATATCGAGCAATGAGGGAAGGGAAATTTAACAAAACATTCAAATAAGTAACGCACTTTTTAATAATCCAAATTTATGCCCCCCCCCCCCGTTTTTCCCAAAGATTCGTCGATGAGATAGCAACTATTGTTTCATTGAATCTATACATCTTTTTTTTTAAAATCGTGCAATATTTATCTTTGTGCAACAACAACAACAACAACAAAAAAACGCTGGCAAAGTTTGTATACAGTTTGAGAGCCTTTCATGACTGTCGCAGTGACGCTTTATAGAAAGTCTTAAGTCAAGGAAAAACTCAACAATTAACTAGGTCTTTCATTTTCTTTTTTTTTTTCAATTATCCCAATGTGTGTCTGATTCAAAACTGGATTGATTTAAAAGCACGATCTTCTCCAATTGAATCGCAGTAATGGGAGCACACGTTTTTCCAATAAATAGTGTGGCATCGTACATCTTAAAATTTTAAGGGAATCGTTATCAAACCAGAGTCACGCCACGATAATTCCATTGCGCAATCAATATATAGAAAGAAAGTGCCACAAGGATTTCTTATATATATATATTTTTTGCTTGTGGTGTGACTGATTCCATTTTCTGAAATATTTTTTTCCGATAACTACGCTGAATGAGATTATTTTTGTAAATAGCGCAACTGCGTTTGGTGCGTAATATTTTCTTTGTTTGGAAAATGAAATCGTCTCAAATCAAATATGGTATACTAAATATTAGTTTAAAAGTGTTTGAGACATCTGAAAAATAATAGAGTTCATGGGCGTGAAATAAAAAGTGTGCAGTGACGCATCATAGGGGCTGTACGGGGTGAAGCTAAAATTGGAATTCTTAAATGTGCGTTACTTGAGTTCATGTTTTGTCAAATAACCTACCTATTGTTGACACTAAGGGGGAGTGTCCCACCCCCCATTACCCCACTCCACCGTTCGCATGACCCAGGAGCAGCCCTTGTCTATTGCAGTTAGTAGAAACAGTTCTTTGCTGGTGGAATTTTTTAAGTGTGATGATTTTAGGATATTAGGTGTTTCCGATGTTTAGCGTCGTAAATTAAAGGCCGTTAACCAGTGATAATAATGTAGTGTACTTAAATAACTACTTATATCCCCTTTCATGTTTATTATTTTAATTTTTTTTTTAAATTTCGGTAAGATTCACAAAATCCGAACAGATTTCTATACATCTGTGTAATATTTTAAAGTGAATTGATTTCCTGGTTAAAATTTTCCATGAAGAATAGATCAGTGTCGGACTTGTCTCCATGGAAACCACAAATGTTGTCTATTACAAAAGATGGCTGAAGATTTTAAAAAATTCTTCACGTACTAATCGATGAATGTTTACTTTCTGAGGTAAAGAAAAGATATAACCGTATAATGAAATCAGACATAGTAGCATATTCAAATCAGACACAACTTGTATAATACATTTATACATAACTTTTGTAGTTAATTCAGACATAACTTGTATAATAAATTCAGACATAACTTGTATAATAAATTCAGACATAACTTGTATAATAAATTCAGACATAGCTTGTATAATAAATTCAGACATAACTTGTATAATAAATTCATACATAGCTTGTATAATAAATTCAGACATAACTTGTATAATAAATTCATACATAACTTGTATAATAAATTCAGACATAACTTGTATAATAAATTCAGACAGAACTTGTATAATAAATTCAGACATAACTTGTATAATAAATTCAGACATAACTTGTATAATAAATTTAGACATAACTTGTATAATAAATTCAGACATAACTTGTATAATAAATTCAGACATAACTTGTATAATAAATTCAGACATAACTTGTATAATAAATTCAGACATAACTTGTATAATAAAATCAGACATAACTTGTATAATAAATTCAGACATAACTTGTATAATAAAATCAGACATAACTTGTATGATAAAAATAGACAGATTTTGTATGATAAAATAAGACCAAACATGTATATTAAAAGCAGATGTAACTTGAATAATAAAATCAGACATAACTTACATATTAAAATGAGACATAATTTGTTTTGTGTTTTTTTACTGGCGTCCATCCGTCACAATGTGACAATGGTGGGGGCTTCGGAGGACGAAATCTACAAGGCCCGGGAATATTATTCAAGGCATATAAGTTGGTTCCCAACAGCAAATCGCCTCTCTCCACGCCGCTGGATAACCCAAAGGGGACATCATTTAGATGATACTGCTTGGCACCAGGGGCGTCGCAGGAGTTGTCGGAATGTTTCATTGTAACAATGTTATCCGCCTTTCGGGACTCCATCCCCGGGTTTGATTTCAGAGTTTCCTTCTCTTAGATGGGTGGCCATCCCAGGTTAACGAGTCCCATCCACCCGGGTTGCTGGCGGTGTTTTTGCTGAACTGGGCTTTGGCTGGAATTAAACTCCAGACCAGCAACTTGAGATCTGTTGAGACCACTCGCCCACCCAGCATAATGCTAACAGCGCTGTAAATCATGAAATATATTTTGTTATAACACAACTGTAAGTAGCAATTTAATAGTTTCCTTTGAATGTACACCACAAAAATACGATGATTTTGCCGCCTCTGAATCTCACATGTTCTAAAAATGTTAGTTTTTAATGTATAGCAAGCTATAAAATATCTTTTAACTGATTGTTACGTTGTTGGGTTTTTTTTTTCGATGTGACATATGAAGGAGGTCAAGGCTCTCACGAAACAAAAGTATTTCCAATCTCTCCATTTTACAGATATTTTGCACAGCAGCTTCTTAATGGGTGGTGTTCCCTCGCCTAAGTCACTTGTCTCGGTCAGTGTCCTGTATTCTGACGTAACAGCCTGACGTCAGTCTATGTCTTTGGTTTAAGTCTAACTCCCCCCCCCCCACATACACACACAAAACACACGTGCGCACACTATATTTGATTTTGTATCATGTCGCCCCATCTCACCATAGCTCACCCACCATATCTCGATATTTATATATATATATAAATATATATATATTTATTTGTAAAAATATCGATCTTGCGATTCCCACTGGCGCTTTTAAAACTAAAACGTGCTGAAACAGTAGGCAGGGGCAGGAAATATTGATGAATTTATGCGGAGGAAGATGCTATTGTAGGGAGATAGATTGAATTTTGATTTTTTTATTGTAGAAAATGCCCTTTTGACTGAACCTATTTTGAAAGTGACCAAGCTGACATGCTCGGAATTTCCCTAACTCGTCAGTTGTACACACTAGTGGCAATTAAATAAAGATACTTTGATACTGTATCCGATTGCTAGATTCACACATTTAGGGTTGTGCATTACCCGCTAAACTAAATTTTTAAACATTTTGATATATGTCTATACAATATTCGAGGCGTGTATTCTCATAACCACACTGTGGCCGCCATGTTTGTCTCATCAAATCCTATAAAATAAAAACGTTTAGTCCGATTTAAAAGCTATATTTACTATAACCATCAATGTCCAAATCTATATCAATATAATAAAAATCAAACTTAGACTAGTTGGTAAGAGTCGGAGAAAATGTGCGTGCCTTTTCCGTTAGGCATCAAGTCGCAAAATATCGTCTTGCCGGCCATAAATGCCCCGCGGGTCGCGAGTTTGAGACCCCCTGGTCTTATCTGTTCTGTATTTATTTATTTATTTATTTAGGCATTTTTATATAGCGCTTACCTTAAAGCTCTAAGCGCTTTACAATTATTAAAAACATGTAAACTAACTAAAATAAAAATGAGACATTAGGATAGTAACTACTATACTATAGAAACAATTAAAATGGCTATAAAATCAAGTCATTAATTGATGGTGGAGTGATCTGCTTCAAGCTCACGTGGGAATTTATTTTTCTGCACGATTATTTGCTAGATGTTAAATGTTCACACTTCAACGTGCCGGTTTACGTGTTCTCGTCTATAAGGACGACCGTTTTAATCATATTTTGAACTAGTGAAGTGAACGGATTTTAAAAAGCGCATATTTCAAATTATGAGTTGAGCCTTATGTCAAAAACGTTTGCGATCCATGAATATAAAATACATTAGGCAGAACTCCGCAACTGATGTGCCGCCGCATAGTGCCGTGAATTCAGTTATTTTCACCCACGGCAGCCTGATACTTCTGCGCCCCTTTGTATTTTTTAACTTTAAACTGCAATAGGTATGAAATATTTCAATAAGGCGCGCTCTCCCATCGTTCATCTTATCAGTTGGATAGTGTACCGCACTGTTGTCGAGGCTTTTCCGAGATAACAAAAGTCTCAGCACGCAAAAAAGCATAGAGTTTATGTAGTCAGGTGAGTACCATACAACTGATTTTATTCAAAAGGGCCAATAGTTAGGGGCATTCGTTAGGGGCACTGGTTAATAGAAATAGTTAGGAGCATTGATAAAGGGCATTGTAAAGGGCATTGGTTAGTGGCATTGTTAAGGGCATTTGCTCAAGGCATTTGCTAAGGGCATTATAAATAAGCTTCTGTTAGGGGCATTGGCTTGATGCATTGGTTTGGGGCATTGGTTTGTGGCATTGGTTTGGGGCATTGGTTTGGGGC
The DNA here is from genome assembly GCA_964033795.1 of Lymnaea stagnalis. Taxonomy (NCBI): domain Eukaryota; kingdom Metazoa; phylum Mollusca; class Gastropoda; family Lymnaeidae; genus Lymnaea; species Lymnaea stagnalis. The sequence continues at coordinate 180,790 of CAXITT010000577.1, read as the reverse complement.
ATTGGTTTGGGGCATTGGTTTGGGACATTGGTTTGGGCATTGGTTAAGGGAATAGGTTAGGGGCATTTGTTAGGGGCATTGGTTAAGGACATTTCGAAGGGGCATTGGTCAGCTCATTATCGAACTTGTAAAATCATATATTAAGTAACAAGTGAATGTTTAAACTTGTCGTGTCACGTTGCCCATGGTAATCGCATCAATTTTTTTTCAATGACCTGTTGTGTCGAATGTGCAAATGTGCCAGTGTGACAATGTGCCGGTGTGTCAATGTGTCAGTATGTAAACTTACCAATGTTTGAATGTGCCTGTGCGTCAATGTGACAATGAATAATTTGTGTACCAATTTACCAATGTGCCAATGTGCCAGTGTGTTAGTGTGTATGTGTGTCAATCTGCCAGTGTGTCAATGTGTCAATGTGCCAGTGTGTTAGTGTGTATGTGTGTCAATCTGCCAGTGTGTCAATGTGCCAATGTGCCAGTGTGTTAGTGTGTATGTGTGTCAATCTGCCAGTGTGTCAATGTGTCAATGTGCCAGTGTATCAATGTGTCATTGTGACAAAGGGCAAATGTGTCAATGTGCCAGTGTATCAATGAGTCATTGTGACAAAGGGCAAATGTGTCAATGTGCCAGTGTGTCAATGGGCCTAAGCGACAATGTGCCAATGTTTCAATGTGCCAATGTGTCAATGTGTCAATATGACAATGTGTCAATGTGTCAATGTGTCAATGTGCCAATGTGTCAATGTTCCAATGTGTCAATGTGCCAATGTGTCAATGCGTCAGCATCATGGACATAATGAAGCCAGATCATAAAACCACATTGCATAGCACCAACTTGTCCATTGAACGATCATGTCTGAGCGGAGTGGATGTCACTTCATGTCTCTCGGCGGCCACTAACACTGCGGCCACAGAAATACGTCAGCTCATTTAAAGCACTGCTGTGTAATCTGACACATTTTTACCAATACGCAGTCAATATGATTTTGACATTACCTTTTTGTGTTGTATCGTATAAAACTTTTTACTGGCCCAAGATAGTTGCACTCGTAACACCAATATGTGTGTGCATCTTGCTGCTTGTGGTGTTGGGCGGATGTCTTTGAAATGTCTGAGATGGGCCGCGGAATACTTTGGAAAGGCCCAGGACGTGCCACGGAATTCTTGGAAAGGCGTAGGACGTGCCGTGGAATTCTTGGAAAGGCGCAGGACGTGCCGAGGAATTCTTGTAAAGGTCTTGGGTGGGCCATGGGTATAAACAATTGTATAGTTCTGATGTTAGGCACGATAATACATTTAACGCATACAACTAACATAGATGTTAGAAATACCCTTATAACTCCTCGTCTCACTATCTCTCTCTTTTTCCCCCTCTCTCTCTTGTTCCCTCTCTCTCTCTCTTTCTCCCTTTCTCTCGCCCTCCCTCTCTCTCTTTCTCCCCCCCTCTCTCTCCTTCTTTGTCTCCATCTCTCTCCCTCTCACTCTTCCTCCCTGTCTCCCTCCCTCTCTCGTGTTATCTTTCTCTCTCCCTTCCCCCTCACTCTATCCATCTCCCTCTCTCTCTTCTTCTCTCTCTCCCTCCTCTTTCTCCTACTCTCACTCTCTCCTTCTCTCTCCCTTCCTCTCTCTCTTTCTCCCACTTTCTTTCTCCCTCTCTCTCCCTCCCTCTCTCTCTTTTTTCCCCCTCTCTCTCCTTCCTTAGCTCTCTCTCTTACTCCCCCTCTCTCTTTGTCTCCATCTCTCTCCCCCTCTATCTCTTCCTCCCTGTCTCTCTCCATCTCTCTCCTCATTCTCTCTCCCCTTCCCCCCTCTCTCTCCATTTCCCATCTCTCTCCTACTCTCTCTCCCCCTCTTTCTCCTACTCTCTCTCTTCCTCTCTTTCTCCCTCCCTCTCCCTCACTCTCTCTCTCCCCTTGTAATCATTTCCACATTAGTTTACTACAGGTTAGAAATTACTGTAAGATTAAAACTTAAAGACAACAGGTGGCCATGTGCTAACTAATTATTCGTTAAATTTCAAATATTCTCTTTAGTTTGAATACAAAAATATAACATGATAGGACCAGCCACAAGTCTTCAGTTGTTCATTTGTGGCCATGTTTACCATTTCTAAGATACCAGTTTGTTTGAGAAAAATCTTTATCAGCACATGATCAGAAGTCATGATCCCTTCCTTTTTTTATAGGCACCCCCCCCCCCCGGGGACCAAGTTAAAACTCAAACCGCAACCCCTTTCAATCAATCAAAAAATGTGTGATTGTGTATTGTAAAACAATCAATAAGACACCGTAATGTTTGCTGTTATATCAAGAAAGAGATTATCTTTCAAGGCCTTTACTATTTTGATAAAAAAAGACTTACTTGATAGTGAATGCTCTCGATCATAATACTGTGAAATGGACTGTTGCCAAATGACATAACAGTTTAATTCAAGAAATGTTCTTTTCTTTGGCTCTTATTTAGCAAATTATTACACCTCTACATTACAAATTCCAAGTAGTTTTTATTTTTTTATTTTTTTTATTTTAGATTCCTGAATCTCGTACTCCGGCCATTCGTATTTTATCCGTTTTCTAAAATGTATTTCATCTTTTTGTTTATCATTAATGAATTATTAATGAATTATTAATGCACATTTTCGGTGGGATGTGAAAGAGAAACTGATTCTAATATCTTGAATGAAAACAATTTTAGAAAAAGAAAACAGTTCAATTTAAACGAAAAAAAATTAAAAAATTCAAATAATACAGTTGTTAATAATCACTCAAGTTCATAAAAGTTAACAACTTGATTATCTGAACGAAATAGTGGGGTCTTTACTAATAGGAACAGCTGGCATAGAAGGACGGGCGAAAAAAAAGTGTGTGTGTGTGCGGGGGGGGGGTGGGGGGGGGATTCGCCACTAGCAACACTTTAGTTTCGGTCTAACATTTTCGGCTCATTTCATATAGTTTTCTATGATTTATGTATTTTGATGTGCACGCTTTATATTTTTTGTTTTTGAACGAAATAGTGGGGTCTTTACTAATAGGAACAGCTGGCATAGAAGGACGGGCGAAAAAAAAGTGTGTGTGTGTGCGGGGGGGGGGGGGGGGGGGGATTCGCCCCTAGCAACACTTTAGTTTCGGTCTAACATTTTCGGCTCATTTCATATAGTTTTCTATGATTTATGTATTTTGATGTGCACGCTTTATATTTTTTGATTTCGTAAATTATTGTAAGGTGACGATCAACCCTGTGCGTCACAGACTCGACCTACTTCACTGTGACGAACTGCATCGAACCAGCGACGATCTAAATTGACGATCTAAACCTAATTTTAACAAATATAATATATATATGGTGTTGTTGTTGTTTTTTATTTAAATCTTTATCTGAAATGAAATATCATTAAAACCCCATTCTTTCATACGAGTATTAAAAAACTACAAAACTACTATACGGCAATTATATTAGTATCTAAATCGATTTCCTTGAAATTAAATTCGTAAATATTAAGTGTTGCTAAAACTGACTGGAAACATGGTGACGTCGGTGGGGCGCAGACGGGATGAAATAAATGGGTTCGCCAGACGGACCTGGTCATTTCAAAGGACTTTGCAAACGACATGCTTTTTTTAATTTTTTTTTATTTTTTTTTTAAATTTTTTTATTTTTAGATTTTCAAAAAAAAAAAATCCTGTATTCTTATCAAACAATCTGATGCGGTGACTGATGACACTGTGAAAAGCATGAAAACCGGACGGTCGATATTTCTGCACCGCAATCCCTAAGAATACATAGTCTGTGTATGTTTGCGAGTGTCGGTGGTTTTAGTCACTGTGTCTCTTTTCATTGTCTTCTTCCCTTTTTTTATTTTTTTTAAATCACCCACATTCATTGTATTCATATGCCGAGGTTCATTACATTAATATACCTTAAAATCTATAATCACGTGTAATTAGAAAACTCATTTTTTTTTTTTGCAATAGAAAATTTAATGACATTACCACATATCATAAATAACATTGAATATTAACTGAAATACAAAATGTGAATAATGTATTTGATCTGATTGGGAGACTATTGACAAATGGTCCTTTTGAGAGCTTTTATCGTGTCACTTGTAGAATAAAAAAAAAATGATTAAACAATGTATTTCATGTTGACATTTTTACAGCTGTCGCTTGCAGCCAACACCAAGTAAAGGTTTGTGGAGTGGGTGGGTGGGTGGTTTTGGGGCCCGGGGGGTACCGAATATTTGATATCCTATCGTGTATCCAAGCGTCCCGTTGATTTTTGGATTAGGCCACATCCTGGTTCGACGCTATGATTTATGTTTGCAGAGTCATTGACCCGTGATTTCCATAACAATCGTGTTGGTGCGTGTATGGCCAGGAAATAGTGCATTCTTAGTATTGCAGCGTGGGTTGTAGGAGAGTCACGACACCAACGTCACATTCACATGGGAGGTTAGTGGGAGCTAGCTCTCTGAGAGCTTACAATTATGGTGTCATTGGCAGTATGGGATCAATAACGACAACCCAGAGATCAACACGGAATATTTTAATATTAATATTCTTATAATTTATTATAATAATAATAACTATTATTATTATTATTACTATCACCCTTATTCACGCTATAAGCAGCGTTTAATTTATCTCAATATCTCTGCGTTTTTGTGTTTGTTGTCTTTGATCGTTTTTTTGCATTTGTTTTTGGTATGCGTTTGTTGTGTGGTTTTTGTGTGTTTTTGTTTGTGTTTTTGGTATGCGTTTGTTGTGTGGTTTTTGTGTGTTTTTGTTTGTGTTTTTGGTATGTGTTTGTTGTGAGGTTGCTTTTGTGTGTTTTTGTTTGTGTTTTTGGTATGTGTTTGTTGTGTGGTTGTTGTGTGTTTTTGTTTGTGTTTTTGGTATGTGTTTGTTGTGAGGTTGCTTTTGTGTGTTTTTGTTTGTGTTTTTGGTATGTGTTTGTTGTGAGGTTGCTTTTGTGTGTTTTTGTTTGTGTTTTTGGTATGTGTTTGTTGTGTGGTTTTTGTGTGTTTTTGTTTGTGTTTTTGGTATGTGTTTGTTGTGTGGTTTTTGTGTGTTTTTGTTTGTGTTTTTGGTATGTGTTTGTTGTGAGGTTGCTTTTGTGTGTTTTTGTTTGTGTTTTTGGTATGTGTTTGTTGTGAGGTTGTTGTGTGGTTTTGTTTTTGTTTTTGGTATATGTTTGTTGTGTGGTTTTTGTGTGTTTTTGTTTGTGTTTTTGGTATGTGTTTGTTGTGTGGTTGTTGTGTGGTTTTGTTTGAGTTTTTGGTATGTGTTTGTTGTGTGGTTGTTGTGTGTTTTTGTTTGTGTTTTTGGTATGTGTTTGTTGTGTGGTTTTTGTGTGGTTTTGTTTGTGCTTTGGGGTCAAGCCGATGGAGTCTTTAAGTGTAAATATTCTTGTATCGAAGAGTTCATAACTTCTACTTCTTCCAAAAGGAGGGGGGGGGGTCGACTTCTTTGAGGACTTTATGTACAATGACTCTTTATTCCTTATATATAGAATAGTAAATGGCACAATTTTGCATGTTATCTTTCTCAGCGTTGTTACTAACCAATTTAACATCCATGCTTGATCTTTCTGTCATTTCTGTGTGTGTGTGTTTGGGAGGGGGGGGGGTGTTGCAATCATAAATCAGACGACGTCACTATAAATATATTCATATTAGTCTGCTGATCACGAGTTATGTTTGCGATCTCGTGACTGGGGGCAAGGGTGCTAAAACTCTTAACTGGCGAGGCGAGACATGTATCAAACTGTCCTGTCCCGCCCCCCCCCCTTTTTTTTCTGTTCACTCAACCGATAATGTCATAAGCTACAGTCCTCTGAAACAAGAGACCCCAATATTGACTGGGGGCAAGGGTGCTAAAACCCTTAACTGGCGACGCGAAACATGTATCAAACTGCCCTGTCCCCCCCCCCCCCCCCTTTTTTCTCTGTTCACTCAACCGATAATGTCATAAGCTACAGTCCTCTGAAACAAGAGACCCCAATATTTTTTGTTTCTTTAAATTTCTTCATCCTACCGCTTGATTAGACTTTTCATTTGCGCGTATCCTCCACCCCCACCTCCACCCCACCCGAACAATCCCACTCCCAACCTCATATTGAAATATACTTTCTCGTAAAGGTAAATGTATAACAAACAAAAAAGTTTAACCGTTTCCCGCCATTATCAATATAATGTTTACGTAAACCTCTCCCCCCCCGCCACCCCCAAATTAAACAAAACAAAACAAAAACAAGCGGTCCGATGCTAACCCTCAGGGGTGCACGTACCACAAACATGGGAACCACTGCTCTAAAAAGCACGCAGTCTCCAGCATACCGACCAGGTTCATCGTGATCCAAATCTGAACTTCCGACCGCTCTAACAACCTGCACCACCTTTTAGATGATGTCTTAATTTTAACGCCACTTAACTAGAGATGTGTGCCGCGTAGCCCAAACCAAAGGTGGGGGATGAAAGGGTTCTCACCCTGGGCGCCAACATAAAGGGGGCGGAAAAATAGATAGGACATTAGTAATGAACTAAAGGATGAAACCCCATATACTTCACAAAGACAAGGGCTGCATAATGTCCCCCTTTTACTGGTCCGGTAGAACGTCTTAATATATTTTGAGGGGCGTCATTTTCACTCCCCCCCCCCCCCCCCCCGCCCCGGGTGCCGTCTTTCTTTGACATGGCCCTTAATGTAGCTACAGGTTTAAAGCTTGTTTCTATCGCAATCCTGACCTTTATGTAAATCAAAAACTATTTCCGACCGCGTTAACGCGTGGAGCTCGACTGGTCGTCAGGAAGACTTCTCTTCCTAGTTTCGTACAATAGAAAAACTACTAAGAATTTTTTTTGGGGACAAACTAGGAAGTGCTTTCCTTTCTTCAGATCTCATATCAAAGCCAACGGTAATTTATTGCCCAACCCCTTTAGAAAATGTCGAATAATGAATGGTTCGATTCTGGGTTCCATTTCATGTTAAGACATTCACATTTAAATGCAACAGTCGAATCAAACCGGCAACGATGGCTTATGAATAAAGCTTTACAAAAAAAATGTGAACAGGGGTTTAAAATGAGAAAACATTTCATGTATATGAATTAGAGTTTCCCAGGACTGGGCATGCGCCGGAGAGGGGCGCATGGGACATGTGCTGTATGGGAGGAGCATTGACGGTGCGACGGACCGGGGACAATGGGACATGCGCCGTAAAGGGACGCATGGGACATGTGCCGATAGGAGGAGCTTTGACTGTGCTGTATAGGGGAGCATTGACGGTGCGCCGGACAGGGGAAATGGGACATGCGCCTTACAGGGGCGTTAAAGACATATGCCGTAAAGCGGAGCATGGGACATATGCCATGCAGGGGAGCATCGGGCATGTGCCGTACAGGAGAGCATCGGACATGTGCCGTACAAGGGAGCATGGTACGTGTACCGAACAGGGGAGCATGGGAGACATGTGCCGTACAGGGGAGCATGGGACATGTGCCGTACAAGGGAGCATGGTACGTGTACCGAACAGGGGAGCATGGGAGACATGTGCCGTACAGGGGAGCATCAGACTTATGCCGTACAGGGGAGCTTTAACGTGCGCCGGACAGGAGAGCATGGGGCATGTGCTGTTCAAGGGAGCATGGTACGTGTACCGAACAGGGGGGCATGGGACATGTTCCGTACAGGGGAGCATCGGACATGTGCCGTACAGGAGAGCATGGGGCATGTGCCGTAAAGGGGAGCATGGTACGTGTACCGTACAGGGGATTATTGGTGGGTACATTTAAATTTATGTACATCTTAAGGATCGGCGGAATCACATACGACATGCATCCATCATTGGTAGCCAGCGATGCAGCAATATTAGAGACGGTCTGCGTATCCTGTGAGCTGGGTGGCTCATCGGTCTAAACTGATCCAATCACAATCTACAAACTGGAGTTCACTCCCAAGCCAACGCGTAGGCAAGCAAAAAAAAAAACAACAACACCAGCACCCAGGGTGTGTGGGACTCGTCAATTTTGGAGGGAAACGCATCTAAGAGCAGGAAAACTCTAAAATCAAATCCCAGTAATGGAGTTCCGTGGGCGGTATGACACACACACGCACACAAAATACCGACTACTCCCACGACGAGAAACACATGAAGATCACAGGTGACACACAAGACACGCTGCTGGTCATCTACAGCATCCTGGACCAATTCCAGTCGTCTGGACTAAGCCTCGTCCATAGGCAAAACCAGAGAGTGAGGTTGAAGAACTGGGTAACTCTCCTTCACTTTAAACAACATACAGCTTAAGTCAACAGGCTAGTAGTAAATTTGAAAATTGCCTTGGTCGCCTTCTCGCTCGGAGGACGAACTATATGTGTATGTATGTGTGCATTTTGGTGCGTACGAAGCATCCAATGAGAACACACCGCGGTGTGCGATCGAGGTGGATCACGTCCACTCAGGCATTATAAGATGGTTGAACCAATACTTATTATAAAACACCATATAACCCTATGCAAGGGCAATAATGCACGTTCCACGATCAAAGAGACACAAATCTCCCACCCCCTCAAAAAAATTGCAAAAATATATTCAACACAATCATCCAAACAAATATTTTTTTAAAGGAAATATCAAAAAATTATCCATTACAGGTATCCATACAAATATCCATACACATATCCAAACAAATGTTTACACATGAACACTGCTGTACTCGTGCGTTGTATTTTTTAGATTTAGCCCCTTCTGGCATCCATCGATTTTATCAATACACAACGACTGAGACATACAACACCCTTGCCATTCGATATCTATATAACCAGATCAACCCGCTTAACCAGATCAACCCGCTTAACCAGACCAACCCGCTTCACCAGATCAACCCGCTTAGCCACGTTAACGTCTTTCAACAACTTCACCCAGTTAACCACATCAACGCATCCAACCACATTAATCAGATTAAAACCGTTTAGCCGAATTAGCCAAAGAAGCCGCATCAACCTAACTGACCCAAGCAGCCAATTGAACCGCATTGACCAAGAAGTAAACCTATCAACAAAACTAGCCGCGTCAATAAAATATACACATTAACCAAATTAACAACAAGAACAAAGTAACCATGTTTCGAGTATCATTGTCACCACATACACAATTTTAGCCCGTTTAAAACTAAAATACTAATGAAGCGTTGTTGTTTAGTAGAATGTCTGTGTCTGTGTCTGCCGCAAGTGTTTATGTTTAAATATGAGTGTCATAATTGTTGATTTTTAATGTCTGTGTCGTAATTGTGTTTCAGAAATTAAAAAAAAAAAACAGTGTTTTAATGGTTTATTATTTTAATTATGTTCTTAATTATGTTCAATCCCATTCTCGTAATTGTGTTTAATACCAGTGTCGTAAAAGAGTTTAATTCTAATGCCAAAATTGTGTTTAAAGCCAGTGTCGTAATTGACTTTAAAGCCATTATCGTAATAATGTTTCATTCTAGTGTCGTAAGTGTGTTTAAAGCCACATATAGTAATTGTGTTTAAAGCCTGTGTCGTAATTGCGTTTAATTCTAGTGTCATAATTGTGTTTAAAGCCAGAGTCGTAACCGTGTTTTATTACAGTAACGAAACTTTGTTTAATTCCAGTGCCGTATTTATGTTTAATTGCAGTGTCGTAACTGTGTTTAATTACAGTCTTATAATTTTGTTTAATTCCAGTCTCAAGATTGTGTTTAATGCCAGTGTCGTAATTGTGTTTAAATCAAATTCTCATATTTTTGTTTAATCCCAGTCTCATAACTGTGTTTAATGCCATTCTCATAACTGTGTTTAATGGCAGTCACATCCCAGTCTTATAGTTGTGTTTAATCCCAGTGCCCTAATTGTGTTTAAGCTCAGTGTCATAATTGTGTTTAATGCCAGTGTCCTTATTATCATTATCTTTTTTTCATTACTAATAAAATATAAAATTGTTGCCTTGTTATAAAAATTATTTTAATCGTGAAATTGTTGTGGTTTTTTATCATTCCCCTTCGCGCGGTATCAATATCATGAACTATTTTTAAGTAGTCAGACACATCAGACGAGTTTTTAATGTCAACCTTGACGATTTCTATACAATAATCTATTGTTTTTTTCTTTATTTTTTCAAACAATTTTCATGTTTAATGTTGACATTGTTAATAAACTTTTTAATGTCAAATAATAATTTTTTTCAATAAAAATATCCCCGTTTAATATGCGTTTTATCAAAAAAAACGTTTCATCACAAATAATAATTCTCTAGATGTGTATGAATATCTGTAACGATGTGTGTAATAGGCGCGGAGGATAAAATTCAAAGAAGTTACTTGTATCTCTATTTGAGATTCTTTTAAAGTGCGTTCATTGCTTGTTCTCTAAGGTAGCTTTTGGGAGAATGGAAGTTCGCGCATCGCAGCCGCCATTGTTTCGCGGGCTATTTGTTGGGTTAAATAATCGTTTAATTTAAACCAACGAAGTGGCTATTCGTACCCGGGTACAAGAAGTGAGAGGTTGGGTTTAAAAAACGATTTATAATTTTATTTTTGGGTTTGTAAGACCAAATGAGGTATCAAATGAAAGATAATTGAAAGGACTATAGGTTTGTAAACTTACTTCTTCATTTTAACTAAAATAAACTACCACAAATGACATCCGAATAGCCTGAGACTAATGGTACCCGGGTGCGAATGGCGGCGCTGCGTGTCTGGGTCCATTTTGACTCGGTGTTATTCGGATGTCATTTGTGGTAGTTTATTTTATTTAAACTGGAGAATTAAATTTACAAACATATAGTTCATTCAATTATCTTTCATTTGATATCTCAGTTTGTCTTACAAACCCAACAATAAAATTTAAAATCGTTTTTTAATCCCAACCTCACACTTCTGGTACCCGGGTACTAATAGTTGCAGCCTTAAACCAACGCTACGATAAAAAAAATGTTAAAAGAATAATAGTAAAATAGCCTCGAAGTAAAGTGTTATGGAGGATATATACGAATTGGCATCTGATTAGTTTTATTTAAAATATGTTTTAGGAAACCGCTGATGGTTTAATTGCGTGCCTTCTTAAACACTTGAAATCTTGGAGACCGCTGGCACTCGAATCGCTTATCTTCTTAAAGCACATGTTGTTGTCGACTCAAAAAGTAGGAAGTTGTTATTAATGGACAGACGCGTTACGCGGGCTTAACCCGTGACACGATCTCTCGGTACCACGTGAGACCTTGAGATCGCGTTGCTTGTACCATTGTCAGGGGTATATCCCCCCAGTCGAACACAAAAAAAAAAAGAGGGGAGGGGGGGTTGTTGTTTTTTTTTTACGGGTTGACAGGGCGCTCTTGATTCACCTTCCTGGACATCGGCATGCGACTAGATATGAGTTGTCCGTGTTCAAAACACCGGGTTTTTATTGTAGTGTCTGCAACTTGAAACTTAAAGTGTTTGTTTTTTTTGTAGTTTTTATCTATTTAATTGAAATAATGGTTGGCTTTTTTTTTTCTGAGTTCCAACTCTCCTCTATCGTGTAAAGTTTTTGGATTAACTCAAAATAATTAATTTTTTTAAACAAAATATTAACAGTTTCAAATTGTTCTCACAATATCAAAGATTATTCAAAGCCAATGGTATTTAATATTAAAAGTATTTTTCTCAAAATATCAAAGATTATCCAAAGTACATTTTATTTAATATTAAAATTATTTCTCATACTATCAAAGATTATTCAAAGCAAATTGTATTTAAAATTTAAAGTATCTTTTTTTCAAAATAGCAAAGATTATCCAAAGTACATTGTATTTAATATTAACAGTATTTCTCAAAACATCAAAGATTATTCAAAGCTAATTGTATTATTACTAAAAGTATTTCTCAAAATATCAAAGATTATTCAAAGCACAATATACTTAATATTAAGCATCTATTAACGATAAGTTGTGCATGCTTATATAATGTTAGTGCATATTAACCACTTCTCTTTTGACCGTACTGCTGCGTTTCAAAGAAAAAGTGGTTAAAAAGCTGCGGCTATGACTGACGGAATGTTAAAGCGAATGGAACTTGGTGTTTAGAACAAGCTGGGAAGCTATTCTGACTGAAGGAACTTGATGTTTAGAAATAGCGGGGAAGCTATTCTGACTGAAGGAACTTGACTTGTAGAACAAGCATGGAAGCTATTCTGACTGAAGGAACTTGATTTTAGAACAAGCGTGGAAGCTATTCTGACTGAAGGAACTTGATGTTTAGAACAAGCGGGGAAGCTATTCTGACTGAAGGAACTTGATGTTTAGAACAAGTTGGGAAGCTATTCTGACTGAAGGAACTTGACGCTAAGAACAAGCAGGGAAGCTATTCTGACTGAAGGAACTTGACGCTAAGAACAAGCAGGGAAGCTATTCTGACTGACATTAGTCTTTAATAAAAACTACCCTTAAAAAAACCATGGTGTTTCGTATAAATCCTTTATAGAATGCAATGTCGAGCAATAGGGAGATGGGGCTGAACATTTGACAGAACATGCATACAAGTAACGCACTTGATAAGAATTCCAAATAGAGCTCCCCCAACCCCCAAGGCACACAACAGCACATTTGTTTTTGTCACGCCCCTGAACTATATTAATGCTCTAATGACCCACCTGCTTTTACAACGCAGGTTAATTTCTCCAACTATTTCAGAAAAACAAATGAAAATATTACGCACCAAACTCATTTGAATTTTTTTTTTTTTTAAAGAATCTCATTTAGTGCAGTTATCGGGAATTTCCTCTCGTGAAAACAGTGTCATCATATTTCGTTGATGTCGCACTTGGAAAACAGGAAATCATTTTTTTTTTTTTGGGGGGTGGGATTATAGTGAGAGTTTGATAGAACGTGTTGTCATTGGCAACATGTCTATGTGCCAAATTTCAGCTCAATAGGTTAACGAGAAGGGTGTGGAGTAAGCCGTAAGAAGATTTTGCCCACCTGCAAGCAACCGAGGCAAAAATCGAAGTTAATATAATGGATCTTTTTTTTTTTAATTGACAATACGCATTTGACAAAATTTTTTTTTCAATATTTGTATCAATTCCGCTCTGGGGTTCAGCGTTCTCTGCGAAGGGATTCATCAAGTAAAAATAACAGTCTCCGAAATGTTGATGTGTATATTTATGAGAAAGAGATCAGGTTCCACTGAAGTACAAGAATTGGGCAGAAATTTTTGACAGAATGCAGATGAAAAGTATATATATTGTATAATATATATATATATATATATTGATTATTATATTAAAAATATAGAACCTGAGAAGCAAATTTTACTTTTCATTTGCCGCAACTGTGGCGTTTTGGGTTGCCCAAAAAAGGGTTGCCCAAAAAAAGAGTTTCCCCCCCCCCCCACCCCCCCCCCCCCAAAAAAAAAGTTTTAACAAAAAAAGAGGTGGCCCCAAAAAAGCTTATTTTATGTCATGAACACATTCAAAATTTTCGCACCTGCTTACACGCATGTTCAATAAAGGAGCGTTCAATGTTGTGTTTTTTCTCTAACATTAGTGCGTCAGTGGTTTCCGCCTACTCGTTTCTTTTCAGCTCTGGCAGGTTCAAAAATCATGTTTATTGTTTCTAAACTCGATTCCACTAAGTTCAGAAGGAACAATTCAAAAAGACCGACACCCCCCTACCCCCCCCCCCCAAACCACTTGTCAATTGTATTTTTAAAGTATACTTTTAATCTATATTTTTTTTTTGTTGTAATTCATATCAACGTCTTTCAAATCTATGTATAGCTTGCCAAAAGATGGCAGCTACCAATGACGTCATGAAACCATGGCAGCGACCAATGACGTCATGAAACCATGGCAGCGACCAATGACGTCATCAAACCATGGCAGCGACCAATGACGTCATGAAACCATGGCAGTGACCAATGACGTCATCAAACCATGGCAGCAACCAATGGCGTCATGAAACCATGGTAGCGACCATCGATGTGAGAGTGGAACGAATCTACTTGATATTTTCCGTCCCGAAAAGAATGTCTTGTTGCCTACGTGGACGCACCCCCCCCCCAGAAATCTAGAAGCAATAAATAAGCAATAAATTGCCTCAGCAATGGAGCTGGCCGAACGTGACTACAGAAGACATCAGTACTTTTTAAGAATTGCGACTTATGATGTTATGTTTTATTGGTGAAAAAAAAGTATAATTTATATTCAGTTTCATATTCAGTATAACGTATTAGTCAAAAAAATTTACCGCCACTTCCAATATCACAAGTTCAACGCGGAAGAACTCCTTCGAAACTGAAATTTATAAAAACGTCGATCGAGATCAACTGGATCTGGAAACATTAGACGCAGTTATGCCGATGAAATGTGGACCTGACATTAAATAAAACTTGCAAATGCTACAAATAATTGACGGCATGTCTAATCATTGCAAGATATATATGTATAGAAATATCTCCAAATCATAAGACATTTTTGTAAGCTCTCAAGCAGTTTTGCTTTGTTTTCATTTTTCATTATTTTATATCCTGTAGTTTCACTTTCAAAAGTAATATTACAACAACATCAATAAAAAAAATTAGATGATTTAAATAAACCCTGGCGTTTAGAATCGAGAGAAGAACGGAACTCGACATGCCCCAAAAAAATAACGCAATAACGTTCGGCAATAACGCATACGACCTATACGACCCTTGACCCGCTCCTGGTGAAGAGTCCCTCCTATTATTGGCACTTTCATGAGTGGTTGTTGACGCGACCAATCCCGGAGCGACAGTCTCTGGTGAACGTCACGCATGAACGGTGCGCTTTCAAACATCCGTTAAGGAAGTTTTCGGTGCACATTTGTTTGGTGCACACTCTGCGGGGATAAGGAATAAAGGGAGGGGGGGTCGACTATTAAATTAGAATTAGAACACACTTCAGGGGCGTGCATAACGTTGCCTTGGCGTACCTGTTAGTTTACGGTCATGGGGGTCCTTTTATTTATTTATTTTACCAACTTTAAGTAGATTATGTGTTGGGGGAACATATAAAATTTTATCACCACCCCCCCCCCCCCCCCCCCAACCCCCAC
>CAXITT010000577.1:161524-165610 GCA_964033795.1 Lymnaea stagnalis | reverse complement strand
GGGGTAATAAGGGGAGAGACTGCAATCAGGTTAGTACAAAATAAAATGAGTAAAACAGAGTAGGGTTAAACCTGAAAAAATAAACGCAACAAAACAGCGAACGTGTCGACAGAAAGCCTTCGTCAGCGAACAAAACAACAGAAAAAACGGTATAAAAATAAAAATAAGAAATAGCACTTAGCTGGTAAGTAGTATCTGTGGGCAGCAATAGAAGTGTGAAATAATAAAAAATATCCATGACACGGTACCATTTGAACTAGCAAATTTTAATTATGGTGCTAAAAAAACTACAACCTTGTGCTGATGAAAATGTTTAGTTGGGAGTGCCTCTCACGCATTCCTCAGCTCATTGTGAACAATAAAGTTTTAAAGGTTTGACTTGTTCTTTATACAAAAATATATATATATATATATTTTGACGGAGCCAACTAGCTATCTTGACAGAGCCAACTGTTTATTGTGACAGAGCCGCGTGATTATTTGACATGGCCAACTGATTACTTTGACTGGGCCAACTAGTTATTTTGACAGTGCAAACTAACTATCTTGACAGATACAACTGTTTAATGTGACAGGGCCATGTGATTATTTCGACAGGGCCAACTAATAATAATTATTTTGACATGGCCAAATTATTATTTTCACAAGGCCAACTTCCTATCTTGACAGAGCCAACGTTTTATTGAGACAGAGACACGTGATTATTTTGGCAGGGCAAACTAATTACTTTGACATGGCCAACTGATTATTTTGACATGGTCAACTTATTATTTTGACAGGGCCAACTGAAAGAGCCAACTATCTTTTTTGACAGAGCCACTTGATTATTTTGACAGAGCCAAATGATTATTTTGACAGGGCAAACTAAACATTTTGACAGAGCCAACCATTTATTTAGACAGAGCCCACGAATTATTTTGACAGAGCCAACTGATTATTTTGACAGGGCCAACTAAACATTTTGACAGAGCCAACTATTTACTTAGACAGAGCCTACTTATTATTTTGACGGAGCCAAATATTTTAGACCTTTGGCGAAACGTCATGATTTGGACGGTGCGCCGTTACCACGACTTTGTCTAACAACTCTACTTTCAAAGTTGCCCCTTTACGTCATCATTCGGTGTGACTTTTAGCGGCTAATATGGGTTTTTTGATTCGTGGGTTGTTGTTTTTTTTTTTGACAGGGTCGGGCACAAATTTCAAATTTACAAGAAGAGTTAGGTTTCCCCATTTTCTTTATCACAAGTGAAATGTAATATTTGAAACTTGAACTTGAAGGAAGTTCATTTCATAGTGCAGTTAGTTTTGACGTAAAGTTTATTAAGTACTTGCTATGGGGAAACTCTGAAGAAGCCGGACATTTTAAGCAGTTATGTAATGAACAATTTAAGATAAGATAATATTCGATACTTTTATTAATCAAAAATAAATTAAAACATTTCATTTGTTTATTACATTGAACATTTGCATTTTCAGCACATAAAGAAATACAGGAAAACCGGGAAAGCATTTTACAATTTAAAAAAAAAGTTTAAACAATAGACGTCTATGGCGTTGGTCTAGCGTAGAGATCAGCCATAAATGAGCTCCTTTTGTGACAATAATGACTTAATTACTGCTCATTTAGATTTGATAACCACTTTTTTTTTGGGGGGGGGTGGGGTGTGGGAGGGGGGGATCGGATGACGCTGGTAAAGATCTACATTCCGGGGAAGAAAATATTTTTTTTATATCTTAGGTATCTGTGATGAAGAGGGTGGAATGCATCGTCCAAAGTTTATTTTTAATTTAGTTTAACAAATTTTAAGTAAGACAGTTAAATAGAGAAACCATTGACGCAGAAATTAAACAAGCCACGAAAAAGCAACGTTTTTCGCATAAATCCCTTATACTAGTTTTTCATTATTTTATTTGAAATTAATATTCTTATGTCACACCCACTTTTACACTGTATATTTATTTCACCAACTGTTTCAGGCAAAAGAAAAAGAAAATATTACTCACCAAACGGACTTGCAATCTTATCGGGAATGTTATTTCACTGGCATAATATTTCCGTCATCTTCCCGTTTAAGGATGTTCTGATTGTGAGGGAAGAGGTTTGAGTGGTGTGAATTTCACAAATTGTGTTGTCCTTGCAACAAGTCTATGCGCCAAGTTTCAGCTCGATGGAGTAAATTGGTCCGTCCGAAGATTTTGATCCCCCCCCCCCAACAGCCAGCAAGACATAGATGAACAAACGCGAAGTTAATGAGGGAAGAGGTTTGAGTGGTGTGAATTTCCCAAATTGTGTTGTCCTTGCAACAAGTCTATGCGCCAAGTTTCAGCTCGATGGAGTAAATTGGTCCGTCCGAAGATTTTGATCCCCCCCCCCCAACAGCCAGAAAGAAATAGATGAACAAAAGCGAAGTTAACATAAAGGATTAAATATCAGTTACATCCGAGCTCAGCGTGAACACGACGTCATGATCATGTATCCGGTCTTGTTTAACTATCATATTTAGAGGTTGTTGATACATTTGAATTGACCAGCTCAAAGGAGAGTTGTGTTGACCATCGTTCCAGAAAACACAGAGTCATCATGTATTCCGGAACGATACCTTCTCTAGGCGTGCAATGCTACTAGTCCCCCACTTAACCACTGGTCAACTTCCAAGATCCCCAACAATCTTACATCGTTGTCTTTCAATTTTAGAGCAAATGAATTCTTTATCAGGCCTTGTTCACATCATTTCAACATATTGCCCATTTCTACATGTTCCCCATTTCTACATGTTCCTCGTTTCCCCTTATTCCGCCTTTCTATATGTTCCATATTTCTACATGTTCCATATTTCTACATGTTCCATCTTTCTACATGTTCCATATTTCTACATGTTCCATCTTTCTACATGTTCCATATTTCTACATGTTCCATCTTTCTATATGTTCCATATTTCTACATGTTCCATATTTCTACATGTTCCATTTTTCTACATGTTCCATCTTTCTACATGTTCCATATTTCTACATGTTCCATCTTTCTACATGTTCCATATTTCTACATGTTCCATCTTTCTATATGTTCCATATTTCTACATGTTCCATATTTCTACATGTTCCATCTTTCTACATGTTCCATATTTCTACATGTTCCATCTTTCTACATGTTCCATATTTCTACATGTTCCATCTTTCTACATGTTCCATCTTTCTACATGTTCCATATTTCTACATGTTCCATATTTCTACATGTTCCATCTTTCTACATGTTCCATCTTTCTACATGTTCCATATTTCTACATGTTCCATATTTCTACATGTTCCATATTTCTATAATTTAACCATTTCTAGCCTATACTCATTGCCATCTACCATATCTGTATAGATCCCAGGGACGTCATTAATATAAGGCAGTGTGGTGCATTTGCCCCCCCCCCACCCAGCCTCTCTAAATTTATAGGTTTTATTTAAATTGATATGTACTGTCGCGCCTCCAGTAATAAACAATTTAATAAGCCGACTAAGTTTTGGTTCCCACCCACACCCACATTCCCCCCCCCCCGTAGAAAAATCCTGAAATGACGCCTCTGATATACCCCCTTACACACGGACACCATTTTCATTTTTTTTTAAACCTCCATATTTATTTTAATTGTTGCATAACTTTTTATTTTGGATTATTTTAGGTTTAGTGAGTTCTTAATGTGAGTGTACGGAAGTAAAGACACTGAACAATTCATAGAGAAATATAAAAACAAATTGAATAAACATACTTTAACTAATAAACAGTTTAATACATAGTTTAATAAATAGCTTAATACAAAAATTGAATAAATATTCTAGTAAAAATTTTTTTAAATAGTCTAATAAATGATCTAATAAATATGGCTTATGTTTCGAACATTCATCAGTCTTTAGAAGAATGAGTTCATTAAGTTCGTACAAGGATAAAAATATGAAAGGACGGATTACGCAAAATATTTTAATATTCAAAAACAATTTACTCTCTATCCAAAGCGCGACATTGCCATAAATAAAAGTAGCTCTATCACAAAGAAAATAATATGAACCCGTATTGCAGACATTTAAATTCCACACAAT
>CAXITT010000577.1:114024-156524 GCA_964033795.1 Lymnaea stagnalis | reverse complement strand
TTATACTCTCTTACCCAGGCAGTTGTTGTGCCGTAAATAAACCGTTGAAAAGGAAACCCATAGCAACCAGGGCGTTCAAAGGCTACCAACCATCAAGTCTCACAGGGCAACTTTCATACGTGTATTTAGATCCGTTCCTTTATAGGTGGAGCACCTAATGGAGTCTGTGTAAATGGTTGATCTAAAACGTTGCTAGAAACCAGCGGTTCTCAACCTGTGGGTCGCGATCCCGTTGGGGATCAAACGACACTTGCTCAGGTGTCACCAAGGACCTTTGGAAAACATATATTTATGACGCAGCAACGAAAATTGTTTTATGTTTGGGGGGGGGGGGGGGGGGGTCACCACAACATGCGTAGCTGGATTAAAGGGACGGAGCATTCGTAAGGGTGAGAACCACTGCTATAATCGACAGTGGGTTATTTATGACGCAGCAACGAAAATTGTTTTATGTTTGGGGGGGGGGGGGGTGGGGGTCACCACAACATGCGTAGCTGTATTAAAGGGTCGCAGCATTAGTAAGGTTGAGAACCACTGCTATAATCGACAGTGGGTGTTGCGTAGCATTTCCAGGAAGGTGCGAATAGGTCGTTTGAATCGACAGCCATTAAGGTATTCACCATACATTTTCGGTTACAACAGGCCTGAATGGATTTGTGTTTTCCGTTGTATCTTGTCAAAGAGTCGACGGGTCGAATGGTTAGCAATTGAATAGAAACTCGTAAAAGAAAAAAAAAAGAACGCAAATTCTGAAATCATACCCGGAGTTGAAGTCTCGCAGGTGGGGTATGACATTGACTCAATGAAAAGTTATTCCACTCCTGCGCAGGGGGACGCATAAAGAGAACCGCGAAACGGCGAAACAAAACACACACAAACGAAACCTAGTTCCTGGTCAGATTTTAAGAAAACCCATGTTTTTTTTTCTCTGAAAGTCAGCATGTCAAATAGATGCCAACGACCTCACACCTTATATGTTAGAAGTGAAGTAAACTAAAGCACAATGGCTTCGTGGTGTGATTTCAAAAAAATACTTTTTTTATATCAAGCTTCTTACTGAGACCATCAATTATCTTTTCTTTTTTTTTTTTTTTGCAACTACACCAAATGCTTTCTCAATCTCTAAGAAAAGTGTTAACATGTCAATGTTCAAAATCATTTTATCGTAATATTTGGAGTTAAAAAATCAGGTGAGTAAATTGTATCATATTTATAAATCTTTCAAAAATTCAGATTTTTAAAAATTAATTACAACATTTAGAAAAATCTGTACTTGAAAACAAAATTTTCCATTGGGACAGATATTATGATAATCTCAAAGGGAACTTCGATGCCATTTTTTTTATAACCACCTAATTTGACAGGGGCGTGTCCCATGATACAAGATGAGACAACAATGACTGTAATTTTTTTTAAAATTTGGATTATTAAATCCTTTATATTAACTTCACTCTTGTGTGTTTGGGGCTAAAATCTTCAGACGGCTAACTGACGCACTTCCCGTCAACCTATCGAGCTGAAACTTTGCACATACACTCGTTGCCAATGACAACATACTCTTTCAGAGTGTCAGCCCTGGCCCACCAAAAATCAATTCTTCCTTTTTTTCCCAAGGGAAGACGAAGGCAAGGAGATGTCACTGATTTCATGAAATAAAATTGCCGATACCTGAAATTAAATGAGATTCTTAACGAAAAACAAGATTGCAAGTGAAGTTGGTGCGTCATATTTTCTTTTGTTTTTCCGAAATGGTTGATGAAATAAATCTTGGGTGTAAAAGTGGGTGGAACTTTAGAATATTAATACAAAACAAATCAATAAATAATGCATAAAAAGTATGAATACGAAAAATAAATGTTTTTATGGGTTGTTTAATTTTCATAATAAATTTTGAGAGTATTTCAATTACAGTTCTTTAAACTGCAAGTCTATTAGGAGACTTTAAGGTATTGTAGAACCTTTAGATTAACTATGCGACATCGCCAAGTCTTCTATATACAAAATTGAGTGTTGAGCAGAATTCCATAAATATATTTTAGATGAAGAGAATGGAAATCGCTGGTACAGTAAGGATGAAGAGGAAGACAATCTTTGGTACAGTTTAGATGAAGAGGAAGAAAAGCTCTAGCACGGTTGAGAAGAGAGAAAGAATAATTTAAAAGAGACAAGGAAAAACTCAGGCACAATTTAGAGGAAGATTAAACAAGTTCTTGTGCAGTTTAAAAGATAGAGAGAAAATGCTGGTACATTTTAGGTGAAGAGGAACAAAAGCTACGGTACGGTTTAGAGAAAGAGAAGCTTGAGTACAGTTTAAAAGACAAGGGAGAAACACTCTGGTAAAATTTAGAAGAAAAGGAAGAAACGCTCTGGCACAGTTTCGAAGAAGAGGAAGAAAAGCTCGGGTACAGTTTCGAAGAAGAGGAAGAAAAGCTCTGGTACAGTTTATAATGAAAGGAAGATAAGCTCTTGTACAGTTTAGAGGATGGGAAGAAAAGCTCTAGTACAGTTTAGAGGATTAGAAGAAAAGTTATGGTACAGTTTAGAGAATGGGAAGAAAAGCTATGGTACAGTTTAGAGAATGGGAAGAAAAGATCTGGTACAGTTTAGAGGATAAGAAGAAAAGCTCTGGTACAGTTTAGAGGATAGGAAGACAAGATCTGGTACAGTTTAGAAATGGGAAGACAAGATCTGGTACAGTTTAGAGAATGGGAAGAAAGGCTCTGGGACAGTTTAGAGGATAGGAAGAAAAGATCTGGTACGGTTTAGATACCTTCTAATTATTATACTTAAAGAAGATTAAACATATTTTAAGATTAAACAAAAGTTCTTTTCTGCTATATATTTTGACTGTCTTTTCAATTGTAACAGTGTACATTCAAGGGCATCTACATGGGATGTGGGGGAGCTGGTTCTAAAATGTGTTGGGGAAAGAATAAAATCCCCCCCCCCCAAAAAAAAAAAAAACAAAAAAAAAAAAAACACACATCTTCAACAAAAAAAAAATAGAAAAAAAAAAAAACAAAAAAAAAAACCCCCCCCCCAAAAAAAAAAAAAAAACCACAAAAAAAAAACCACACATTTTTAACAAAATTAATTTTGGAAAGAAAAAAAAACAAGTAAAAATACTTGATATGCTTTTATTATAATATAATATTTACATGGGGTTTTTATTTACAAAATAAAGTGTATTTTAAATGTCTGACTGAGGTCGGGGATTTGTACAGTAGAATAACACATGTTTTGACCGCACCGCCATCCAGCCACCGGTCCAGACGATAAATTGAAGGAATTAAAACCTAAATTTATTATTACATCCCTAATAAAATTCATTTGTTTTTTTTTTTTAAATCAATGTATTTAAAAATTTGATCAGCTATTGTGCGAAGAACTATTTAGCTGTTTCTGAAATTGTAATCGTTTTAGTATGAATACTTTAAATAGTAGTCGATACTGTTATAACAATTGATATCACTGAAATAGTTTGTTTTACCAAAATCCATGGGGAAATCGCGTATTAAATACCAACACCATGAGTTGGATCAGTGTTACACGCACATAGACTTTAACAAGTCCAGTGTCTAGGGCTGGGAGGGAGTTTCGCGTCCACACGTAAGGGGTGGGGGTAGAGTCTAATCAAGGTCAAATATTTACCTTAAGATCTACATGTTTAACCCAACCGTCTCAGCGAGTCTAAAACATGCACCGAAGCAAAAAACAAAAAACAAAACCAAAAAAAATAAAATAAAAGTCCTTTAAGTTTTAGTCATATAGATTTAGTTAATAAGTTTTAGTCAAATAGTTTAAGTCAAATAGTTTTTTTTTTCAAATAGTTTCAGTTAAATAGTTTTAGTCAAATAGTTTTAGTCAAATAGATTAAATCAAATAGTTTTAATTAAATCGTTTTAGTCAATCAGGTTTAGTCAAATAGTTTTAATCAAATAGTCGTAGCGGATTTTTTCCTAGACTTTATCTATGGAACATGGTTCTTTTTTGTGTAGCAATAAAAAATTCAATCAGACCAATGGTTGCATTCATAGATACCAGGATATGTTTCCTACCTAAACATGGCGTTGCCACCCCCACCCCCACCCTCCTTTCCACCTTCTTTTTACGCTCTCTACCGTTTCTCTATCTCAAATGTTGTATTTTTTTCTTGTCATTTTATTCTTGCATACTTCCTGCCTTAATGTGATGGTCGTGCGGACTTCGCTGGACGAATTCACAAGACCCGGGATTTTTCTTCAGGAGGACAAGCTAGCTCCCTATGCAGCAACTCACCTCTCTCCACGCCTCTGCTGAACCCAGGGGAATTTCTCAGGTGAAGGGTACACCTTGGCGGCAGTGGCGTCGCAGGAAATGACATCGCGTACATGTCATACCGCCTCCATTTCCTTCTCTTGGATGGGTTGCCACCCAAGGGTTAACCAGTCCCATTGACATTAAATAAATTGTTTTAGATATTAGTAGATTGGGTAAAGTAATCTCGATTAGTAGATTGGGTATATTAATCCCGTTAGTAGATTGTGCAGAGTAATCCCGATTAGTAGATCGTGTATAGTAATCCCGATTAGTACATTGGGTATATTAATCCTGATTACTCCATTTGGTATAATAATTCCCATCGGTAGATTGGGTAGAGTTATCCCGATTATCAGATTGCGTATAGTAATCCCGATTAGTAGATTGTGTATAGTAATCCCGATTAGTAGATTGTATATAGTAAGCCCGATTAGTAGGTTGTGTATAGTAATCCCGATTAGCAGTTTGTGTATGGTAATCCCAATTAGTAGATTGTGTATGGTAATCCCGATTAGTAGATTGTGTATGGTAATCCCGATTAGTAAATTGTGTATGGTAATCCCGATTAGTAGATTGTGTATGGTAATCCCGATTAGTAGATTGTGTATGGTAATCCCGATTAGTAGATTGTGTATGGTAATCCCGATCAGTAGATTGTGTATGGTAATCCCGATTAGTAGATTTTGTATAGTAATCCCGATTAGTAGATTGTGTATGGTAATCCCGATTAGTAGATTGTGTATAGTAATCCCGATTAGTAGATTGTGTATAGTAATCCCGATTAGTAGATTGTGTATGGTAATCCCAATTAGTAGATTGTGTAGGGTAATCCCGATTAGTAGATTGTGTATGGTAATCCCGATTAGTAGATTGTGTATGGTAATCCCGATTAGTAGATTGCGTATGGTAATCCCGATTAGTAGATTGCGTATGGTAATCCCGATTAGTAGATTGCGTATGGTAATTCCGATTAGTAGATTGTTCATGGTAATCCCGATTAGTAGATTGTGTATGGTAATCCCGATTAGTAGATTTACCTGCCGTAAGTAAAACAGCAGCTACAGGGCTGCCAGCTGTGACGTTTCACAACAGGAAGTTAAGGCGGATACAGGGTAGGGATCGTGATCACAAGTTGCCGTTAAGAGGTGGAGGTGGTAACCTCTTGCCGATGATTCTTACTTGAGAAGCTGCTCCTGAGAAATCGATCGTGTGGACTGTGTGCAAGCACAGTGTCGGACCGGCCGGGTGTCTTTGGGTTGGGGCAGCCCCCAGCGGAACCCGATCGAGTGGAATTCGGGTGGACGCTGTCCTGGCAAAGGAACATCTCTAGCGTGAAACTTCACCGCCCGATACCGGACTTAAGGGGCGGGGGATGCCTTGGGGAGGTCATAAAGAGCACTTACTTGACGGCTCGCTGACGCCATTTCTTAATTTGACATTTCAGTATATTGGGTATAGTAATAACGATTAGTTAGATTCTGCTAAAGTAATCCCGATTTCCAATTTTCGTTCTGTTAATGAGTGGTGATGAACCATGATAATATAAAAAGTTGAGATTTAACATTCTCAAAATTCGTTATTCTTTAAATTCAGTATGAAAAATTTAACATAACCCTTTGCAGAAAAAAAAACCCCTCTATTCGTAATGTTTTTGATTTTTGTCTGAGGTTGGGAAGAGGGCCGGCCTTTAGGGTGTGCAACCTGTGTCCTCGCACAGGGTGCCTGTAGCGAAAGGGGTACCTGGGGCGCCCAGCAGATATTTAAATTTCATAAGTTTATTATAGTGAAGTGTGAACCTCGGGTCCAGGGTCGAGAAATTTTCGTTCACAGCGTGTGCTTAGTTCGCCATCAACGATCTTCCCAAATAGGAAAAAGCATTGCATCTGGGTGCCATGGAAGAAAAAATAGAAAGTTCAGTAAAAAAAGATATTTTGATACAAGTTAAGAAAAACAATTTTATGTTAATTGTTTGATTTAGAAATAAAAAAAAACATAGGTTATAAACTCATTACCGAATAACTACTGTTTCAATTAATTATCATACTAAAAAGGGGTGCCAAAGTTAAGCATGCACAGGGCGCCAGCAACCGCCGGGCCGGCCCTGTGGGAAAGGTTGTTGGGGGGGCTGGTCTCTTGTAGTTGTTTTTTTCATTTTGTTTTTTTGTTTTTTTTCCTGTTTTTTTTTTTTTTTTTTTTTTTTTGGGGGGGGGGGTTTTGTTGGTTGTGTTTTTTTTTTTTTTTTTTTTTTTTTTTTTTTTTTTTTTTTTTTTTTTTTTTTTTTTTTTTTTTTGGGGGGGTGGTGTTAAGTACGTATGGATTTTTTTTTTTAATTATAGACCAACTTAATGACAAATTATTTGAAAATTTAATGATTTCAGGCACCCATTGTTAATTTTTTTTTTAAAAATCAAATGATAAACAGCAGATATTTTAATGGAAGTAATGTAAAACAAAATTCATATATCTGTTTTTTGGTGGACATTTGAGCTAAAATGTACCCGCATGCTTAGTTGTACATTAAATAATAATATAAGTAAGATTATTTATTGATCCTAATAAACTGACTTTTTTAAACTGCATTGTTCATATTCTTTTTCAGCACATAAATAAACATAATATATTTTGGTCAAGACAACATTTAACAATTACAAAAATTTAGACAAGACATCCAAATAACTTCTCTTGCTTAGCCATCACAACTACATGCATAATATTTAGATAAATCAGCTGTCAGGGAAATCCCTTGGTGACAATAATAATAAACTAGTGAGCACTTAGATTTGGCAAGCTCTGGTAATGATAATGTTTTACTTTTACTTTATGTAATCTCTTTTTGTTTTCATCCAGTGATTTCCAAAGTATTTTATTGTAGTGATAGTGTAGTGTTAGAGTATTGGAGTGTGGTGCAGTGTGGTGGCAGAGTAGGGGTAGTGTAGTGATAGAGTAGTGGTAGAGTACTAGCAGAGTAATGCTTTCTGCAGCACAGCGTTCTCTCTGAGATGGCATTTAATGTGAT
Source organism: Lymnaea stagnalis (assembly GCA_964033795.1). NCBI lineage: Eukaryota > Metazoa > Mollusca > Gastropoda > Lymnaeidae > Lymnaea > Lymnaea stagnalis. Next base: position 149,209 of record CAXITT010000577.1, on the reverse strand, counting down.
GCTTTCGATCAAATGTCCATCTACACGACCAGGACGAAACAAGGCCCAAGAAAAATCAAGTCATTTCTGACTTAAATCTCATGTCTGTTGAGACCAGATTGATTCACTAAATTAGTGTCGTTTTATTTTACACAACATGCTGATCTGACGCCTCCGATTTTGACAATTTCAACGCTCTATGCTTCCTGTGGCGTGCATGCCTTCGAAATATTTCAAGCTCCAATGACTGCACAATAAATAATTAGGCTGGAACTAAACTCATACAGTGCATTCTGTCATGGATTGAGATTTTTGTTTTCTTTTTAAAATAACATTTAAATCTTACAGTTCTCTCCAAACAAAAGGAAAAGATAATCCATTCACCTTTTTTTTTTTTTTTTTTTTTTAATTTTTTTCAATGGCTTTGTTTTTCCTAAAAGCATTTTAGTGATTTGTAAAAATTTTTGGGGGTTTTCCCCAAAAAGAGGCACGTAAATTTTTTTTTTTTTTTTTTTTTATTAATATGTTTCAATGGCATTGACTGTCCTAAAAGCATGTTAGTGATCTGTAAAAATGTTTGGGGGTTTTCCCCAAAAAGAGGCACGTCAACACATGCCATTGTGAAGTGACCTTGATATTGTAATCTGGTTTTAAAAATGTAGTGGCAGAGCCGTGTTGATACTTTCAGTCTTATCTAGACGCCATGGACAACAAAAGTACTAATGTATTGGATCAACGACCATTGGGCAAGGACGAATGGATTATTCAGGATTTAGCATGGATAAGTACATGCAGTCTTATTTACTTTAATTCTGGTCTATTTCCAGTCGTCTTGTCTAAGTCTTGCCATTGGATCAAGCAAGTTTCAAACACACATTATATATAATTTGCTCTTTCAGAAAATACTTGGTATCAAAACATCATCAGACAAACGAATATTTCTTAAAATTGGCTGTGTTACAAATACAAGGGGCAATAAACAAAAATACATAACAATCATTTATCTTTATTTTTTAATCTGTTATTTTCTTAAGTAATCTATTTTTGTTTAAATGGTAAAAGTAATATCGTTAAAAAAAGCTCACAAAGTTTTTTTTTTGTAATTATCACAGACATAATAATAATAAATAACAAAAGGCGTTTGAAAAAAAAATGGAATGTTTGGGAAGTTATTGGGCATAAAATTTGTCAAAAATATTTTTAAAAACCACGACTTGTTTGTTGTTGTTGTTTTGTAATAAATAAGAACATAATTTATTTTTTTTAAAATAGGAAGAGTGAAATTAAATGAAACAACTATCTTTTTAAAAAATAAAATAAATATGTTTTAGGAAAGCCTTATGTGAGCTAAAACTAATTCTTCTTTTCAAACACAACATTTAAGTAAATTATCACAAATCTGGAGGAAAAGACGACAATATCTCAGTTTTCGTCAAGTTAAGAAATAAGACCACCATTCACTTTCTTTTTTTTGTTTTTTTTTTTGTTTGAGAATGTTACAAGTATTTTGTCCTTTTCGAGAAACAAATATTCTGACAGCATTTTTTTTTTTACATTACAGAGATCTTGGCCTAAATTCGAACAAAATTTGAAGATATAGAACAGTGCTAGTAGCGCTTTCATTTCATTGAACTTGAGTCATGTAAGTTATGCCACGTCTTTTCGTATAAAAATATACATATTTCATATGACCAAATTTAAGAATTACTATTTTAAAGTATAGATAATTCACATCAATTTATTTGTGTATACGATTATATTTTGATTAGAAAAACTATCTGCCCTGGTTCTTTCAGAATATCGTACTGGCAATTGATGCGAAAACTATGAGGAATGCGGAGGCCTTTACAACAGTGGATGATCCTGAAAGTATATAAGCAAAACTCAAATTATCTCTTGATTAGACTAGAAATCATGTCTTGAAGAATAAAAGAAGTCTACAATATATTATCAGTTATCTTCAATGAAATTTAAAATATATTTTTCTATAATAATGTTTTATAACAATATTAAGAGTATTACCTGTTCCATTCGTTTGGGAACCTCCGTTTGAACCTAAAGAAAAATTTAATTTTAAAATCTGTTAGCATCATTCGTACAAAGATGATTTGTCTTTCTTGGAACCTAAAGAGCCTTTTGGTTTAGATAACGAAAGTGATCATAAAATTGAGTTTTTATTATTGATTATTTATTAAACTGGATTTTACAGTGCCCAGTAGAGACCGTCCGCAAGTGATTTTCTGAATTCAGCAGAATCCGAAATCATTATGAAAGTTAGAAATGACTTAAGTCTGGACTGAATTAAAAAGCTTAACGAGACACTCAGCCGACACCACAGCCGAAACAAAAAGTTTAATGAGACTCTTGGCCGAAAACAAAAGATTGTAATATTTCAAAACGCGTTTCCGCATATGCTCTGGGGACCGCTAACAATGAGAGAAACATTATTTTATTAGTCTTTCGTTACTCTCCTATAATTTAACGTGGGAGAGAATAATCCTGACCCTTCGTTGTTTTGGTTTGCTTTTTTCAGTGTCAACCTTCCATCGGTGAGCTAACAATATCTTAACTACGTTTTTTATCGAACAAAACTTACTGGGCCCTTAACATCCCTGTTAACCATCTAAATTAACTTAGGATAAACTTTGAAAAAGTCAATTTAACATTTTAATTTGGATGTTAGCCCCTTTAAATTGTCATCACGCATACCCACACACACACTCCCCCACACAAACCCAGATACGCACACATCAAGAAAAACACACATAAATAGAGTAACAGAAAAATGTTACTCTTTTTTTTGTATCTTCAACAGGAACGGCTCTCGATAAGCATCCATCTGATAGAATTAATTTTCTGTAATCTACATTTTACAGTCAACGTGTGTAATCAAGCCGTTCTATAGAATTCCAAGGCATAGTGTATCATGGCTTATGTATTTACACTGTATTAGAATCCTTCATACAAAAATCAATTATTTTTCTTGGAACCAAATGAGTCTTTTAATTAACATAACAAAGCTGATAATAAAATTGATTTTCTTTATATACTAAATCAGATTATACGGTTACCAGTATTCTTTTAATCACACACTTTTAAAATAGACATCCTGTTTAAAAGAATAAAAGAACTCTACTAGATATTATCAGTTATTTTCAATGAAATTTCAAACATATTTTTCTATAACAATATATATTTTTTTAAAATATTAAGTGTATTACCTGTTCCATTCGTTTGGGAACCTCCGTTTGCAACTATGGAAGAATTTAATTTTAAAATCTGTTAGCATCATTCGTACAAAGATGATTTGTCTTTCTTGGTACCTAAGAGCATTTTAGTTTAGATAACAAAAGCTATCATAAAACTGAATTTTCTTTAAAGATTACATACTAAACTGGATTTTACAGTGCCCAGTAGAGACCATTCGCAAGTGATTTTCTTAATTCATCAGAATCCGAAATCATTATGAAAGTTAGACATGACTTGTGTCCGAAAAAAAGATAAAGATTTACGAGGCTTTCAGCTGAAACCTGAGCCGAAACCAAAAGTTTAATGAGACTTTAGGCCAAAACGGAAAACGAAAGATTGAAATTTTTCAAATCACGTTTCCCATATGTTATTGGTACGGCGAACAATGAGAGAAAAATTATTTCTTTTGCCTGAAGTTACTCTAATATCACTTACAATTGCAAGTGAATATGCCTCAACCTTTGCTGATGTTTTGTTTTTTGGTGTTTTTTTTGGTTTTTTTCAGTGTCAACCTTCCATCGGTGAGCTAACAATATTTTCACTACTTTTTTTATCGAAACGAAATTATTGGGCCTTAAACATCCCTTTTAACCAACTAAAAAAATTTAGGATAAACTTTGAAAAAGACAATTTACTATTTTTTCTTTGATCTTAACCCCTTTAAATTGTAATAACGCATACACACACTCCCACGCACACCCATATACACACACACACATCCGCAAAAACACACTTCAAAGGAAGTAACAGAAAAATGTTACTCTTTTTTTGTATCTCCACCGGGAACGACTCTCGATAAGCATCCATCTGAGAGTATTAATTTTCTGTAAACTTAATTTTTACATTCAAAGTGTGTAATCAAGCCGTTCTATAGAATTCCAAGGCCGAGTGTATCATGGCTTATGTATTTACATTGTATCAGCATTCTTCATACAAAAATCAATGATATTTCCTGGAACCAAATGAGTCTTTTAATTTACATAACAAAGCTGATAATAAAATTGAATTTCTTTATATACTAAATCAGATTATACGGTTACCAGTATTCTTTAAACCACACACTTTTAAAATAGACATCCTGTTTAAAAGAATAAAAGAACTCTACTAGATATTTTCAGTTATTTTCAATGAAATTTCAAACATATTTTTCTATAACATTATTTTTTTTTAAAAATATTAAGTGTGTTACCTGTTCCATTCGTTTGGGAACCTCCGTTTGCACCTATGGAAGAATTTAATTTTAAAATCTGTTAGCATCATTCGTACAAAGATGATTTGTCTTTCTTGGTACCTAAGAGCCTTTTAGTTTAGATAACAAAAGCTATCATAAAACTGAATTTTCTTTATAGATTATATACTAAACTGGATTTTACAGTGCCCAGTAGAGACCATTCGCAAGTGATTTTCTTAATTCAGCAGAATCCGAAATCATTATGAAAGTTAGAAATGACTTTTGTCCGAACAAAAGATAAAGATTTACGAGGCTTTCAGCTGAAAACTGAGCCGAAACCAAAAGTTTAATGAGACTTTAGGCTGAAACCGAAAACGAAAGATTGAAATTTTTCAAATCACGTTTCGCATATGTTCTGGGTACGGCGAACAATGAGAGAAAAATTATTTCTTTTGCATGAAGTTACACTAATATCCCTTACACTTGCAAGTGAATATGCCTCAACCTTTGCTGATGTTTTGTTTCGTTTTTTGTTGTTGTTTTTTTTTCAGTTTCAACCATCAATTGGTGAGCTAAAAATATTTTCACTACTTTTTTTTATCGAAACAAAATTACTGGGCCTTAAACATCCCTGTTAAACAACTAAAAAAATTTAGGATAAACTTTGAAAAAGACAATTTACTATTTTTTCTTTGGTCTTAGCCCCTTTAAATTGTAATAACGCATACACACACTCCAACACACACCCATATACACACAAACACATCCGCAAAAACACACATCAACGGAAGTAACAGACAAATGTTACTCTTTTTTTGTATCTTCACCGGGAACGACTCTCGATAAGCATCCATCTGAGAGAATTAATTTTCTGTAAACTTAATTTTTACATTCAAAGAGTAATCAAGCCGTTCTATAGAATTCCAAGGCCACGTGTATCATGGCTTATGTATTTACATTGTATTAGTATCCTTCATACAAAAATCAATGATATTTCCTGCAACCAAATGAGTCTTTTACTTTACATAACAAAGCTGATAATAAAATTGATTTTCTTTATATACTAAATCAGATTATACGGTTACCAGTATTCTTTAAACCACACACTTTTAAAATAGACATCCTGTTTAAAAGAATAAAAGAACTCTACTAGATATTTTCAGTTATTTTCAATGAAATTTCAAACATATTTTTCTATAACATTATTTTTTTTTTTAAATATTAAGTGTGTTACCTGTTCCATTCGTTTGGGAACCTCCGTTTGCAACTATGGAAGAATTTAATTTTAAAATCTGTTAGCATCATTCGTACAAAGATGATTTGTCTTTCTTGGTACCTAAGAGCCTTTTAGTTTAGATAACAAAAGCTATCATAAAACTGAATTTTCTTTAAAGATTATATACTAAACTGGATTTTACAGTGCCCAGTAGAGACCATTCGCAAGTGATTTTCTTAATTCAGCAGAATCCGAAATCATTATGAAAGTTGGAAATGACTTTTGTCCGAACAAAAGATAAAGATTTACGAGGCTTTCAGCTGAAACCTGAGCCGAAACCAAAAGTTTAATGAGACTTTAGGCTGAAACCAAAACCAAAAAACGAAAGATTGAAATTTTTCAAATCACGTTTCGCATATGTTCTGCGTACGGCGAAAAATGAGAGAAAAATTATTTCTTTTGCCTGAAGTTACTCTAATATCCCTTACACTTGCAAGTGAATATGTCTCAACCTTTGCTGATGTTTTGTTTTTTTGTTTTTTTTTTTTTCAGTGTCAACCTTCCATCGGTGAGCTAACAATATGTTCACTACTTTTTTTATCGAAACGAAATTATTGGGCCTTAAACATCCCTTTTAACCAACTAAAAAAACTTAGGATAAACTTTGAAAAAGACAATTTACTATTTTTTCTTTGGTCTTAGCCCCTTTAAATTGTAATAACGCATACACACACTCCAACGCACACCCATATACACATAAACACATAGGCAAAAACACACATCAACGAAAGTAACAGAAAAATGTTACTCTTTTTTTGTATCTTCACCGAGAACGACTCTCGATAAGCATCCATCTGAGAGAATTAATTTTCTGTTATCTAAATTTTACATTCAAAGTGTAATCAATCCGTTCTATAGAAATCCAAGGTCACGTGTATCATGGCTTATGTATTTACATTGTATTAGCATCCTTCATACAAAAATCAATGATATTTCCTGGAACCAAATGAGTCTTTTACTTTACATAACAAAGCTGATAATAAAATTGATTTTCTTTATATACTAAATCAGATTATACGGTTACCAGTATTCTTTTAATCACACACTTTTAAAATAGACATCCTGTTTAAAAGAATAAAAGAACTCTACTAGATATTATCAGTTATTTTCAATGAAATTTCAAACATATTTTTCTATAACAATATATATTTTTTAAAATATTAAGTGTATTACCTGTTCCATTCGTTTGGGAACCTCCGTTTGCAACTATGGAAGAATTTAATTTTAAAATCTGTTAGCATCATTCGTACAAAGATGATTTGTCTTTCTTGGTACCTAAGAGCCTTTTAGTTTAGATAACAAAAGCTATCATAAAACTGAATTTTCTTTAAAGATTATATACTAAACTGGATTTTACAGTGCCCAGTAGAGACCATTCGCAAGTGATTTTCTTAATTCAGCAGAATCCGAAATCATTATGAAAGTTAGACATGACTTTTGTCCGAACAAAAGATAAAGATTTACGAGGCTTTCAGCTGAAACCTGAGCCGAAACCAAAAGTTTAATGAGACTTTAGGCTGAAACCAAAACCAAAAAACGAAAGATTGAAATTTTTCAAATCACGTTTCGCATATGTTCTGCGTACGGCGAAAAATGAGAGAAAAATTATTTCTTTTGCCTGAAGTTACTCTAATATCCCTTACACTTGCAAGTGAATATGTCTCAACCTTTGCTGATGTTTTGTTTTTTTGTTTTTTTTTTTTTTTCAGTGTCAACCTTCCATCGGTGAGCTAACAATATGTTCACTACTTTTTTTATCGAAACGAAATTATTGGGCCTTAAACATCCCTTTTAACCAACTAAAAAAACTTAGGATAAACTTTGAAAAAGACAATTTACTATTTTTTCTTGGGTCTTAGCCCCTTTAAATTGTAATAACGCATACACACACTCCAACGCACACCCATATACACATAAACACATAGGCAAAAACACACATCAACAGAAGTAACAGAAAAATGTTACTCTTTTTTCGTATCTTCACCGGGAACGACTCTCGATAAGCATCCATCTGAGAGAATTAATTTTCTGTAAACTTAATTTTTACATTCAAAGTGTAATCAAGCCGTTCTATAGAACTCCAAGGCCAAGTGTATCATGGCTTATGTATTGACACTGTATTAGTATCCTTCATACAAAAATCAATGATATTTCTTGGAACCAAATGAGTCTTTTAATTTACATAACAAAGCTGACAATAAAATTGATTTTCTTTATATACTAAATCAGATTATAAGGTTACCAGTATTCTTTAAACCACACACTTTTAAAATAGACATCCTGTTTAAAAGAATAAAAGAACTCTACTAGATATTATCAGTTATTTTCAATGAAATTTAAAACATATTTTTCTATAACAATATATCTTTTTTTAAATATTAAGTGTATTACCTGTTCCATTCGTTTGGGAACCTCCGTTTGCAACTATGGAAGAATTTAATTTTAAAATCTGTTAGCATCATTCGTACAAAGATGATTTGTCTTTCTTGGTACCTAAGAGCCTTTTAGTTTAGATAACAAAAGCTATCATAAAACTGAATTTTCTTTAAAGATTATACACTAAACTGGATTTTACAGTGCCCAGCAGAGACCATCCGCAAATGATTTTCTTAATTCAACAGAATCCGAAATCATTATGAAAGCTGGAAATGACTTTTGTCCGAACAAAAGATAAAGATTTACGAGGCTTTCAGCTGAAACCTGAGCCGAAACCAAAAGTTTAATGAGACTTTAGGCAGAAACAAAAACCAAAAACGAAAGATTGAAATTTTTCAAATCACGTTTCGCTTATGTTCTGGGTACGGCGAACAATGATAGAAAAATTATTTCTTTTGCCTGAAGTTACTCTAATATCCCTTACACTTGCAAGTGAATATGCCTCAACCTTTGCTGATGTTTTGTTTTTTTGTTTTTTTCAGTGTCAACCTACCATTGGTGAGCTAACAATATTTTTACTACTTTTTATCGAAACGAAATTATTGGGCCTTAAACATCCCTTTTAACCAACTAAAAAATCTTAGGATAAACTTTGAAAAAGACAATTTACTATTTTTTCTTTGGTCTTAGCCCCTTTAAATTGTAATAACGCATACACACACTCCAACGCACACCCATATACACATAAACACATAGGCAAAAACACACATCAACGAAAGTAACAGAAAAATGTTACTCTTTTTTTGTATCTTCACCGAGAACGACTCTCGATAAGCATCCATCTGAGAGAATTAATTTTCTGTTATCTAAATTTTACATTCAAAGTGTAATCAATCCGTTCTATAGAAATCCAAGGTCACGTGTATCATGGCTTATGTATTTACATTGTATTAGCATCCTTCATACAAAAATCAATGATATTTCCTGGAACCAAATGAGTCTTTTACTTTACATAACAAAGCTGATAATAAAATTGATTTTCTTTATATACTAAATCAGATTATACGGTTACCAGTATTCTTTTAATCACACACTTTTAAAATAGACATCCTGTTTAAAAGAATAAAAGAACTCTACTAGATATTATCAGTTATTTTCAATGAAATTTCAAACATATTTTTCTATAACAATATATATTTTTTTAAAATATTAAGTGTATTACCTGTTCCATTCGTTTGGGAACCTCCGTTTGCAACTATGGAAGAATTTAATTTTAAAATCTGTTAGCATCATTCGTACAAAGATGATTTGTCTTTCTTGGTACCTAAGAGCCTTTTAGTTTAGATAACAAAATCTATCATAAAACTGAATTTTCTTTAAAGATTATATACTAAACTGGATTTTACAGTGCCCAGTAGAGACCATCCGCAAGTGATTTTCTGAATTCCGCAGAATCCGAACTCATTATGAAAGTTAGACATGACTTTTGTCCGAACAGAAGATAAAAATTTACGAGGCTTTCGGCCGACACCTAAGCCGAAACCAAAAATGTAATGAGACTTTAGGCTGAAACCGAAACCGAAAACGAAAGATTGAAATTTTTCAAATCACGTTTCGCATATGTTCTGGGTACGGCGAACGATGGGAGAAAAATTATTTCTTTTGCATGAAGTTACTCTCATATCACTTACACTTGCAAGAGAATATGCCTCACATTTTGTTGATATTTTGCTTTTTGTTGTTTTGTTTTCAGTGTCAACCTTCCATCGGTGAGCTAAAAATATCTTAACTACCTTTTTTTTAATCGAAAAAAAAATTATTGGGCCAAATTCATGTTACCAAATGAGCCTTTTAATTTAAATAACAAAACCAATTATAGAGTTAATTTTAATTTTATACTAAATCAGATTTCACGGTTACCAGTATTCTTTTCATCACCAATTTTTAGACTAGAAATCCTGTCTTGGCAAATAAAAGGAACTCTACTTAACATTATCAGTTATTTTCAATGAAATTTGAAATTTATTTTTCTATAACAATATTTTTAAAAAAAAAATATGAAGAGTATTACCCGTTGCATTCGTTTGGGAACCTCCGTTTGCACCTTTGGAAGAATTTAATTTTAAAATCTGTTAGCATCATTCGTACAAAGATTTTTCGTACTGGATTTTACAGTGCCTAGCAAAGATTGACCGAAAGTCCTGTTCTGATTTCGTCCGAAACCATAATCACTCCGAAAGTTAAATATAATTTTCGGCCGAAACGGACAGTAAAAGCTTTACGAGACTTTTCGGTTGAAAGTGATGCCGAAATCGAAAGATTTTGATATTTCCAAACACGTTTTCGCATATTTTCTGGGCACTGGGAAAAATGACTGAATTTTTAAAATTTTATTTTTGATGGACTCTAATACAATTTACTCATGGACGTGAACCTACCAACCCATTTTTTTAAGTGTCACTTTGACCATCAGTAAGCTAAAAACGTCTTAACTAATTTTTTTTTAAAAATCCTACCGAACTTATTGGGACCTAAACATCGCTGTTAACCATCCAAATTGACTTGGGATTAACTTTGAAATTGTCATTTTACCAATTTACCTTGTATTTTTGTTTAAGTAAATAGACACGACCATTTGGTGTCAAATTTGGACAGTTACAGAGATTGATTAGTTTTATCACAATGTGTTGTTATCAATCCCACTTCCGAAATATTACTTAGTAGGGAGACAAATATACTTTGACGAATTCTTCATCAGATGAAATTTCGGCACATATACTAATCACGAATACTAGAGGAAAAACACGTACTCCGATTGTACAAAATGCTTCTTTAATATTTTCTGCATGTTTTTTATCATACTTTTCACTTTTCAGTTATTTTTATGTCAGAAACTATGTGTTATTGAAATTAAAATAATTTTTGTGTGGTTCTTGACCCGATTTAAAAAAAAAAACGTCTACAAAGAGTCTATGAGAGCTGGAGCTATTGTTGCTGAAAAGAAATGAATAATTTCACCATTTCTATTTCTGTCCTAGGATACTTCTCAAACTTGTTTTATAAAAAAAATGTATGTATGGCTTTAACGCGCTGTTCTGTTGGACAAAAAATAATATATCATATAGTGAAATGCACAATCTGTAAATTTGTTTTCAAAGCCGCGAAAGATAAAATTCATACTTTTAAACGGGATTCTTAAAAAAAAAAACTGATTGGGAGATTTTTTAAATTTTATTTTGTTATTGAACATCGATTATATTAATATTTGGCAAAATAATTAAACAACCCCTAAAAACAAAGTTTTTTCGTCTGAATCCATTGGGGGGGGGGGCGGGGCGGGGGGGTGGGGGGTTGGGACTGAAAATTTTACAAAACATGCATCCTGGTAACGCACTTTATAAGAATCCCCATAATTACTCCCCCACACCTCGGACCCGCTCATTTTTTTTCCACCCTGTATTGAACATCGATTATATTAATATTTGGCAAAATAATTAAACAACCCCTAAAAACAAAGTTTTTTCGTCTGAATCCATTGGGGGGGGGGGCGGGGCGGGGGTGTGGGGGGTTGGGACTGAAAATTTTACAAAACATGCATACTGGTAACGCACTTTATAAGAATCCCAATTATTACTCCCCCAAACCTCGGAACCGCTAATTTTTTTCCCACCCTGAAATATATTAATATTCTACCGTAATGACCCACCCGCTTTTACACCGTAGATTTATTTCACCAAATATGTAAGAAAAACAAAAGAAAACATTACGCACCTAAAGCACTTGCGATAGTGTTGTTGTTGTTGTTTTTTTTTTAAAAAAGAATCTAATTTAGCGCAGTTTTCGTGAAATCGGCGTCATCCTATTTCCTTTACCTTCCCCTTGAAAAGCAGTAGAAATTGATCATGGTTATTAGTTTTTTTTTTTTGTTTTTTTTTTGGAGGTTGTGTGTTTCAACTTGATGGTTTGACGGTAAGTTGGTCAGTTACCCGTTCGAAGATGTTGCCCTCAACACACAAAAACCAAGTATAAAGGATTGTATAAAAATTCATAGTCCTGTAGGTAAATATAAACAGTCTGCAATATGTCAGTATTAATGTTATAAATTAGAAATCCATTTAATTCTATGATACCCCAAGAAGTTAGCATTAACTGGAATTCTTTACACAATTGGATCGGCATTGTTTGGCGGGTCATTTCTAATTACTTATTAAAAAAAATTATAAAAGTTTCTTTCCTAACGAAAAGACACAATTTGAATATGCCTGACCACTGCCAAGATATCTTTTCACTCTAAACTATACGCCAATCAACTATCTAGTACATTACATAAATTAAATTATTCTGGGGAACTGATAATTAAATTGTCAGTTTTTAGATCACACATAAAGGATTAACTTGTCCAACAATTACACTGAATGATGACGGTAAATGTAATATAAATAGTCAGCCAAATAATTGCAGCCGCAATGCTTGGCATTTCTATTGGCATCAATTTACTTGACAAAACATATATTTAAGGAACGCAGTTTATAAAGATATCCCAATAAGTGCAACCTACTGGAAATTTTAGTTTTCGCGCCTATTGAACACAGTGTAACGGCCATAAATACATGCCTAGATAATTATTACTTGCGATTAAAAATAAATATATATTTCAATATACGATTGTTAACAATAGTCAGCTGTTACAAATGGGACCAACCTAAAGGAATAAAGAATCTCTCAATGATCTTTGGATTAAAAATTCTTATATTGTGAAAGCTCAGTAGTACTTTTGGGACCAGTGCTTCACGGGGTTACATATATGTGTTAGGTCTCTTGTCATACACACCCACTAAGTGCAGTTGTTTCACTAAAGGTCTATATTTTAACCTTACGTCTCTATCAAGGTCCACGGCGATAGCTTTAAGTGAATAACTGTTAGGTAAGTTTCCTATAATAACATTTGCGTCGACCAGTTAAACAAACTTTTGTTAACTCTTTCACAATCAAAAGCAGCATAAAGTTAAGATTACCTTGTTCTTCAAATTATATTTTCATCTTCATGGATATCATCGTATTAGGATTTTAATAACATCGCCATTTAAAGCATATTTGCCAGTTTGAGATTTAATTTAGCGTCAGGCCTCATTGCCGTTAAATAAATTTAAAGATCTTTCATATTAAATTATTTATAAAAAATTATATAAATTAATGAATTTTTTTTAACTTACCACTTGTGTCAGGCCCCGAGGACAAAGTTACCGTAACTATGAATAAAAAATGTTTACAACTATTACTTTAGGGAAAAGTAATTTAAGTGATATATTATATTTTCAGCCTTTTACGAACAGGTTACAGTGTATGCAAACTCATTGGGTTATCAGTTAATTTGAAGTTGAAGATTTTTAATTCCATATCAGTCAACTGCTAAGATGTAGAGGATTATAATTTATTTACATTGTTGTGACACGTTATTGAAATCAGGTACTATATTATTGAAAAGGTTAAAATTTGTAAACTTACTGACAGCAGCAACAATGGCAAAGAGCACTGTAAAATATTTGTATCAAAAATTTCATAAATTGTTCACATAGCATATATAAGATGTAAGAAATGTTGTATAATTAGTATTCATATGGTTATTTTCAATGACAATCGAATGAACTTTTACACTAGATGCCGTCTTCAAAACATAACAAGAAATGACAAACGATAAGAAATTGAAATCAAAGATGTATGGTGTCGAAAGCGCTCATAATATGTTAGAGAAGGAATTTAAGTTAACTAAAAACCACACCTTAATACCCAAGAGATTACACATTGTAACACAACCTAGCTATTGATTATGTGAGGCTTTAGAATTGTAAAAAAAATTAATATTGAAAAAATAATAACAGAAATAAGTAGAAATTAATGATTACTAGTTAGAGAGTATTTGATTGAGTTCACAAGGTTCACAATAATGAAAAAAATCTAAATTAATTACATTTTAATATTTCTTTCACTGGGGTATTAAGGAAGGAAATATGTAGCAAAATGGAAATTTTTGATGTGCCATTGTGATCATTTATATCCATTGTAAGGGAATGAGACCAACAATTGCAGAGATTAAAAAAGTTTACTTTAGCTTTATTCATCGGCAGCTAGTAGTAGAAATATAATTTTCCTTTCTTAAAAAATAATTTAAAAATTGTAGGTAATAGAATATTTTAAATTGTTTAATTAATCGCCCATGAGATTTGAAACTGGTAAACACCATTAAGGTTTATCTGATCTCAACAATTAATGCACATTAGTAGTCTCAAATATTACATTACAAAGGTTTTAAAATATTATTATTTAGTCAATTAAAAGATTTATAAAGATTTATGTGAACACAGTAAGCCATAATTGCCCCTAGCAGTTCTGCTGATGTTCTCCGGTTAAGAGTGCAATTTTAAAACACTATTTTTAGGTATGTGCTAAAATGCATCGTTGCATTATAAATTTATTTTTTAGGGGGGGGGGGGGGGGGAATCAATCCCATCCCGTAACCCCTCCGACTATTCATTCGGCAGGACTTTGATGGGCGTCCTCGACTTGCGGCTCCCAAACCCTAACGTCATCGTTTTAAAGTGGCAATGCCGTAAAAAAATTATCGCAAAAAATGCACTGTATGTAACATACTGAAGATCTGTATTTTGATTTAAATCTATACCGTTGGTGTGGCGGCAACAGACGATGTCTTTTCATCTGATGTTTATGAGTATTTATAATAAATACATGGTTGAGCACACCGTGTTTTAGGTAAATATTTTATTTATTAGATATATAGACATGCCTCCCTTGAAGAGTTGACTCTCGTTATAAGTGACCAGGGAAGCCATTTGGATTGGCCTTACATTATTTTAAAAAAAAAATAATAATAATTATTAAGTCGTTCGCAACGACGTTCGGTTGCCAATGCAAAGAAGTATTGATAATCATTCTAAATGATATCGTATTTCCTTTTTAATGACGCTGCACATGAAATTGTAAATTTTTAAAGTACACTATTAAACGTTGCAAAAGATTTTACCTATAAAAGACTTTCCCATTCTTGCCAATCAGACCTGTTAATACAAACATAAAATAATTCAAAAGCAAGAAGACATCGTAACTGTGATTGAAGAGAATTTGTTTTATTATAATGAAATACGATCGTTACACATTTAAACAGTAATATAATTTATAATTTGATACCCAGTTGATTTTTGTGTAAATATCTACCTAAGATCTGACTCACGTGTATATAGTTGACCACGTTGCCTGAGAGTACACGATCGTGTTCTGAGAACTGCGGCTTCTCTGTTGGAGCTGCAGCTTTTGGTCTTTTATATACGGCAGTGTTGGGCAAGGGTCTTACACAACAACCAAGAGAACAAAAAAAAACTATTTGTATGTAAGAGAAAGAATAACAAACCGGTCTTGTTGCTAAGACCTTATCTTGAAATTATTGAAAACAAATACGTCATTGGTTTGAACATAAATTTTGTTCTTCCTTGACTAATCAGGACTATACGTCTCAAGTCTAGAGCGTCACAATGTGGTCTATAGCTCCAACGATAAAGATTCACTTTTTTTTTTCTCTTCTGAATAACAAATGTTATGCAGAGTAATTATTTTCTATAAATAAGATTTAAACAAAATAAGATGTCTGTAGGTTTAACAGAGGTTTTATCCTATAAGATCAATATCATTCTAAAGTGTATTCATACAGCTATTGCTCAACGGTCAAATTGTGGACATTTAAAAAAAAAAAAGGTTCTATTAATGGCGGATCAAGGGATAGGAAGTACAACAATTGAACAACGTTGACCACGTATGTCATAAAATTGGACTATGTCCCATGTAAATGGTCACCAAGCGTCACACCAATAAGTGTAAAATTCATAAAGTCTGTTATTTTCTCTTTTCTTAAAGGGAACGCAAAATTCATTTTGCTTATAGCCTAAAAATGAAAATACTGCTAGTAATAATAATAGATGTAAGGTAATTCTTTGAAATACAACGTCGTTGTGTCTTTGTTTTAAATCAGAGACACATTGCGATATTGGCGTGTAGCTGTCTTGTTCACGTGATAAGTATTGACATGTTACTGTTGGTAACGTTGACTTTCGTGGAATGGGCCAAATACTTCCTCGTTGACTTGAAAACTCAGATTACGATACATTCCAGTCCATGGATTCAAGTTGTGACATGGGAGGCAGTCAACACTGACAGGTTAAGAGGAGTCTTCTTTAATTATGCTTCATTTTAATTTGACAAACACTTTGGCTGGTATTATTTTAAACGAACAATTTTAACTATGATGAAGAACAAGGAAATATATATTTATTATTGAAATGTCGTCCTAGCTTGGTTTATGATCTCAGCTGTTAAAAAAATGTATGATAGCTTATATCTATAACCAGATAATCTTTGTTTTAGCATTGTCTGATGAGCTGGTGAAAATAATGTATTATCAAAGTCACCGACCCACAGCTGAATTGGGCTTGGGGGGGGGGGTGGCGATTACTGTAAATACAATGGTAAAAACTTCTGGTGTATCTAAAATCTTGAGCCCCACGGGGCTGTCCACACATTTTCCCTCACCTCATTAAAAACACAATTTATACCAAATTAAACATAGATCAACAAAAGGTGTGTCCGCAGATTTTCAAAAGATTTAATGACGAAGTTTAATTTTGAATCAATCGCAACATTAACCGCCCCCAGATGTGCCCATGACCTAAAAACAAGTAAAAAGGAGGAATAGGCAATGCTGCCTGCCATAGTGACGCCAGCGACTTAGGCCCCTTCATACATGCACATTTTTATATCATGATCAGAGCAGAGGAAGCTAAGGAACGCGGTACTGGAAAAAAAAATGGACGAAATTTTTTTTTTTTTTTTTTTCTTAAGTGAGAAATTACAATTCCAAATTCTGCTACATTAATAGCTTGTTATGCTATAAGCGAAACAGTCGTCAATGGTGTCCGAATGTCAATTCCGCTATTTTTAAAAAATCAATAATATTTAATTAACAGCATAAAAGTGAAGTATGCATGGCACTCCAGCTTGTCTGCTTCGTCTTATTTTAGTACAGCCATCAATCCGTATGCACGATTCCTTAGTACCCAATGGTTCAAAGACACGGTCCGCAGGGCGTACTTTCTGTACCTGGGGACTTTTTTTTTGTGGTGTCTTATTAATCTACTGAAACTTTTTATCAACCCCGTACAATTTTGTTTACAAGCTATACAAGTGAATTAGTGAAATTCGTTCTTTCAGGACCAGTGTTTCTTTCAGGCGCTGTCATGGTGGGGGGGGGGGCGCATTCTTGGCGTTCAGGTAGGGGGCGCACACAGGGCATCATCTATTCGCCACTAAAACTTAAGCACAGTGTCGCCGAGGGGACCGGCAAAACACGATCTAAATTTATTCCTGTTGTGGCTTCCCGGAGAATACGACTGTGGTCCGATAGGTACGCTGGCAAGCCTAGTCCCACACTTTAAATCTTGATTAGTCCCCCGGAAAATGTTTAATCAAGTCAAGGGGCAAGAATGCAGTCTAGTACGTACCTAAATTTAGTTTTGAACCTTTCTCGGATATTTGACGGACTTACAGGTGTGCCGTGGACACTTTTTTAAATTATCAGGGGGGGGGGGAGGGGGAGGGGACAAAATCCATAAGAGACTATGGGTCCAGATAAAGTAAAGCATCGGCTCTGCTTGGCCAGATTGTCTTATACAAAAAAAAAATTTATTACTGAATAGCAATGTATTTTTTTAACATTTTATATAAACTAATTTTTTGGTTAATAAATAATTCAATTTATAAACAAAAAACACCACCTCAAAAAAATGCCACCCGGGACCATTCTGCCCTATGCACCCTGAACTATGCTGCTGTTTATGCCATGGCTTGTAATGATCTGCCCTATGCACCCTGAACTATGCTGCTGTTTATGCCATGGCTTGTAATGATCTGCCCTATGCACCCTGAACTATGCTGCTGTTTATGCCATGGCTTGTAATGATCAGTGTGATTAATACTTAAACAATTTAAAAAACAAAAAAAAAAGTTATAATCTTTTTTTTTAACTAAACATTATTTCGAAACTAACAAAATATATTTTTTTTTAAAAATTGGATCTAATATAAATATTGATTATTTATATTTTAATTACGTTAATCAATCTTTTTTTTATAGTAATACTTTATCATGTGTGTAATATTTTTTGTTTTGAGTGTAATCACAAATCAGGCATAATTGAATTCTTACTAAAACTAATTTGCTAATTTCCTTCACTTTGAAAACAAGAGTTAGCACTGTTCACTTCATACATGGGAAATCACTCTGTAAAATGTACAATTGATCCTTCCCATTGTTAATTATGTCCCTTTTTCTTATGACGTCTGATGCTCAAAGAAAACTGTTGAGTCTTTGAAAACTTGCCGTATTTTTATGGATAAGTATCTTAAAAAAGGTGCAGCTTAGAATATAAATATAGCATTTCTTTATCGTTATATATGAGATACGTCTACAATCAACAAATAAATACGATTCACCTTTTATTAACATCATGTTAATCAACTTTAAAATCATTCATCACTTTTGGTTTTAAAAGAATTTCTACGTCTTTGTTTGCGAAATGGCCCAGAGGCTAATCGGCGGCGGCGCAATTGTGGAGGTGAACTTGACACGAATCGGCAGCGGTGTAACGGCGTCGTCTAAATGGTGTGCGCTAAGTGGTGTAGGCAAATCGTTTCAATCCCCTGGATTAAAAAAAATGGTCAGTGCCTCTCTGGAAACAGTAGACGAAATCCATGCACTTGGTCACATGGCCATTCTCCGATTGGTTCCTTGTAACGTTGGGGTGACGCAGAATGAACAAGCAGATACCCCTCTCTAGTTGCTCCCCTGTTACGTTGGGGTGACGCAGAATGAACAAGCAGATACCCCTCTCTAGTTGCTCCCCTGTTACGTTGGGGTGACGCAGAATGAACAAGCAGATACCCCTCTTTAATTGCTCCCCTGTTACGTTGGGGTGACGCAGAATGAACAAGCAGATACCCCTCTTTAATTGCTCCCCTGTTACGTTGGGGTGACGCAGAATGAACAAGCAGATACCCCTGTTAGCGCGAGACGACACTGAGCATTGGCACACGGAAGGCTGATGACCCGACATCTTTCTAAGTAATGCAACAAACGAAAAACTTGTTGTGTGTCCATTAATTAAAACATTTATTTTTAAAAAGGTTAAAGTTACTAAAAGAATAAATTTAAAACATTTTTTTTTCTAATTTTAATCAGTCATAAATATAACATAAATTAACACATTTCAAAAATGCGCGCCTCGAATGATTTAAATTTTGTTCCTGATTTAAAAAAATAATAATATTTTAAACAAAGTGAAACATTTTTAAAAAAAACAATAATAATAATAAATTAAATAAAAGTGGCCACAGCAACAACAAAAAATATAGTTATCACAGAACTTGGGTTGTCTTTGATTATAAGTACGTTAATGCAAATGCTACGCCAACTGAAACTAAGTCTCTTGTCAAACACATCACGGAAGTAAACTATCACAACGATAGCGGAGAAGAAGACAATGTCTCATTTATCGTCAAGACAAGAAATAGGGCCAGCATTGAAATGTGTTTGGCGAGAACGCTGCACATGCTTTGTCCTCCTGCTTACACAAGGTTTATTATTTTTTACCTTACAAAGACGACAGTCAAAACCTGAAACACAAGTGTAAGAGGTGTTTGACAGTCATCAGCAGTTCCACAACTCTACCACAAATGTCAAAGTGGGCGCTTGCATTTCTTTTATCTTGAGTCATTTAAGTTATGTCTTGTCTTTTCATATCAAGAAAATTGAATTAATTTGGGTGGGGGGTAGAATTTAGGTTTCACGATAGAAATAACTCAGTTGGAAACAAGTCATTTAGTTCAGCCAATTATGTGTACAACATTATATTTCATATTTGAAAAATTATTGTTTGAGTTCTTTCAAAAAATCATATTCGCGGTTGTTGAGAGAAAGATGAGGATTGCAGAAGCCTTCACCACAATGGATGAACCTGAAGGAATAGAAACAATGCTCAGATTAGCAACAGATCGGTATTCCATCGTGATAGAAATAGTTGTTTTATCTATTTAAGTTTGGTACAAGCCGCATTTACTTATATATCAGAATATGTACTATGTATGTATATAAATATATATATTTAAATTATAAATATAAATATATAAAGAGTCTAAATCTTCGACTGCAACACAAACTTTAATAACATACCCCTTATGTAATCGACAATAAATATGATAAATTGTTCCATATTTTTAAGTTTTAGATATAAATGAAAATAAAATAAAATTACAATTATTTATTTGCTAAGCGTTAAAACGGCTGTAAATTTTAATGCAAAGATATCTTGTCCTGAAAATAGTTCATTATAACCGAAACAATATTAGTTGCAAAGTTGAGAGATAAATATTGATTTCATCGATGTAGCATCATCATTTTTGTATTTTGTATTAATTATAGTGAAATATTCTATTTTTTGTTAATATAAATGATTATATATCTTGATCACTCGTTCTTCAGTTATCTATAATTCCTGTATTTATCTTATTTATCTATCCAGTCTTGTAGTCGTGGCTTAGTGCTTCCTAATTATTACGATAATTACTTCTATGAAAGCATGGGGCAGATTGGAAATGGTTGCAGCACTAATACTTTGTTTTGCACAGTACGATTCACAAAATGAGAAATAAAATCTCCTAGTTGTAGTAATATAATTGTCATGATCTTATACACTTCACATGCATGATAATCCCCTCAGATTGTAAGATAGCTATCCCAATGCCACATGATGTATACTTGAATCAATGCGAGAGCAAAACAGCATCTTTAACAT
Organism: Lymnaea stagnalis; assembly: GCA_964033795.1. Taxonomy (NCBI): domain Eukaryota; kingdom Metazoa; phylum Mollusca; class Gastropoda; family Lymnaeidae; genus Lymnaea; species Lymnaea stagnalis. The sequence goes on along the minus strand of CAXITT010000577.1, from coordinate 128,248 downwards.
TGGAATTATTCCAGAAACTCTTCCTGTCCTTCTGCGAATGATACTCCTCAATCAAACTTTAGGATAATTCTAAAATACGAAACAATTCATTATAATGGTATTTTTGAGCTGTTACAAGAAAGAAAAAAAAACATTTGAAACAAAAAATATGTTACCTTTTGTAGTTGTTGCAGGACTGCCAGTTGAATCTATAAAATAATTTTATTTAAAATGGTTAGCAGCATGCATACGACATGTGAGTGATAGTTCTGTGATATGTCTTTAAGGTTGTAATTTAAGGGGGAGAGAAAAGAGTTTAAATAAGTTTGATTTTTGCTAAGTTGTTGTTGTTTTTTTTATAGGACCCTGTGTTATATAGAATACCAATAATTGAAACCTTAACAACCAGAACAACGGAATTTCAGAATATATTGCAGCTTAGTTTCAACTAAGTATTTGATGGTATTTTAATTCAAATATCGTATAAATGTATCGAAATAATTACCTGTTTGATTTGTTGCGGTGTTTCCGTTTTCAGCTATAAAAGATTTGATTTTAAAACATTCAGAGTAAGACACAATGTACGTGGTGCCTAATGCGGCTGTAAATTTGGATAACCACAAATTGCGTATAATTGAGTTTTTAGTATATTTGTATACTTGTTATTTAAAGGACACTGAATTATAAAACTTTCTGTTTAAACATGGGCTTATGTGTTTTAGAGATGTACACTTTAGTGCTAGCTACCTTTAAGTTTTAGTGGAATATTACATGTAGGGTTAATTTAAGCACTTTAAGTATAGCACTTACGTGTTGTAGCGGTCTGGCCACCTCCGCTTGGATCTATGGAATATTATGTTTTGTTTTCAGTTAGCATCATAACTCAAAAACAGCTAGATCTGTCTTATTGTGACCAAAACGAAGCTTTTAAAATAGCGAACTGAGTAAGACTAAGTTTCGAAACAAGACACTGTGCTACACTCGTCCTTCAGACGGGCCAAACAAATGTTACGATCTTCAATCAGACGGGCCACCCAAATGTTAAGATCTTCCTTCAGACGGGCCACCCAAATGTTAAGATCTTCCTTCAGACGGGCCACCCAAATGTTAAGATCTTCCTTCAAAGGGGCCACCCAAATGTTAAGATCTGTCTTCGAACGGGCCACCCAAATGATACGATCTTCATTCGAAGGGCCCAACCAAATGTTAAGATCTCCCTTGAAACGGGCCACCCAAATGTTACGATCTTCCTTCAGACGGGCCATCCAACTGTTACGATCTTTCTTCAGGCGGGCCACCCAAATGTTATGATCTTCCTTCAGGCGGGCCACCCAAATGTTATGATCTTCCTTCAGGCGGGCCACCCAAATGTTATGATCTTCCTTCAGACGGGCCACCCAAATGTTATGATCTTCCTTCAGACGGGCCACCCAAATGTTATGATCTTCCTTCAGATGGGCCACCCACATGTTATGATCTTCCTTCAGGCGGGCCACCCAAATGTTATGATCTTCCTTCAGGCGGGCCACCCAAATGTTAATATCTTCCTTCAGATGGGCCACCCACATTTTAATCACTGCAGCTTGTAAAAGTCTTGCTCACGTAGAGTTTCCCCAACGAGAAGTGTACGAGGAGCGCTATACAAAGACCACGGAAGCGCAGTGTTATTTAATTGTGGTGGGAAAGGGGGGGGGCGGGGATTTTTTGTCAGTTCAATTGAATTTCAACGCTGTAAATCACTACGCAAAAACCCTTTGTGAAGCTCTCCACGCAACTGCGCCTATTTTGGCACAATTATAGACTTTACATTTTTTTTATTATTCAAAACACTATTCTTTATAAAGAAAAAAGTATATAATATTTGTTTGTCAAAAAACATTACTTACCTGCAACAGTAGGAGAGGTCGCGGTGTTTTCTATGGGGGAAAAAATGTGTGCATTTTTACATGTTCAAAAAAAATGATAATCTAACAATCTAAAACTAATTTCTTTTTGCAATTCAATTTTCTTGACGTTTATTAAATGATTTTTGTTTGTAAACTATCTTTTTTTAAAGTATTTTATTTGAGAATAACTATTAGTAGAATATGATAAAAATGTTTAAAATCTGCACAATGATCCACAATGATACTGAAAAATTCCTTACGTAACGTTGTCGCAGCTGGAAGAAGACAGGAAATGAAAGTAAGTATTAATACTTTTTATGGGAGTCAAATTGATCTAAATGATCTAAAAACATTTTTATTTTTATTCTTGTTTTTCATCTTTACAAAAATTAAGATTTTATAAACCAGTGGTGGGCAAAAATCATTAGCAGTAAGAGCCAAATTTCAGCATGACGATTAAAAAAATTGTTGAGAGCCAAATTTCTTTTCAAGAACCTGTTAAGAACCATGTTTTTTCGGAGTCAAAACCGATTTGTGACCGACTGGCCGAGCCGCACTCAGGTCGCCAAAGAGCCGCATGCGGCTCGCGGGCCGCGATTTTCCGACCACTGGTACCAACCAAGAGATACACAATCAAATAAGACTTGAGAAAAGAAGTAAACGTCCGAGCGAAAAATAATAAGTCAACTATGTATACTATATCCTCCGACGAGAGACCCATTTCCTGAACCACTGACTATCGTATCCTCCTTTTCACTACAGGGAACACGTGTTGCCGGAGCTTCACACCGTTGACGAACATTCGCACTCGTTCAAGATTAGGGAGTATCAATACTGTTCATTTTGGTGCATAAAGTGGTTTTCATTTTAGTTAACAATAAATTTATTGCTTTAAAATATCACAGTTGTATTTATTTATCGAAAATCTATCTTTTAAAGCAAGGCTTTTGTCGATATTGGTACTCAAGGAGATGAAGCATTGAGTTTACATTACAAATGTATTATGTGATCATTATTCGTTTTAAATCTATTGTGAACATTCACTTTTACCATCGGGCCCTTAAGGTAGATTTAGGCCTGGCCGCTTAAATGTTTTCGGCTCTGTGTCTCAATATATGTGGTAAGGCCAGGTTTGAACGGCATGTGTCTCTACGATCACAAATTGACCAAACAATTCGAGATATCCTTAGGTTATCGGGCGTGGGCGTAGTTTTTTTCACATTCAACTCTTTCGCGATGTCTTGCCACTTTTGTCTTGCGATATTCTTTTACGGAAATGGATTTAATCCGTTGTTTTAAAATTAAATTATTTCCATATTGTTTTGATTGTTGTCCTCCTCAAGAGTCCCCCACGACCTACGTCACAATTTTCGGCAAGATATACATTTGCAGACAACACACAGACTCTTACAAAATTAATGTTAATAAACTCACTTGTTTCGTCTGTGACAGTCTCGGCCAAAGATGTCTGAACTAGGAAGACAAAAAGCATTTATTATTATTATTATACTTTAAAATATTTTCTCTTTTATCTCTAATCAGCTTAACGGTTTACTACGTAGATTATTTATATTGGACGGTAGTTAACATGTTATAAAAACTTCACATCGCATTTCTGCAGCTCAGATTTGTGAGTGTGGCTTTACGTATTGGGTCGCATTTCTGCTGCTCAGATGTGTGAGTGTGGCTTTACGTATTGGGTGAAAATAGGATTGAAATAATGTATCGTCTTAATGGGTACAGTTTCACTTACTTGCAACCGTGACAACGGCTAAAAACACTGCAAAAAATTTAAGTTTTTTTTTTAAAAATAAAATCATAATGCATCTCACAAAGGAACAATAAAAAAAAAGGTAACCACATAGATCATGCATTATAAATGTATTTCAAATGCAAAAAAAAAATTTGTTATAACTTTGTTATAATACAATTTAGTTTCAGACTATTTTTAGATTGCAGCATTAAAATACTGGTCACTATCACACTGACATATTAGCAAAGCTCACACAAAATTTTGTTTTATTTGAAATTATCTACAGCTGATTGCCAAAGCTGGAGACCATTTTAAAATGATTGAAGTATAAACTTTTTATTTCTTACCGAAAAAAAACTCATGTGAATCGTATGTGTTGAAGAGCATTAAGTTATATGTTGTAAATTTAATTTGAAAAGGTTGCACTGTACATGGCAAAGCTTGGGTTTTATTTTTCAATAACGTATTATGCATGCTTCCCAATAATGATTTTTAAAATTCATTTATGATATCAAGCTTCCCCAAAAACTTTGACGTTTTAGACTTACCTATTAAAGACTTTCCCATTTTTTTTTTCTTTTCAGTTGAGACCTGTTTGCATAAAGCCATAAATAAGATGAACAATGAAAAGCGCCATAGAAATGCCTTATTGTGATTAAATGAGTTCATTTATGGCTTATGTCTGCGCTGGAGAAATATATAGATGTCTTATGTTTAAATTGTAATATGTTGTCTTGTTTAAGTATGTATTTTTTTCTTTGCTGAAAATGAATGTAATGAAGAAAACAAAACATTTCCATTTATTTCGATCAATAAAGAATCTTATTTCATCTTATTTTATCAATGTGATTTGTTTCTAATAACACAAATGATAATGGCAATAGATACTGTCATAGCTACGCATTTCTTTTGCCTAAAGACATGTCAAAAATCTGACTCACGCGTACAGTTTAACCAATCAGTCGGTACACAACCGTCCGCTAAAAATTACAGCTACTCTGTTACAACAAATAGTTGTGATGTCTTATATACTGCAATGTTGGCGCAGTAAATCACCTAAAACAGGTGGGGGTGAATTCTGTATTTAACAGTACGAAAAACCAAACGTTTATGTTGCTAAGCCCTTATCTTGAAAACTCTCAACGCAACAACGTCAGTGTTGTAAATATCAACAAACAATCTTCTTCCTTGACACGTCGTGACTATGAGACGCAAATCTGGACGATCACAATGTGGTGTATAGCTCAAATCATTAATCATTTTATTTTGTATTTAATTCATATTCATTCTGTAAAAAAGTTGCGCTGAATAATATGTCCTTTTAAATGTCACTGCAGAAAAAAAGAATATGTAGCTAGATAGCTTAAAATATGAATAGATCTCTAAATCGAATACATCGATATCATTTTAAGTTATACTCAGTTCTTACTTTAAACGTTAAAGGTTAAGATGATCAAAATAAAAGATGTCTGAATTTATTTTGGGAAAAGAAAACCATTTAATTTTAATGTTGACCAAAAAATGTCCGACACAAATGGCTGTCACGTGGGTGATGCGCTTCGTGAAGTCTTTTGCTAGCTGCGTTTTTTAAAGGGAGGCCAGGATTCACGTTGCAAATAAAACTAATAATTCTAATAATAAGGTGCTCATTTTTAAATTTAAAAATCCTTTCCGTAAGGCAGTCAAGTCTGGGAGACGAGTTGTTCTAGTGACAATCACGCATCCTTCGTCTGCACTAGTTTAGTATTGTCATCTTTTTCCTTTTGGCGTTGTCACACACCTCCTTGTGGATTCGACAACACAGATTACCATACATTCCAGGTCAACCATCCAAGTTTCGACGTGGCAGGAAGTCAACACTTGAAGGTCAAGGAGGAGTTTTCGTGCATTTAACATGGGCTGGACTTTAATTTTGACAAACTATTTCTTTTTGTGTAATGCTAGTTTTAGTTAAGAACTTTAACTGGGGCAGGATAATGAACTTGTGTATTTAATTAGTGACGTATCGTTTAAAAGCTATACACGATCTTAGCCGTCTGGATAATTTATGAGAGTTTTATATTTATTACGAGACAATCTTTGGTGTAATAATGTCTCAAGAGTTGGTGAAAATTATTTATTACCACTGTAAAAGAGCCTTAGCTGGCCGGAGAAGGTAGCGTAAATACATTGGTAAAAAACACTCGTCTGTAGCTAAACGAGCCTTAACAAGCCTTGACGAGCCTTAGCTGGCTGGGGAGGGGAGTGGAAATACATTGATAAAACCTATGGTTTAGTTATAATTGTGACCCCCCCCCCCACCCGCCCACGGTGCCGTCATTAGCTTTTATGTCACCTTACCAAATTTATAAGCAATACCTATCCAACGTTGATCGGCCACTGATGAGGCGTCAGTAGGTTGTTGATCGGCCACTGATGAGGCGTCAGCAGGTTGTTGATCGGCCACTGATGAGGCGTCAGTAGGTTGTTGATCGGCCACTAATGAGGCGTCATTAGGTTGTTGATCGGCCACTGATGAGGCGTCAGTAGGTTGTTGATCGGCCACTAATGAGGCGTCAGTAGGTTGTTGATCGGCCACTGATGAGGCGTCAGTAGGTTCATTAAAAGGTTTAAATGTCCACCCGCCAAATTAGCTAATCCCAGATATACACCTGTCTTTAAAAAAAACAGGTGAAGATGACGAATTTGGCAATGCTGCTACAGTGATTTAGGCGAGTTGGGCCGCTTCTTACAACATGCAAATTTTCTTTTTTTTTAAAAATCCTTCATCTAACTTCACTTTCGTTCTTGTGGGGGGGGGGGGGGGGAAAAAAATATTTCNNNNGGGGCAAAGTTTTTGGAAGGGTAATCGACCCACTTTCTGTCATCCTATCCAGCGGGAACTTGGCACATAGACTTCGTCGTCGATGATAGGATATTTTATCAAGTTTTCAGCCCCACCCCTAACAATCAGTTTTTTCCTGTTTCTCAAGGGGAAGATGAAGGAAATATTCTTTGTTCAAAGGTTGAGGGTTAATTTTTGTTTGTTTTTTTTTGTGTGTAGAGACTAACTGCTCAGCTGTCGCTATGTGCTTCGCAGTCGTGACGTATTTGTGTTGTTAAATATCTTCAGTCTATTAGGTTTTACATACACTAAGTTTGATTTTTAAAAAAAATTTAAAAATATGCAAATAAATGATTTTTACGAAAAATTTCTCTTTTTTTTTTTTGGGAGGGGGGGGGGGGTGTTTTTTTTTTTTTTTTTTTTTTTTTTTTTTTTGGGGGGGGGGGGGGGGGTTGTTTTTTTTTGTTTTTAGGTTTAGTTTTATTTACAGGGTGATCAGAGCAAAGGAGGCTAAGAAAGACGTGTATTGGGAAAAGGAACTGGATGCCTTGCTTATAGCTCTAACGTTAATATGTTCCATTCCAAATTCCGCTACATTAATTGCCTGTTACGCTTTAAACAAACTGGTCGCCAACATAGTTATTTGGAACGTCAATTCCAGTATTTAAAAAAAAAAAACAAAAAAAAACATTTTTTTTGTGTGATTAACTGGCAAACTGAAAGACTTGATTTCCTGCCGTTTCTCTGTTTCGTTCTGTTTTCTAATAGATCCATCAGCCCCAAGGCTAAACGGGCAGGCTCCGGCCTTGCTGTCAGGATCTGAGGATAAGTATGCATGACCAGTGGCGTCACTAGGGAGTTCTGGGTATGCGGGTAGCAGCGGGCGACACGCTCCCTGCCGCCCCCCACCCAGAGGCATAGCGAGAGGGGTGCAGGGGGGACAGATTCCCCGGGCGCCAGATAGTTAGGGGCGCCAAAATGTGCTTTGATATTATTTCATGATGAAAATAATGGGTTTGAGAGTTGAAAAAAGAAAAAGGGGGCGCTTTAAAATGTATATTGTCCCCGGGCGCGAATCTTGTCCCAGGGCGCCAAACACCCTCGCTACGCCGCTGCCCCCACCCCCTAGTGGGGGACTGAAAATCTAAGAAATAACGCCCATCTAACACAGCTCCGCCGAGTTCATATGTTAACTGATCGTAGTTACGTGCCAGCAAAACTAACCGTCGCCAGAAGACGGTGCGACCAGATTCCGGATGCCACCAGAACTGGGATGCCATCAGTGCCCCTAGGACAATAGCCGTCTTTAAGGCACTGGGCGCACCGGGCAGTTGACGCAGGGCCTCGCGTTTCCAATCAGTAAGGTATCGGGGGGGGGGGGGGGGGGGGGGGGGTTTATAAAAGTTAAAATTTAAAAATACAAAGTAAGAAGTGTTTGAGTAAATAGCGGTGCAGTGCGCTGTGCAAATAAATACCCTTCAGCGTCGTACCCTTCAATACTTAAACTGCAATATGTTAATCAGTCGGCAAATAAATACCCTTCAGCATCGTACCCTTCAATACTTAAACTGCAAGATGTTAATCAGTCGGAAAATAAATACCCTTCAGCGTCGTACCCTTCAATACTTGAACTGCAATATGTTAATCAGTCGGCAATTAAATACCCTTCAGCGTCGTACCCTTCAATACTTAAACTGCAAGATGTTCATCAGTCGGCAAATAAATACCCTTCAGCGTCGTACCCTTCAATACTTAAACTGCAAGATGTTAATCAGTCGGCAAATAAATACCCTTCAGCGTCGTACCCTTCAATACTTAAACTGCAATATGTTAATCAGTCGGCAAATAAATACCCTTCAGCGTCGTACCCTTCAATACTTAAACTGCAAGATGTTCATCAGTCGGAAAATAAATACCCTTCAGCGTCGTACCCTTCAATACTTAAACTGCAACATGTTCATCAGTTGGCAAATAAATACCCTTCAGCGTCGTACCTTTCAATACTTAAACTGCAACATGTTCATCAGTCGGCAAATAAATACCCTTCAGCGTCGTACCTTTCAATACTTAAACTGCAACATGTTCATCAGTCGGAAAATAAATACCCTTCAGCGTCGTACCCTTCAATACTTAAACTGCAACATGTTCATCAGTCGGCAAATAAATACCCTTCAGCGTCGTACCTTTCAATACTTAAACTGCAAGATGTTCATTAGTCGGCAAATAAATACCTTTCAGCGTCGTACCTTTCAATACTTAAACTGCAAGATGTTCATCAGTCGCATGCGTCAGATTCAATAAATCATTTAAATATGTACGTAAAATTTCAATTGTTCATCCATTTATCATACTGATATGAGCCATTTATCATACTGATATGAGCCATTTATCATACTGATATGAGCCATTTATCATACTGATATGAGCCATTTATCATACTGATATGAGCCATTTATCATACTGATATGAGCCATTTATCATCCTGATATGAGATGTGTCTTGTATATAAAAGTGATAGTTAGTCTATTAGATAAAAGTGATAGCGTGTCTAGTATATAAAAGTGATAGTTTTTCGATTATACAAAGTGATAGTTCCTTTTTTTATATAAAAGTGATAGTTAGTCTATTAGATAAAAGTGATAGCGTGTCTAGTATATAAAATGGATAGTTAGTCTATTAGATAAAAGTGATAGCGTGTCTAGTATATAAAATGGATAGTTAGTCTATTAGATAAAAGTGATAGCGTGTCTAGTATATAAAATGGATAGTTTGTCTATTAGATAAAAGTGATAGCGTGTCTAGTATATAAAATGGATAGTTAGTATATTAGATAAAAGTGATAGCGTGTCTAGTATATAAAATGGATAGTTAGTCTATTAGATAAAAGTGATAGCGTGTCTAGTATATAAAATGGATAGTTAGTCTATTAGATAAAAGTGATAGCGTGTCTAGTATATAAAATGGATAGTTAGTCTATTAGATAAAATTGATAGCGTGTCTAGTATATAAAATGGATAGTTTGTCTATTATATAGTAATAGTTTGTGTATTATATAAGGTGATCCTTTTTAATTATATAAAAGTGATTATTTTTTTCCTCCATTTTATATAAAGATGATTTTTTTTCTATTATATTAAAATGATAATTTTTTCTATTATATAAAAGTTATAATTGCTCTATTTTATACAAATAATATTTTGTTTCTATTATATACAAATGATAGTTGGTATATGGCTTTGTTTGTACCGCATTCGTTTCTACATTTATTGATAGACTGTGATCAAACTAGGTAGGCACAGTTAGTACACTTCATTAGCCAGAAATTCAACGAGGCTTCAATTTTTAAAACACTCTCAGGGCCATGTACCAAAAAAAAAAAATATTCTTATATGTGTCATATAAATAAAATTACAGTCGGCAATATGTTATATTTGCTGGCTTCTGAAGACGTTTGCCATTTGGTCTAGACCAGCGGTTCTCAACAAGTGGGTCACGACCCCTTTGGGGGTCAAGCGACACTTACTCAGGGGCCTTCTAACCCAGCTTAACGTTGACACAGACTAGCTGCCCGTGGCCATACATTCTATCCGATTTTCAGCCCCACCCCCCAGCCCCAACTACCAAAAAATATGTTTTTCATGGGGTTCTTTTTTTTTTTTTCAAAGATGAGATAAAAGAAAATAACGACACACATTTTACCAAATAAAATTGACGACAACTGCAGGTGAGTTTAGAACGCCATAATTTATTATGTTTTTCTGCCATTGCCCCCCCCCCCGGCCCCAACTACCAAAAAATATGTTTTTCATGGGGTTCTTTTTTTTTTTTTCAAAGATGAGATAAAAGAAAATAACGACACACATTTTACCAAATAAAATTGACGACAACTGCAGGTGAGTTTAGAGCGCAATAATTTATTATGTTTTTCTGCCATAGTTGGTATAATATATCTGCAGTGTTAATGCGGGTGGAACAATATAATACTAAAATAACATAATATTTTTTATAATAAATAGGTAAATAAATATAAAGTTTTTACAAAGAAAAACTTGGTTTTTAAGGGTGATTTAATATAGACTTTAGATTTTTGTATATATAAATATTTGTTTAAATTGTATCAATTAATTAGAGAAATTAGCCAATTAAAAATATACATATTATTATTTTTTGTAATTAGGCTGAACAGTGAAAAACCCAGACGAAAATATCTGAAGATGACACAGTGACGCAACCACACATGAGCAAAAGCGAAGTCAATCTACAGGATTTAAAGGGCCACGATGTTCAGATACAAACTAGGCCGTAGCATAGACCGTAGCACAGACCGTAGCATAGGCCGTAGCACAGGCCGTAGCATAGGCCGTAGCATAGGCCGTAGCATAGGCCGTAGCATAGGCCGTAGCATAGGCCGTAGTACAGGCCCTAGCACAGGCCCTAGCACATGCCGTAGCACAGGCCGAAGAACAAGCCGTAGCCCAGGCCGTAGCACAGGCCGTAGCTCAGGCCGTAGCACAGGCCGTGGCAAAGACCATGGCCCAGGCCGTAGCACAGGCCGCAGCACAGACCGTAACACAGGACGTTGCACAGGCCACAACACAGGACGTAGCACAGGCCGCAAAACAAAACGTAGCACAGGCGTAGCAAGGCCGTTGCATAGGCCATTGCACATGCCGTAGCACAGGCCATAGCACAGGCCGCAACACAGGACGTAGCACGGGCCGCAACACAGGACGTAGCACAGGCCATAGCACAGGACGTAGCACAGGCCATAGCACAGGCTGCAACACAGGGCGTAGCACAGGCCGCAACACAGGACGAAGCACAGGCCGTTGCACAGCTGCATTAAACAGGGGTTGTGACTTTAACTCTATGGCAAATATCGCGTAATGGCAAGCTAGAGATACAGGTTACAGCGTCGTCAAAATATTATAAGAGAAGACACAATTATTTTATTATTGTTCCAAATATACAGACATATTTATATTACAATGTACATATTCCACTTTAGCACGAAAATAAATACGTCACATTTAAAGGCAAGACATCATTTAAAAATAGAACAATTTATACATAAGACTATATTTTTACAATTAGAGCAATTCAAGCCCAAGACCTCCAAATGGTTTCTCAAGCGTTGAAATCAGCCATCAGTTACCGTATTTTTTCTCAAGCGTTGAAATGAGCCATCAGTTACCGTATTGTTTCTCAAGCGTTGAAATGAGCCATCAGTTACCGCATTGTTTCTCAAGCGTTGAAATCAGCCATCAGTTACCGCATTGTTTCTCAAGCGTTGAAATCAGCCATCAGTTACCGCATTGTTTCTGAAGCGTTGAAATCAGCCATCAGTTACCGCATTGTTTCTCAAGCGTTGAAATCAGCCATCAGTTACCGTATTGTTTCTCAAGCGTTGAAATCAGCCATCAGTTACCGTATTGTTTCTCAAGCGTTGAAATCAGCCATCATTTACCGTACTGTTTCTCAAGCGTTGAAATCAGCCATCAGTTACCGCATTGTTTCTCTAGCGTTGAAATCAGCCATCAGTTACCGTCCAAAAAGAAAATCCCGCGTTGACAATGCATTCAGTCGTGATCATTGAGAGTTGTCCACTACGAGGGGAGCACACTGGTAAATTCGTACAGACTGGGGAACCACGTTATATTTTATATCCTTCTGTCCCTGACTTTAAGGGAAAGAATTCGCGCGGATCATCTTAGGTATCTGAGATGAGAGATTGGGATGTTTCTTCCAATGATTTTTTTTATCTTTTTTTAGCTCTACAATATAATTTTTCTTCACATAGTTCTTCTAGGAAACATCTTTGGTCGCGCCTCGCACTATCTTTCCTTTTTAATAGAACCTTACATGTTTTGATACGTTTACCAAGTTTTTTTCTTTTAAATGACTAGTTATGTTTATTTTTTTTTTAAATCAGGAACGTCGTTTGGGTAGAGCACGGGTGGTGCATTTGCCTCCTCCGCGCTAAATTTGCAGGTTTTGTTTAAAGTATGCACTGTGGGGCGCCTCCAGTAATAAACAGCTTAACAAGCCGACCAAGTTTTGGTTTTTGCCCCTCCCCCCTCAAATCCGCCCGCCCTTTAAAAAAAAAAAAACAACCTGAAATTACGCCCCTGTTTTTAATCAAAAACATATTACAAATATGTTAACTATAAATATGCGTCATGCCAGCTACTCCCAGCTCTCGATGCCCCAGTAACGTAATGGGTTAAATTTTTTAAACAAACATGGATTTATTAAATTTAAAAATAAAAATAATAACATATCTAAATGAAAGTGACGTCTAATAATTGCGATAGAATGTCATGGGTAACAATAATTTCGCAAATGGGTTGAAACAAATCAAACTTTTCTCTCTGATTATACTTTCTGATTATACTTTCTGATTATATCTGATAAAAACAATGGCAAAAATACTCTTTTAATCTTCTGAGTGGTCACCCGGGGATCTCTTGCCTTCAAAGGGGACAGCGTACTGCGTCTCGTTGAGGACCGCCAAGACGTCCACGGCTGGGGAGAGTAGGACGACTGATTGGCGTGTTGGCCCGTCTTCCTGAGTGGATCTCTTGGCAACAAAACCACTGCAAGACAGTCGAGCACAAAATATTAGATTTAGCTGGCATCGTCCTACTCCTCTGTATCATCTAACTTTTGTTATCATTTATCTTTTGTATCCTCTACCCTTTATTTCATCTACCTTTTGTAGCATCTAACTTTTGTATCATCTAACTTTTGTATCATCTAACTTTTGTATCATCTACCTTTTGTATCATCTAACTTTTGTATCATCTACCTTTAGTATCCTCTACCCTTTGTTTTATCTACCTTTTGTATCATCTAACTTTTGTATCATCTACCCTTTGTTTCATCTACCTGGTGTATAATCTAACTTTTGTATCATCTAAATTTTGTATCATCTACCCTTTGTTTCATCTACCTTGTATATCATCTACATTTTATCATCTAAATTTTGTATCATCTACCCTTTGTTTCATCTACCTTGTGTATCATCTTACTTTTGTATCATCTAACTTTTGTATCATCTACATTTTTTATTATTTACCTTTTTTTATCATCTATCTTTAGTATCAGCTATCTTTAGTATCATCTAGCTTTTATATCATCTAACGTTTGTATCCCCTAACTTTTGTATCATCTAGGTTTTTGTAACATTTTACGTTTGTATCATCCACGTTTTAGCATTTTACGTGAGCAACATCTACCTTTCCTGTCAATTTACGTTCGTATCATCTTACATTGCACAAATATGATAGCTAAATAATTCTTCATCGCAAGTTTTATTATTTTGAATGTGTAATCTCGCTAATTCAAAAAAAAAAAAACAACAACAACAACAAACAAACAGCTACAACAACAAACAAACAGCTACAACAACAAACAAACAGCTACAACAACAAAAAAACAGCTACAACAACAAAAAAACAGCTACAACAACAAACAAACAGCTACAACAACAAACAAACAGCTACAACAACAAACAAACAGCTACAACAACAAACAAACAGCTACAACAACGAACAAACAGCTACAACAACAAACAAACAGCTACAACAACAAAAAAACAGCTACAACAACAAAAAAACAGCTACAACAACAAAGAAACAGCTACAACAACAAACAAACAGCTACAACAACAAACAAACAGCTACAACAACAAACAAACAGCTACAACAACAAACAAACAGCTACAACAACAAACAAACAGCTACAACAACAAACAAACAGCTACAACAACAAACAAACAGC
>CAXITT010000577.1:58625-113531 GCA_964033795.1 Lymnaea stagnalis | reverse complement strand
ATATATATATATATATATATATATATATATATATTATATTTCAATATAATTCCAGAGTGAATGTAGTGACTTACTAAATCACTGACTCACTAACTCATCGAATCACTAACCCACTGACATGCCTGACACCAACCCAGCTTTAGATGTCTCTCATTGACGATGTCACTCTCCTTTAATAAATGTCATGTCATCTCACAGAGCCCACGCCCGCCCTTAACGAATCGACCAGTGCAATCTTATGCTGAGTGAAGCAAAAACCATCAGAAAACTTTACTCACCAACCCAAACTCTACTCACAAACCCAAACTGTACTCACCAACCCAAACTCTACTCACAAACCCAAACTGTACTCACCAACCCAAACTCTACTCACAAACCCAAACTGTACTCACCAACCCAAACTCTACTCAACAACCTAAACCCTACACACCAAGCCAAACGGTACTCACCAACCCAAACTGTACTCAACAACCTAAACCCTACACACCAAGCCAAACTAAACTCACCAACTCAAAGTGTACTCATTAACCCAAACTGTGCTCACCAACCCAAACTGTGCTCACCAACCCAAACTGTGCTCACCAACCCAAACTGTACTCACCAACCCAAACTGTGCTCACCAACACAAACTGTACTCACCAACCCAAACTGTGCTCACCAACCCAAACTCTGCTCACCAACCCAAACTCTACTCACCAACCCAAACTGTGCTCACCAACGCAAACTGTGCTCACCAACCCAAACTGTGTTCACCAACCCAAACTGTGTTCACCAACCAAAACTGTGCTCACCAACCCAAACTGTGCTCCCCAACCCAAAATTTACTCACAAACCCAAACTCTACTCGACTACCTATACACTACACACCAACCCAAACTGTGCTCACCAACCCAAACTTTGCTCACCAACCCAAACTCTACTCAACAACCCAAACTCTACTCAACAACCCAAACTGTGCTCACCAACGCAAACTGTGCTCACCAACCCAAACTGTGTTCACCAACCCAAACTGTGTTCACCAACCCAAACTGTGCTCACCAACCCAAACTGTGCTCCCCAACCCAAAATTTACTCACAAACCCAAACTCTACTCGACAACCTAAACACTACACACCAACCCAAACTGTACTCACCAACTAACAACCAATACATTCACCAACTAAAAACTTTAAATACCTCAACTAACAACATTACATACACCAACTAAAAACTTTAAATACACCAACTAACAACATTACATTCACCAACTAAAAATTTTAAAAAGACGTTAAAAGATGACATTGTCTGGGTTAGGCACGTGATGCTGTTGGTGGTGGAAGTAAAAATTTACATTAAAACCCAAGTGAAGATAAGATAATTATGATTTTTTTTTTTTTTTTGTCTTTTAATAATTAATTTGTGGTTGTCTTTATCTTTATTGAAATCTAATATTTTAACCCATCCCCACTCCATTTTTTTGTTTTTTATTTTCAAGAATTTTTAGGATGTATGTAATTTTAAAAAAAGAAAAAAGAGTAAAATCATTAAATAATGAAAAAAATGCCAGTAAGAGATCTTACAGTTAACATTAGCTGGTGCATTTCTGTCAGCTATACATCTCCCATCATTGCATCGCTGTGAATAGAAATCAAGTTCATGTTAACAGTTGAATTGATCACTTCTTTTTAATGTAAGTATCTTGTGGTTAAGATGTATGTCATATCGTTGCCTCACTAGTGACTTACCTTTATTGCTCCACACATCATTACATAACCATTGATTTTGCTTGATTTCTTCACACACCTGTACCTCACCTGTGACTGACCCTGTTGTCATCACACATCCTTCCCTCACCTATAATTTACCTTGATTTCATCACACATCATTGCCTTTTCTGTGGCTTACCTAGATTTTATCACATATCATTGACTCACCAGTGATTTACTTTGATTTTATCACACATCATTACCTCACTCGCGACCTAACTTGATTTCATCACACATCATTGCCTCACCTGTGACATACATGATTTAATCAAATATCATTGACTCACATGTTATTTACCTTGATTTCATCCCACATCATTACCTCAACTGCGACTTACCTCAAGTTCATCGCACATTATTACCTTACCTGAGACTTACCTTGATTTTATCACACATCATTGCTTCACCTATAACTTACCTTGATTTTATCACTCATCATTGCGTCACTTATGACTTACCCTGATTTCATCACACATAATTGCTTCACCTGTGACTTACCTTTATTTAATCACACATTATTACCTTACCTGTGACATACCTTGATTTCATCACAAATCATTATCTCACATGTAATCTACCTAAATTTAATCACACATCATTGCCTCACCTGTGACCTATCATGATTTAATCAAACATCATTGCCTCACATGTTAGTTACTTTGATTTCATCATACATCACTACCTCAGGTGTTAGTTACTTTGATTTCATCATACATCACTACCTCAGCTGTGACTTACCTTAAATTCATTACATGTCATTTCCTTACCTGAGACTTACCTTGCTTTCATCACACATCATTACCTACATGTGACTTACCTTGATTTCATCGCACATAATTGCCTCACCTGTGACTTAACTTGATTTCAGCACACATCATGGCCTCTCCTGTGACTTATCTTGATTTCAGCACAAATCATTGACTCACCAATGACTTACCTTGATTTCATTTCACATCATTATTTATACTGTGACTTACCTTGATTTCATCACAAATCATTACCTCACCTGTGACTTACCTTTGTTTCATCACACATCATTACCTACATGTGACTTGCCTTGATTTCATTACACATCATTACTTCTCCTGTGACTTACCTTCATTTCATCACACATCTTTAACTCACCTTTGACTTATCTTCATTTCATTACACGTGTTTAAATCACCTGAGAGTTACCTTGATTGCATTACACATTATTACCTCACCTGTGACTTGTCTTGATTTCATCACAAATCATTGCCTCACCAATGACTTACCTTGATTTCATCACAAATCATTACCTCGCCTGTGACTTGCCGTGATTTCATCATACATCATTGCCTTATCTGTGACTTACCTTGATTTCATCACACATCATCGCCTCACCTGTGACTTACCTTGATTTCATCACACATCATTACCTTACCTGTGACTTACCTTGATTGCATCACGCTACATTCCTTCACCTATGACTCACCCTTCTGGGGTTACACACCATTCCATCAGATGCGTAAGCAGCAGAGCAGACACCTGTGCCGGGGCGTTTACAATAAATCTTCGAACACACATTGTGCCCGCTTGGGGTCGAATTTCTGTAAAGACTATTGAGCTGTAAAGAACAAGAGATTCGCATTACATTTTTTCTCAGGCTAATTGAACAGTTAAACAAAGATGAGCTCTGAAAGAGAGGTTTGAATGCGGCAGCAGTTCTCAACCTGTGGGTCGCGACACCCTTTTGGGGTCGAACGACCCTTACACGGGGAGTGACCTAACACCATCAGAAAATGCATGTTTATGTAGAAAAAACTAAAATAATCTTATGGTTGGGGGGTCATCACAACCTGAGGAACTTTATTTAAGTGTTAGGAAGGTTGAGAACCACTGGTTAAGGCTTTATGGGAAGGGCTACGTTTTAGAGTAACTCACGTCACTCTTCCTTAAAAAAAAAAGATTTAAATTACATTCTTTAAATGTCAACACGAACTCAGAAAGGACTTGGAGCTCACCTTTCAATAGCCTACCACTTGCCAAGGGTATGAGAATCACTGTTGTTATGTGTAGCGCATTGTTGTCATGTTTGATAGGGAAAAGAATGTGAGTTGGAGACTTTTCGCGTAGCTGTATCGTTTGTGTGAGAGTGTTGTGACGTAATTGTGTAAGGGGGATATGACGCGTTAGTTTTAGTTGTTATGGGAGAGATAGAGATGGCCGTTGTGCACTGTTCAAGACGTAGCTTCTTGTAGGATGTTTCTATGTGTGAGGATTTCAACTAGATAGATTGTGAAAGTTCAACGTTTACAAGTTGTGTAGTGAAGTACACTGATTGCCGGGTTGAAGAGGCATATTAAACTTATACTTTGAACTCATATCGATATACCCAGTGTTTGTTGTCGGTTACACTGGTATGTGTGATACTAGGATGCCCCATGGTTGATCCTCTGGATTATAAGAGTGGATAACCACAGGACATCGAGAGATACATCTCGACACCACTTAACCTAGCGTAGTCTAAATTGCAGTAGGCTCGGGGCTACTCAAGGGAGGAAATAGAAAAGTCATATTCAAATGACAATGTTATTGTTGGGTTCTTTGCATTGTTTCGTGTGAATGTGTGTGTTGGTTTTGTTTTTGTTTTTTTTTTTTTTTTGTTTTTTTTTTTTNTGAAGAGCAAGGTATACAACTCAGACTGAGAGGTAATGGTAGAGATATTGATGAGCAAGGTATACAACTCAGACTGAGAGGTAATGGTAGAGATGTTGAAGAGCAAGGTATACAACTCAGACTGAGAGGTAATGGTAGAGATATTGATGAGCAAGGTATACAACTCAGACTGAGAGGTAATGGTAGAGATGTTGAAGAGCAAGGTATACAACTCAGACTGAGAGGTAATGGTAGAGATATTGATGAGCAAGGTATACAACTCAGACTGAGAGGTAATGGTAGAGATGTTGAAGAGCAAGGTATACAACTCAGACTGAGAGGTAATGGTAGAGATGTTGAAGAGCAAGGTATACAACTCAGACTGAGAGGTAATGGTAGAGATATTGAAGAGCAAGGTATACAACTCAGACTGAGAGGTAATGGTAGAGATGTTGAAGAGCAAGGTATACAACTCAGACTGAGAGGTAATGGTAGAGATATTGAATTGTAAGGCAGCGAACTCAGAGCGAGAGATAAAGGTAGAGATATTCAAGTACAAGATTAGAAAACTCAGTGTGAGAGGTAAAGTGAGAGATATTAAAGTACTAGGTAGACAACACAGTGCTAATGGTAAAGGTAGAGATACTGAAGTACAAGGGTATGCAACTCAAAGTGAGAGGTAAGGGTAGAGATATTAAAGTACTAGGTAGACAACACAGTGCTAATGGTAAAGGTAGAGATATTGAAGTACAAGGGTATGCAACTCAAAGTGAGAGGTAAAGCTAGAGATTTTAAAATACAAGGAAGACAACTCAGGGTTCGAGGTAAGGGTAGAGATATTAAAGTACAAGGAAGACAACTCAGGGTTCGAGGTAAGGGTAGAGATATTAAAGTACAAGGAAGGAACTCAGAGTTCGAGGTAAAGGTACAGATATTAAAGTACAAGGTAGACATCTCAGTGTGAGAGGTAAAGATAGAGATATTGAATTCAAGGTAGATAACTCAGGGTGAGATGTTAAGTTAGAGATATTGAAGTACAAGGTAGGCAACTCAGGGAGAAAGGTATGGGTAGACATATTAAAGTGCAAGGCAGACAACTTAGGGCAAAAGGTAAAGATATAGATGTTAAAGATATTGCTCATGTATGTCAGTGAACTCAGATTGCACATGTATGTCAGTGAACTTAACTTGGGTATGCAACTCAAAGTGAGAGGTAAGGGTAGAGATATTAAAGTACTAGGTAGACAACACAGTGCTAATGGTAAAGGTAGAGATATTGAAGTACAAGGGTATGCAACTCAAAGTGAGAGGTAAAGCTAGAGATTTTAAAATACAAGGAAGACAACTCAGGGTTCGAGGTAAGGGTAGAGATATTAAAGTACAAGGAAGACAACTCAGGGTTCGAGGTAAGGGTAGAGATATTAAAGTACAAGGAAGGAACTCAGAGTTCGAGGTAAAGGTACAGATATTAAAGTACAAGGTAGACATCTCAGTGTGAGAGGTAAAGATAGAGATATTGAATTCAAGGTAGATAACTCAGGGTGAGATGTTAAGTTAGAGATATTGAAGTACAAGGTAGGCAACTCAGGGAGAAAGGTATGGGTAGACATATTAAAGTGCAAGGCAGACAACTTAGGGCAAAAGGTAAAGATATAGATGTTAAAGATATTGCTCATGTATGTCAGTGAACTCAGATTGCACATGTATGTCAGTGAACTTAACTTGCTCATGTATGTCAGTGAATTTACCTTGCACACATATGTAGGTGAACTGAACTTGGACACGTATGTCAGTGAACTTAACTTGCACATGTATGTTAGTGAACTCACGTTGCACTATTATGTCAGTGAACTTAACTTGCACACGTGTGTCAGTGAACTCACCTTGCCTATGCATGTCACTGAACTCCCAATTCACACGTTTGTCAGTGAACTCAACAACCACACGTATGTCAGTGAACTGACCTTGTGCATGTATATCAGTGAGATCCCCTTTCACATATATGTAGGTTAACTGACCTTGGACACGTATGTCAGTGAACTCACCTTGCACATTTTTTTCAATGAAATTTATTTGATTTTGTATGTCGGATGGCTCAACTTGCACGTGTATGTCAGTACACTCACATTGCACTTGTATGTCAGTTAACTCGCCTTGCACAAGTGTGTTAGTGAAAGAAACCATGCACATGCATGTCAGTGAAATAACCTTGCATATAATGATCTTGTGCATGTATATCAGCGAACTCACCTGCACATGTATGTCAGTGAACTCACCTGCACATGTATGTCAGTGAACTCACCTGCACATGTCTTTCAGTGAACTTACGTTGCTCATGTATTTCATTGGACTTACCTTGCACACGTATGTCAGTAAACTCACCTGCACATGTATGTCGGTGAACTCACCTTGCTCATGTATGTCAGTAAACTCACCTGCACATGTATGTCGGTGAACTCACCTTGCTCATGTATGTCAGTAAACTCACCTGCACATGTATGTCAGTGAACTCACCTTGCACACGTATGTCAGTAAACTCACCTGCACATGTATGTCAGTGAACTCACCTTGCACACGTATGTCAGTGAACTCACCTTGCACACGTATGTCAGTGAACTCACCTTGTACATATATGCTTCCGTAGTATTGAGCGATCTCTGGCATATGACGTCAGGATCAAGCATGCTGCCCGTGTACGAGCCGTACGTCATTGAAGGTTTGGTTGAAGACGAGCTGGTGTTCAGCAGACAGTTTGTCCTGTGGACAACAACAACAAAATCCAACTAATCCGGTTAAAAAAAAACCACGTATGAAAATAATGTCGTCGTATTCTTGCCTGGGACTAACGCTAATGAACAGCATTTCATTTTCAGAATATATTGCTTTAACATTCTTCAAACTGTTGTACTCGTCATTGCTAGTTGTTGTACTCGTCATTCTTTGTTGTTGTGCTCGTCATTGTCAGTTGTTGAACTTGTCATTGTTAATTTTTGTACTCGACATTGTTAGTGTTTTTACTCGTCATTGTTAGTAAATGTACTCATCATTGTTTGTTGCTGTACTCGTCATTCTTACTTGTTGCACTCGTCATTGTCATTTGTTTTACTCGTCATTGTTAGTTGTTGTGCTTGGCATTGTTAGTTTTTGTACTCGTCTTTGTTAGTTGTTGTACTCGTAATTTTTAGTTTTTGTGTTCGTCATTGTTAGTTACTGTTCTATTCGAGCGCATAAGTCTGAAAAGTGTCTTAAAAGAGCAAAATGTCAAAGGTGCTAGAGAAGTAGGTGTCAGAAGTTTGAATAGAAACAACCAGCAATGATTAACTAAGTTGATGATGTTTTTATGTTGTATATTTGTATGTTTTGTTTGAAAATAGACTCTTTTTCCGCCAAGGACATATTGGAATTAAAAGATAAATGTGGTAGATCATCAACGACTTTCAGCCCTGGGTGGTGCGGACGCCGAACGGCGCCCTGAGTAAAATCATAAACCTGCCTGTTTTACCAATTTTTCCCCCCCCCCCCCCAAAAAAAATAATTTAAATGCGTTATTGGGTACGTGTGTCTGCCTTTGTGGTTGTTTATGTTTAAGTATGTTTGTGTGAATGTGTGTTTGGCAGTATGTGTATGTGTGATTGTCTTACATGGGGAGTTCAAATACGACACAGGTTGTTTTTTTTTATATATTCAAACAATCCAGGAACTTACGAGAGAGTTGCCAGGTATTCCTTGATGTCAGTGGCGGAACACGTGGTAAATGACCAGCGTTTGGCGTGATCGACATTACTGTAGGAGGACATGACATAGTTAGAGGCGGCACCTCCGTGATCAGCGCCAAGTCTGGAAATAGAGTTGTTTCGTCTGTTATTAGTGATTATATGATCCGGTCTAATGATATTCTCCCTGCTAAACAGTGTGATAGATCTACGACGTAAGCAAAAATGCCACTTCTAAAGTCATGGATTGAAGTGATGACGCAATTGATGTTGTATTTATGATGTAACCAAACGCTCTAACTCAAGTAAGGAAATAACTAGAAATTATTATGGGGGTCGTCCATAAAGTAGGCCATAAAGTGGGGGGGGGGCAGTAAGAAAATGTGACAGTTAGTGACAACCGGGGGGGGGGGGTGAGGGGGGTGATCATTTGTGAAGTCAAAAAGGTAAATAATTTTTACACAGTGTAAAACACTGCACCTAACACATCGGTGTATCAAACATATCATTTCATCAGACACATCATTACACCAATCATCATTTACACCAGACACATCCTTAAATTATACACATCATTACATCAGACTCATCATTACATCAAACACATCATTACATCAGACACATCATTACATCAGACACATCATTACATCAGACACATCATTACATCAGACACATCGCTGTTTTCAAAAAAAAAAAAAATCTTTATATCAAACACATCGCTACATCACACACATCTTTATAACTATAGCAAACACATCCCGTCACCAAACACATCCCGTCACCAAACACATCCCGTCACCAAACACATCCCGTCACCAAACACATCCCGTCACCAAACACATCCCGTCACCAAACACATCCCGTCACCAAACACATCCTGTCACCAAACACATCCCGTCACCAAACACATCAATCACAAGGCAAACAGTCCATCGTTTCTCACATGTGGGCGATCTCATGCGCCGTGACAATGACTGTTCTGTAGGTCCCGTTGAACTCAACGACTCCGGTGGACTTCTTGCTGTCGCACACCGCTCCGACGTGGGCGTAGCCTGATTGGGCGGATGGGAGAGGGTGTTTACATGTCCATCGAATGACAAGATGACAACAAAACTGAAACAACGGCATGGGCTTGGTGTTCAGGGGAGGGAATGCACCGTGTTGTAAAACCTTAGTGTTTGAGATTATTCATGATGGATCGAGGGTAGCAAAAGACAACAGTAGTTGATTATCCAAGGGGAAAATGGGGCCCTTTTGTTTGTTGACGTTTCAAAGCGGTGTAGTTTCCTTCCAAATTATTTTTTAAAAATAAATTATATATTGATGTACTGCGCAACCCTTGTCTTCTTTTCTCTGTTCGCCTGTCTTTGCTTGGTGACGAACAGAGTACTCGGACATGGCGTGGACAGTGTAGTGGATATCGTAGAAATGATATGCGTGGTGGTGATGCACTGGTTGCTGAGCGAAGTGATGTTTAGCTGTGTGTATGTGCGTGGTGGTGATGCACTGGTTGCTGAGCGAAGTGATGTTTAGCTGCGTGTATGTGCGTGGTGGTGATGCACCGGTTGCTGAGCGAAGGGATGTTTAGCTGCGTGTATGTGCGTGGTGGTGATGCACTGGTTGCTGAGCAAAGTGATGTTTAGCTGCGTGTATGTGCGTGGTGGTGATGCACTGGTTGCTGAGCGAAGTGATGTTTAGCTGCGTGTATGTGCGTGGTGGTGATGCACTGGTTGCTGAGCAAAGTGATGTTTAGCTGCGTGTATGTGCGTGGTGGTGATGCACTGGTTGTTGAGCGAAGTGATGTTTAGCTGCGTGTATGTGCGTGGTGGTGATGCACTGGTTGCTGAGCAAAGGGATGTTTAGCTGCTTGTAATCATTACATTTTTATTTTGTTTGAAAAGCAATAAGTATTCACTTTTGAACACATCATCAAGAGTAATAAACATGTATGCATCGTTCAAACGAGACCTATGGAGTCAAAGGTTATGACGACATAACATACGTACCAGCACCGAACATGCCTGAAGAGTCGTAAAGATCATACCTATATCAGAAGAGAAAACACCCAAAATAAATGCTGAATTTATTTCATTGAAAAAAAAAGTAATACAACGCTGTTTGTGCATATTTAAATATATTTGATTATCTCTCATGGCGTATCACAAATAAAAGCAGCAATTGTCTTTAGTACTATTTAGTTATAGCTGTTGTGATAACTGGTATAAGTAGACCGTGGCGATAATGTTATATTAATAAATTCTCGGGCTCATCCGTGTCAGATAACTTAACCATGATAAGAAAATGTACGCACTACTTCCAGTCAGCGATTTTTTTTGTATACCAATGGTAGTGTCTATTTGTATATGTCCGTCAATGCCCTTTCAGGGCCGGCCTGCCAGGCAGCCCCTCCAGTTTCTTGCAGTTCCCGTCCTGGTATTTCAGTGTCTATCATACCTTGTCGGCGTATGATATTGTTTACTACCTAACACACATATTCTGGTTTAGGCTTGAGCCTAAGCACTTAAAGACTCAGACAGAACTTTGCAACAGGATCCATCTTCTGGGCTGAGCCGTAGAACATCGTCGAAACGGAGGACTCTCCCGTCACCCTGGCCTTCCCCCACCCGCAACATTTAGCTCTGGGCATTAAGTCGCTGGGACCAGGCTGCAAGGATCGGGTGCCTGTTGTTGTCTAGCCTCCTTGTAATTGCTATATTTGACCCCCCCCCCCCCCCCCCAAAAAAAAGAGCCTTAGAAACAACCTACCCTGTCCACAGAATGGCGAGGTCGTAGTTCAACGTGCTGTAGGCATTCTGCTGTTGGGCATTAAGTCGCTGGGACCAGGCTGCAAGGATCGGGGGCCTGTTGTTGTCTAGCCTCCTTGTAATTGCTATATTTGGCCCCCCCCCCCCCCCCCCCAAAAAAAAGAGCCTTAGAAACAACCTACCCTGTCCACAGAATGGCGAGGTCGTAGTTCAACGTGCTGTAGGCATTCTGCTGACTGAGCCACGAATCAAAGCTATTCAGGGCCGTCCCCGCATCCAGAGCGTTGGGAACCCCTGGATACAAACTATTTTGAGGGGTAACGTTTGAACTCTGCGGACCAATGAATTGACTCATGTTAATTACTGTGTACCCAATGGCATTAGATATCACTTTAGTTTACTGTGTACCAAAGGGCATTAGATATCACTTTAGTTAATGTGAACTAAAGGGCATTAGATATCACTTTAGCTTACTGTGTACCAAGGTCATTAGATGGCACGTTAGTTTACTGTGTACCAAATGGCATTAGATATTACTTTAGTTAATGTGAACTAAATGGCATTAGATATCACTTTAGCTTACTGTGTACCAAATGGCATTAGATATCACTTTAGTTTACTGTGTACCAAATGGCATTAGATATCACTTTAGTTTACTGTGTAACAAAGGGCATTAGATATCACGTTAGTTTACTGTGTACGAAGGGGCATTAGATGGCACGTTAGTTTACTGTGTACGAAGGGGCATTAGATGGCACGTTAGTTCATGTGAAGTAAAGGGGTAGTTTATTCTATGTATGTTACGTCACAATTTTATCAAATAATTCATTAATTATGAGAACCGTTTACTAAAACAAACATTCAAACTGATACACACTCCGACTCCGAAATCTTTAATATGGGGTCACGATTGAAGGTCTGCTTGTTAATCTATGTTGTTCCCAGTGCAAAAATAGGATAATACGAAATGGGTGTTGTGTTGGGGGGGGGGGCAGACCATTAACAACAGACAAAAAAGAAATAATTACTCCGACTCCGAAATCTTTAATATGGGGTCACGATTGAAGGTCTGCTTGTTAATCTATGTTGTTCCCAGTGCAAAAATAGGATAATACGAAATGGGTGTTGTGTTGGGGGGGGGGGGCAGACCATTAACAACAGACAAAAAAGAAATAATGACATTTTTGTGGAAACCGGGAAGAAAGACAATGCGAAAAACACGATGGACGCTTCGGTCAAACGCCTTCGCAAGCAAGCATTCAGACAGACAAACTCAGCCTATAGGTGGTTCTATTTTTTCGCCCTCTTTTTTGGTAGGATATCTGCATATCTCTATTATGTAAATTTAATGTATACTTATTTAATTGTGTTTCTTTGTTGTGCTGATGAAGGCCTGTGCCGAAACGTATACTTTTGTATTCTGTAAAAATTATTATTAAAGCTTACCTTATGCTGTTATATTGAAACAAATTGTTGGTGTCTATTCAAACTATTTAAAAGCTTTATGGCAGTCCAACACTTTTTTTATAATTAGTGAATTAGGCATAATCAGCAACGTATTTCTTAAAGTTAGCTGAGAATTTAACCCCCTCCCTCCCCGCCCCCCCCCCACACCCGCGAGCCATATCGTGAGGTAACGGATTTTTAGGATACTTCACAGCTTGGAATGTCCAGTGAATTTTAGCATCGCCCTCTCCTTGTTCAACATCATCCATTTTTAGTGTTCTTCCCATTCCACTGGAGAACTCCTTTTTTTTTTAAATTTAAATTAACTTCTCGTGCATATACATTTTTTGTGTAAAGTTTGCATTGTGATTCATTGAATTTCCATTCACTGCGGGTAACTAAGATTATTTATGTGGAAAAGCATACCTACCAAGATGTCCAGTTTTCTTAGTCGCAATTCAATGGTTAGGCCGTTTGCAGAAAGAGTGCTCAGAATTTGATTGACCTGTCAAGTGAAATTTATTTTAAGAACAAACAGCATGAGATTTCGATCAGAAATTTCAATTTTACACAAAATATTTCTTCTTCTTCCATATATTAAGGGCCCACGGTCAATTTATTGATCGTATTGGCTCCTATGCATGTAGAGGGGATTTGCAATGTTTCTGTGGCTGGTGTTGATGAGGATATTTAAATAGCTGCAAGTGCTACCTTGTGAGGGTATCATGCACTGGGGATTGGAAGCCCTGAGTCAATAGACGCAAATGTGTCAAATGTTGTCGCCTCAACTGTTCCCTTTGAAAGCTTGTTCCAGTCCCTGATTGTCTTTGGCAGGAATGAGCAGCTCCTGAACTGGCTTCTTGCTGGTATGACCCGGAAAAGGCTATCATGGCCTCGTCGCTGTCTATAGGGGAGAGGGACGAGTTTCTGTTTAATACTGGAGCGGTGGACCAGCCCATTATTTATCTTGTACATTATGAAGAGCCTGGATTGTCGTCATCATTCCTCCAATGGTGACCAGCCCAGTGTATCGCGCACGCTGCAAACACTTCCTGTAGCGGTTCAGGACAAAGCGTGCAGCCCGTTACTGGACCGCCTCCAACCTGTCCATGCTCTTCTGGGTAAATGGGTGCCAGATTGATTTAACCTTGTAAACATCAAGTGATAAGTGATACAAATAACGGACCAACCCATCATTAAAAAAGAAATACCTATGTTATATATTACACGCAAGTGCAATGTGAGAAATGAAAGATAAGTCGACCATCTTACTTCAGTGAGGATGTAGTCGATCTCTTTCCTCATGTTGTCCAGTGCCACGGTTTTCTTGGTGTCAAATGATGCTGTCCCTGGGATGAGACGTATGTATCTGGGGGGAAGGGGAGATGCATTAGAGATATGATCATTGGAATGTAAGGGGGAGGGGGGGGGGAGTCAGCAGAGAAAATGCACATAAATAAAATGTCATTACAAAAAAATAATTCACAGGAAAAAATAGACAGTGAAAAAAAAATAGTCAGTGAAAAAAAAATAGACAGTGACTAAATTCACAGACAAAAATTATCAGAAAAAAGTCACACAAGATTTGATAATATTGTGTTAAGTCTAAACTCTGATGTGTCAGTGTTTCTATGTTGCACTATTTATCCACCGTAATTTTATTTTCAAGTCCGTATAAATTTTGAGTATCGATTGAATTACAGTAAATAGAACACATTGGCGGCCCATTCGCGTCGTTGTTCGATTCTCTTGCGTGGAATTAAATTGGTCTTTGTTATGTTTATAACGTACACATATTATATAGACCGCATCCTTAATTATTTGATATATACATAGTCGTCGCTATGCGTGCTGGGTGGCCGAGTGGTCTAAACTGAGCAAATCTGAAGTTGGTGGTTTGGAGCCCAGTCAAGCAAAAACACCACCTTCACCCCGGGTAGATGAGACTGAGCAGTATCATCCAATGATGTTCCCTTGGGTTATCCAGTGGCGTGGAGAGAGGCGATTTGCTGTTGGAAATCAGCTTATAATCCTTGAAGTTTAATCCCAGGCCATGTGGATTTCGTCCTGACGGACGGATGCCAGCTATGCGTGAAGCCCATATGGACGTTTATTTAAGAGTAAAAGTAAAAAGTACTGGCAAAAGTGCTGGCTGCTGGTGAAAATTGTCACACGTTTTGAGTGCTGGGGGAAAATGTCACAAGTATTGGCTGCTGGGGAAAATGTCACAAGTATTGGCTGCTGGGGAAAATGTCACAAGTATTTGCTGCTGGTGAACATTTTCACAAGTTTTTGGTGCTATGAAAAATGTTACAAGTATTGTCTGCTGGTGAAAATTGTCACAAGTCACAAGTTTTGGGTGATGGGTGAAAATGTCACAAGTATTGGCTGCTGGTGAAATATTTCACAAGTATTGACTGCTGGTAAAAAAAAAATGTCACAGAAAATAAAGTCACGGGGGGGGGGGGGGAGGAGTCCGGAAAAAAAAAAAAAGTGCTTTTTTTTTTTTAAAAAAAAAAAGAAAAAAAAAATAAAAGGGGGGGGGGGGGGGGGGAGGAGCCCCGGACAACAAAAATAAGTCCTTTTTTTTTTACCTAAGAAATTGTTTACCTACTTTCAGATAGACAGATAATCAATTCTTATTTCAATCACATCGACATAGACAGGGTAAAAATAGCGACTGTTTTAAAACAAAACAGCCTGTATCACCGCGTCAAGGATTTTTTTTAACCTTCCTTTTTTATTTATTTTTTACAACAGTGTACTTTTAACTTTAAAACAACAAACGTACCCTAACAATATGTTCAAAGATTGGCCCCTGTCAATCCCTATACAATATGAACTGGCATGTTTGAATGATCGGCTGTTTAAAGGGGTCGTTAAGAATGTTAAAATGGATCGAACGTGTCATTTTTTTTATTATTTTTTTTAAAGAAACGTTTGGATATGTTGTTAAACGTCTCTGCCTACTCAGTCTAACAGTGCGCCGGCAAGGGGAGGGCAAAGATCTGTGACGCAATGGCAAGAAAAACTCTCTGCTTTTTGGCAACAACAACAAAAAAGAGGAAATATCAATGTTATAAACGAATATATATATAATTTACAATGGTACCTTGGTATACGTCCTTAAACTGTTCCAGATCCTTGGACTTATCCCAAACATGGCATACCCAACAAACATGGCATATACCACTCGTATTTTCCCCAAAAGAAATACAGGTAAAATGATTAATCGTTCACGTGGGAAATTTTTTTTTTTATTGTTAAAGGCATATTATACATTTTATCGACGTGGTTGTATAAAATAAATTAAATACGCTTAATACTAAAATAAATTTTAAAAAAAGAACTTAGCTGAAATAAATGAAAATTTAACATCACTTGGTCAAAAGTGCCAAGTGCTGACCAATATGGTGCTGAGAAGCGGGAGATGTTATTTTTATTTTTTTGCAGTAGAGTCCGCTTCCAATAAAATTTCAGGAATATGACATTCAGTTGTTGTTTTTTTTTTCTTCTTTTTTCTGTCTCTTTTCCCTAGTTGACCCTGGTTGAGACTCAACAGGTAAGACATTTACTAAAAATCTGTCTAAAGTGTTTGGCTTAAGCCTTCTCCTCAGGATGTTTAAAAAATGTGACAATTTACGGTCATTCCAGACAATGCTATCACGACTAGTTTTGGCTTTGTTGGGGAGGGGGTGGTACTTCTCTGCAAAGTTTTTGACATCCATCCATTTGGCAAAGATTTCCTTGATTAATGAAGTAGGAGTTTCCTCTATCTCCTCTTCCTCAAAGCCCGTAGAGAGTGCCTCCATCCTAGGCTTTGCGCCATGTGTCATCATCCATCCTAGTCTTTGCGCTATGTGTCATTATCCATCCTAGTCTTTGCGCCATGTGTTATTTTGACACACACGTTTTAGCACCCACGGGGGTCGTATTCAAAACGAAGAGCGTAAAACAATCAAAATTTTTCTCATCCAAACAGTACGAATACCAAGTTAAACTTATTCCAAAGCGGACTGGCAGCCAGTGCAGCTCTCTCAGAAGTGTTTTAGCATGGTCGAATTTGCGTTTGCGAAAAACAATGCGAGCCATACCCAAACTAACATAATTAGCACTTCATATGGTTCGTTCTTATTTGTATGAGGTATAAGTGGATTAGTGAATGCTATTTAGCTATGGAGTTGCGTTGCACTGATTGGCTCAAACCGCATTTTCATTTTAGAATTATATTTAAACGTTAGTTTTTATTACCCTATAAATTTAATAAAAGTAAATTTTTGGAATAAAAAACGGGTAAAAAAATTTAAATGTAAAAATATAAAAAGCAAAACTGTGTGAGTTTTGTATTAACAATTTGAAAAGCAAGCATTTGTATTTATTAATTTTACTTTCATAGACTCTTTGGCGTTATGTCACTGTATCTCATTCTTATATATGCAGTCACGAACGAAAAAACTTTTTTTTAATTTTCGTGGAGAAAAGAGTGTATTGGGTTGGTGAATATCATTTTTGCTTTCATATCATTTGTGGTTGTCATGGTTTTGGCTGAGTAAACATTGGATCGGATGACGTCACCGTGAATTGAGAGGAAAGAAATCATTCTGGGTAAGAGTATACATTTTATTTTAAAATTGTAATACTGGGTCTGTTTTAAATAAACGTGGTGAACTTGCTGGAATCGAGTTGAAATACAACAAAGATGATTTTGGAACAAACCCAAAGTGGTAAAAGTAGGCGGCAATGAAGGGCAAGCTACTCTTTTTTACATACATTTGAACGTAGCTTTTTGCACGGCCTGTGTTTGCAAATAAATATGCCATTTTATCTTTAAATGGACTATAGACGCCCTAACCAAAGATGATAGAACAGAGGCCAGCGCCCTTGGCTCCCCGCCTTTGAAAGTATATACCAACCAAAAACAATATGTTTTTTTTTTAAACTAATGGTAACTTATGGGAGCTAAGTAGACCATATGTCCCCTAATGGTAGCTTATAGTAACTAAGGAGAACATATGGCCCATAATGGTAATTCATGGTGACTAGGGAGAAATTATGGCCCCTAATGGTGAAATCTTCTTCTTCTTTATTTTGAGGGCCCACGATCAATGAATTGATCATTCTGGCTCCTATGTTTCAGAGGGGTTTGCGATGTTACTGTCCATGGGTTTCAATGGGATGCTCCACTGGTTGCAAGGGCGACTCAGCAGTGGTGTTATGAACTGGGGGTTGGAATACAGGAGGCAATAGACACAAATGTGTCGAGTGTAGCCGCCTCAACTGTTGCTTTTGGAAGCTTGTTCCAGTCCCCTATTGTCTTCGGCGGGAATGAGGAGCTCCTGTACTTTGTTCTTGGTTTTACCAGCTGGAAATGCCTGTCGTGGCTTCGTCGTAGTCTAGGGGGAAGATGAACGAGTTTCTGTTTGATTCCGGAGCAGTGGACCAGTCCATTTTTTATCTTGCACAACATGGTGAGCCTGGATAGTCGTCGTCGTTCTTCCAATGTAGACCAGCCTAGTGTTTCTAGCATGCTGCCAACACTTGAGGTGTTTCTGTAGCGGTTTATGACAAAGCGTGCTGCCCGTCGCTGGACCGCCTCCAGTCGATGCTTTTCTGGGTAAATGGGTCCCAGACTGTAGAAGCGTACTCTAAAATAGGTCGGACAAAGGCTTTATAGGCTTTTTCTTTCACGCTTTAATTTCCGATCTTCTGATTGCGCTTTAGGAACCCCAGGGTCTTGTTTGCCCGGTTGCACACACTGTTAATGTGCTCGTCCCAGCGGACCTCTCTTTGAATGGTAACACCCAAATACTTTACGGAGGAAACTGGCTCAAGAATATGGCCATGCAGTTCGTAAGAATGGTTTAGAGGGAATCTGCTTCTGGAGACTGACAGGGTCTGGCACTTGACAGGATGAAATTCCATGTCTCAGCTCATCTCCCACTCAGCTAACCGATTGAGGTCTTGTTGAAACTGGCTCTCGTCAGAGCTGTTGACGGTTGTACTATATACCGCCGTGTCGTCTGCGAACAGTCTTGCTTGAGAGGTCAGCTTCTCGGGCAGATCATTGATCTATGCTAGGAACAAACAAGGGCCTAGCACTGTGCCCTGGGGGACCCCTGACTCAACACCGACATAGGAGGAGGTTTTGCCATCTACCACTACTGCCTGGCATCGGTAACTAGGGAGAAAGTATGGCCCCTAGTGTTGAAATATGCTGATATATGGTAACTAATGGCAACTCATGGTAACTAATGGCAACTAATGGTAACTAATGGCAACTAAAGGTAACTAATGGCAACTAATGGTAACTAATGGCAACTAAAGGTAACTAATGGCAACTAATGGTAACTAATGGCAACTATTTGTCGACTCACGACATCACGGCTTCATTGTCCGTCACAAAGTAGCCCTCGATGACGTAGGCTTGAGCTGTAGGGGGAAAATACAATGCATTATAATATAAACTTCAATTGTAGGTATGATTATATATTAAAATATTAGCTTTGTTGGTGTTTTAGAAAATTAAAGTCATTTGGTTAGACTCTATAATTAGTTGAATTTTAGTATAATATATAGAATTGAAGATATTTTTTTTAAAAATATTTATAGTTAAGGATTGAATAATGTATATCAGAACAAACAAAATAACTCTATAATATTGTTGGATGGAAGGAGAGAAGTAATGGTAAAGTTTGGAAATGGACAGTATAATAGCGCGTGGTGGAGGGGGGGGGGCGACCCCAGGGGCTGAGCGTTGGTGTAAATGTGAGAGAAGAGCTGTTCAAAATTAAAGTGGTATTCAAAATAAAAACAACACGTGCTACTAGCGAAAAGTTACACAATAAATCACAAATATTTACATGTATACTTTGTAGAAAAAAATTAATATAAAAAATTCACGTAATCATGATTAATTCCCATTAATCATTAACGCAAAAAAAAATAGCAGGTGTATTCACCTTGTGTCTCCTGAGCCATCAGAGCCAAGACAGCCATGAGCACTGTAGCCCATAGTGCCATCTTTGTTTGTAGAAGTTGTTATTTTCTTTGTTTAAAAGCAACCTTTCATGAGGTAGAGAATCGGCATTGGTTAAATGAATAAATTAATGGTCGTGATTCTAAAAGAGATTTTTTTTTTTTAATTAAAAAATTTATCAGAACTTCGTGGCAGTCGAAATTAATCCATTATTCTCATGTGGGGGGGGGGGGGAATGTTAAAATGTGCCAATCCTTTAGGATTAGGGTATCAATTTACACCTCACCTACTTACGTCCAAACCATCCGCTATGAGAGAATGAACTGTCGTACTACGTTTCGTATTTCACTAATGGCCAGTCAGTGAGGAAATTCTTTACCATTAGTTTTTTGATGAAAATACATTCGTTAATTTTCACTGAATATATTTATTTTTTAATTAACCTTATTTATGTGGTAAATAAAGACAGTATGAAAATGAAATACATCTATAATGATCAAAAATTGTTAAATTTAAATCTAAATAATAAAACATAGGAGCCAGACTGATCAATTCATTGATCGTGGGCCCTCAAAATAAAGAAGAAGAAGATCTATACTTATTTCAAGTTTAAAAAAATAGAATTGAAAGTTTTGCATGCGAGCAAAATAATACATAATATAAATATATAAATGGACGAACTGATACCCATTTAGCATTGTAATATTTGATTCGATACATTTTAAAAAAAAAGTTTAAATATTGATCATTATACATTGCTTTTAAAAAGAAAATCAATTATTAATAATTGCGTTAATTTGACCACAACTTGCTGAGACATCAAAGTTTTCAACATTAGAACGGTACTTTGATCCCCGTGCCTCTGTTAACAAGAAAATTGCACTAAAAACAACACACACACACATGCGCACAAAAGAAACACAAATATATAGTAATTCGCATTAAGTAATCGCGTTGTTGTTTATTCTCCATTCTTCCGAATAAGAGGCTTTCTTAGAGAAGTTTTCCATATTTGTTAATTATCACTGACGATTTCACTCCCATGATGCATGCACATATTATTTTCTTCCTGGATTTTATAGCTATCTCGAAAAAACTAAAAATAGTTTCTGTTTTATTTTCCTTAAAATCTAAAAAACAAAAAAAAAATGTTTAAACTTTCACCAAAATTTTTTATTAATTCTGATCATTTACAGGAATTATTTTTCAGAACTTTTTGACATTAAAATGTACTCACCAAAACTAACATCTATTATCTGTTGATGGAGGAGTGCTGTTTCTCTCGGCGGTGTCTACACCCACATAACGTGATACTACGAAGTCGAAAAAAAAAATGATGTGTTGATCAAAGAATGTGCTCTTCTCTAAACAGCGTCTACACCTCCTAAAGAGATATTGCCAAGGTGACCAAATGACAATTGTCCATGATAGATATACCCGTACGGGAACTATGACGTCCAAATGACCCGGTATTGCAAGTGCTTTGAACATAAGGTCAACAAATAATGAAATCAGTGGCCGAGGAGGGTAACAACAACACGGCGTTACTTAAAACGAGTTGGGCGTGGCTTAGCGTGGACGTTGACCTCCTGGAACCGGAGGGGGGGGGGTGTATGCAAGCCAGGGGCAAATTGTTTGGGGCTTGTTGTTGTCCTTTTAACCTTTAAGTCGTGGTCATCGGGGTAGGTCAGGCGTAGATGCCGGTGCATGACTTAATATTTGGTGTGAGCAATAAGACAAATGCGTCAGACGATCCCTTGGAGAAAGTTTATTGTTTTAAGTATGTAGTTTAGTCTCCTAACAATTTTTTTTTCAATTCAATCAACGAGGATTAACAAACAATGTTTGTTTTTTTTTTAATTTAAAAGTGACCATCTATTAGTGACCTAAGCAGCTAGATTAATCTATTATGTTTAATTTGAGTCACCACCTATTATTGACCTAAGCAGCTAGATTAATCTATTATGTTTAATTTAAGTCACCATCTATTATTGACCTAAGCAGCTCGATTAATCTATTATGTTTAATTTAAGTCACCATCTATTATTGACCTAAGCAGCTAGATTAATCTATTATGTTTAATTTGAGTCACCATCTATTAGTGACCTAAGCAGCTAGATTAATCTATTATGTTTAATTGTGCATTTTTTTATTTTATTTTCTAAACCAGAGTTTGATATGCGGGGATACTATTTAGAATTAATTTCTACGCGGGAGCACAATAGGCGTATCCTATGTCTTACAAGCTAATAGTCCTTAGGCGTTTCCTAGAACGTAAGCGAAGCTTGTGGGGGACAACACACTACAGGCTGGGAACCTCTTCTGTAACCATAAGTCGTGTTTCTGACACTGGTATTCATCACAATCACGCAGCCGCAATTGGGATAATCGACACAACAGCCTAGGGTCGTGTACGGCCAAGTTAACCATATCGCAAGTCCAGCAAGTTGAAGCAGGTCTACCTTGAACAATTTAAGCAGCCTTTTTTGAAACGCGTCCTTAATCAATTCCCCTCTCGCTCTCTCTCTCTCTCTCCGTCTCTCTCTCCGTCTCTCACTGTCTCTCTCTTTCTCTCTCTCTGTCTTTCTCTGTCTCTCTCTCTCTCTCTCTGTCTCTCTCTCTGTATCTCTCTGTCTCTGTCTCTCTCTCTTTCTCTCTCTCTGTATCTCTCTGTCTCTGTCTCTCTCTCTTTCTCTCTCTCAGAAGAAGAAACATTGAAACAGCCAGACAATGCCGAGATCAAGATATTTTTATGAAAGTAAAAAAAAAAAAATATATATATATTCACTGTATCACAGTTTCTTCTTTTCGTGGAAGGTCAGTTTATAAGCCAATTTAATTTTCTTTTATTTTTTTGTAATTGTTTTCAAACTGAACTAATCTATCCCAAAGAATTAGGCCAAAACACATTTTTCTTATACAAACTCAAGTGTAAGAAAAATCTCCGAGTCACGCTATGTAAATAAACATTTCGCAACACTGGCCGTAGAATAGCTCCATTAAAAAGGGATTCTCTCCAGTAATGGAAAGCCAGATATGAGGTTTATAGCTTCGTCATAGAAAAGATAAGATAAGAAAAGTAAAATAAGATAGATAAAATAAGATAAGATTATGTTATCAATCCAAAGACAGGGCAATGTTGTTGTTTGTTTTGTTGTTTTTTTTTTTGGTTTTTTTTTAAATTTTTTTTAATTAAATTTTATTACCATTTACATATTCATTTTCAGCACACAAATAAAAACTTCATATTTTAACTAGGGCAACATAATACAGTTGGAACAATTTAAACGCAAGACATCCAAATCATTTCTCCAGCGTAGCCATCCCATAGACATATATCTATACAGAGGCGTAGCGAGGGTGTTTGGCGCCCGGGGACAAGATTTGCGCCCGGGGACAAGATCCATTTTAAAGCGCCCCTTTTTATTTTTTTCAACTCTCAAACCCATTTTTTGTATCAATAAAATAATATCAAAGCACATTTTTGCGCCCCTAACTAGCTGGCGCCCGGGGACATCTGTCTCCCCTGCCACCCCCCTCGCTACGCCTCTGTATATATATATATAACGATTTAATAAGTGATCATTTACAATGGAAACCGCTGGGGCAGCCCGCTGGTAAATTCCTCAAAACCTGAATTTTTATTCAAAAACATGTCCCCATTATTTGTAATGATATTGAGCAGCTATTAACTATGTCTCGAACCAGTGGCGTAATTTGTCAACTTTAAAAAAAAAAAAACATTAAAAATTATAAATATATTCCTTAAAAAATATCGGATACTAGTGCAATTCTAAATTATTGTCATTAAAATATCACGCGTTAACAATAATTTCGTTTTTAAAAAAAAAGAAAAAGGTGGATGGGGTGTAAAAAAATTTAACATTTATTTTCGATCACATTTGGTAAAATCATATATGAAAGAACTCTTTTAATCTTCTGAGTTGTCACCCTTGGATTTCGTGCCTTCAAATGGCACTGGGTACTGCGTCACGTTGAGCACGGCTGTGGCGCCCAGGGTTGGGAAAAGAAGGACGTCGAATTTGCCTCTTGGCCTGTCTTGCTTCGTTGACCTCTTGCTAACAAAACCACTGCAAGACATACATTATTAGATTCAGTTGGTATCATCTAATGTTTTGTATCATCTAGCTTTTGTATCATCTAACTTTTGTATCATCTAACTTTTGTATCATCTAACTTTTGTATCATCTAAATTTTGTATCATCTAACTTTGGTATCATTTACCTTTAGTATCATCAACCTTTTGTATCATCTAACTTTTGTATCATCTAACTTTTGTATTATTAACTCTCGTATCATCCACCTTTTGTATCATCTGCCTTTTGTATCATCTACCTTTTGTATCATCTAACGTTTGTATAAACTATATTTTGTATCATCTTACTTTGTATCTTTTTTTATTTGTACCATCTAGAGTGGTGTAGCACTATACGCTTTTATCACCCGAAATTGTATCATTTTACGTGTTTATCATCCACCTTTTGTATCAATTTACTTACTTATCATCCACCTTTTGTATCAATTTACTTACGTACCATCCACATTTTGTATCAATTTACTTTTGTATCATCTTACATTGCAAAACATAACTTGACTTACTAGCAATAATTACAACACATTGATGTCTTGTACTGTGGGCAGACAGCGGACTTCGCGTACTTGCCGCAATCGGTGGACTTGTCTCCGTACTCACAGCCTGAGAGGATTGGTGAACATTCAGAGGTCAATGTGCGTACATGAGCCGTGTGTCATTAGTCAATATGTGTACACGTGTACATATTCAGAGATTGACCAGTCAATGTGTGTACGTGGGCAGTGGGTCCATTGTGTACACATGTACATACTTAGAGATTGATCAGTCAATGCGTGTACGTGGACAGTGTGTCATTAGTCAATAGGTGTACAAGTGTACATATTCAGGGTTTGATCAGTCCATGCGTGTACATGAACAGTATATTATTATTGTTCGTCCGTCGAGGATCGACGAGGACCATCGAGTCGTCTGGTGACTGATGACTTGCGCGGATGACTTTGTTTAAAGTGAAGAAGAGTTGCGCGGCGTCTACCTCACTCTCTCGTCCGGGCCCACCATATCCAGTGGCAAGACTCTACGTCAAGACGACCAGGGATGGGTTCGGTTGCAGGAATTGTCATTGTGTGTGCCTTACGGGACTCCAACTCCGGGTTTGAATTCAGAGTTTCCTTCTCTCAGATGAGTTGCTGACCAAGGTTAACGAGTCTCATCCACCCGGGGTGATGTTTTTGCTTGACTGGCCTATGGCTGGACTTGAACAGTATGTCTTTAGTCAATATGTGGACCCGTGTAAATATTCAGAGTTTGATCAGTCAGTGTATGTCAATGTTCAAATAATAATTATGCAATGCGTTACTTCCACGTGAAATTATTAACTTAACATACAACAATATAATTACTATAGATCACCAATGGTTTCTTTAACATCAGCTAGACATGTATGTAACTGAACCTTACGTTGTTGTGAGTTTTGACTAACTCACTAACCCACTGACTCACTGACGCACTAACTCACTAACCCACAGACTCACTGACTCACTGGCTCACTGACGCACTAGCTCACTAACTCTCCGATTCACTAACTCACTGACTCACTAACTCACTGACTCGCTAACTCACTCACTCACAAATTCACTAACTCACTAACTCACCAACACAGTGACTCACTAAATCAGTGACTCACTGACCCACTAACTCACTGACTCACTGACACACTAACTCAGTGACTCACTGACGCACTAACTCACTGACTCACTAACTCACTGACTCACTGACTCACTAACTCACTTTCTAACTCACTAACTCACTAACACACTGACTCACTAACTCACTGACTCACTAGCTCACTGACTCACTAACTCACTCACTCACTAATTCACTAACTCACTAACTCACTAACACAGTGACACACTAACTCAGTGACTCCCTGACGCAATAACTCACTGACAAACTAACTCAGTGACTGACTGACGCACTAACTCAGTGACTCACTGACTCAATAACTCACTGACTTAATAACTCACTGACTCACTAACCCCCTTTAGGTGCCGGGGCACCAATCCGCCCCTAGATGTCTCTCGCAGCCACTGAAGATGTCACTCATCAACGCTAAATGTCATGTCACCTCACTTACCCTACGCCCCACCATAATGAATTGGGCGATATAATCTTAAACTCTTTAAGGTGTCATAATTATGACCACCAAAATGAAAAAGTGAATGAAGCGCACACCATAATAAAACTGTACTCACCAACTCGTCCGGTGTAGTACGGCTTACAGGAGGCACAACATCTCTGGTTGATGGCGTCGTTGTAGCAGCTGGAAGACCCGTACTTGGCCAGGAAGGTAGTGCAGTTACCCGTGAACCCCAGGCTGAACAGTTCCAGAAGTTTTTGGTCTCCCCAAAGACACTTGGCTTTAAAAAACAAGATTTTTTAAGATGAAATTGTCTCTTGTATGCGCGTAAGTCAGGCCTGCACAACATACGGCCCGCGGGTCGCATGCGGCCCGCCAGCACCCACTTGGTGACCCACGAGGTAACGAAATATTCTTTATGCTGATTATTTTCTAGAAAAGAGTTTCCCCTGGCCTATTTTATTTTTGCCCGCTCAAGTCAATTTCTATTTTCTTTTGGCCCGCACAAGTTTTTCAGAAAGTATTACGGCCCACCTTACATTTTGAGTTGTGCAGGCCTGGCGTAAATTATTGGTGATGGAAGAAAAGAGTTAAATTAAAGCCAAAATAAAGTTTTGATAATTTTGATTATTTTTATTATTTGTCTTTAATGAAAATATAAAATTTTAAAACTTTAAAACAAATTTTAAATTTTTAGTGATCAATTTAAATTAAATAAAACTATTTTTAAAAAAATGTGTTTAGAAAAAGACAATACAACACATGAGAGC
Organism: Lymnaea stagnalis; assembly: GCA_964033795.1. Classification (NCBI taxonomy): domain Eukaryota; kingdom Metazoa; phylum Mollusca; class Gastropoda; family Lymnaeidae; genus Lymnaea; species Lymnaea stagnalis. The sequence goes on along the minus strand of CAXITT010000577.1, from coordinate 87,306 downwards.
TTACGGTTAACATTCGCAGGCGCGCTAGTGTCAGGTATACACTTGCCATCATTGCATCGCTGTGAAGAGAAATCAAACTAATGTTAAGAGTTCGATTAATGACACATCTTAATGTACGTACCTTGTTCTTAAGACTCATGCCCCACCATTACATCACATATGACTTACCTTGGGGGCGTCACACACCATTCTCTCACCTATGGCTTACCTCGATTTCATCACACACAATGACCTCACCTGTGACTTTTCTTGGTGTCATCACACATCATTCCCTCACCTGTGACTTAACTTCATGCAATCACACACCATTCCTTCACCCATTGCTTTACCTTACTGTCATCATACCTTCACACTTGACTGGGCTTCACAGCATAACACACACATTCCTTCACCTGTGACTTACCTTGATGTCAGCATCGCACAGCATTCCCTTACCTGCAACTTACCTTGATGGCGTCACGCATCATTCCCTCACCTGTGACTGACCTTACTGGCGTCACACACCATTCCCTAACTTTGTGACTCACCTTGCTGGCGTCACTCACCATTCCCTAACTTTGTGACTCACCTTGCTGGCGTCACACACCATTCCTTAACTTTGTGACTCACCTTGCTGGCGTCACTCACCATTCCCTAACTTTGTGACTCACCTTGCTGGCGTCACTCACCATTCCCAAACTTTGTGACTCACCTTGCTGGCGTCACACACCATTCCCTCAGAGGCGTAGGCGGACGAGCAGTAGCTTGTGCCAGGTTGGGCACAAAAAATCTGCGAGCACACCTTGTCCCCGCTGGGGGTTGAGCTGCTGTAAAGTTCATTCGCCTGTAAACGACAAGAGATTCTCATTATTTCTTTTTTTCCGGTTCATCGAACAGTTAAACGAAGATGAACGCCAAAGGAGTAAGTTGGATGTTGTATGGGGCTTTATGGGAAGGTGGGTGTTTTAGCTTCACTCTCTGTAGAATTTCAATCTTTTAAGAAAGAAAAAAAAAGTTACCTTCTCAAAATGTCAACATGACTTCAGAAATGAATAGGAGCTTTGCGTTGAGTAGCCTACCCATTAACAAAGCAAAACCTTAATTGTAGTAGGCTCTGAGTAAAACAATGGGGGAAATAGAAACTCTAATTAAATTTAGAATGGTGTTGTTAACTTTCATGTTTGTTTTAGTTTGTTTGTTTTTTTTGTGTGTGTTGTTTAACTTGTTTGTTTGTTGTTTTTTTCAGTCCCGAATGATACGATCGCGTATTAAACTACAAGGTAGATAACTTAGAGTGAAAGGTAAAGGTAGAGTTATGGAACCTGGATGCAATTCTCATAGCAACAAGTTTGTTCGAGCTTCTACAAGAATGAATTTGGAAGGAGAGTGCAGAATAAATGAGCGATTCGTTCTGATTGAGTTTAGAGCAGAGGTACAGGCATTCACGAATATGAGATTCCTTGAGGGTGAGGGGGATGGTGTGTGTGTGGGGGGAGCAGGGGGGGTTATTTCGGATATATCTACCCAAATTAAAAATTATATATATAAAGACATAAAACATCTATGTCAGTGAACTCCCTTTTGCTTGTATGTCAGTGAACTCACCTTGTACACATGTGTCAGTGAACTCACCTAGCACATTTATGTCAGTGAACTCACCTTGCCCACGTATCTCAGTGAACTCACCCTGCACATGTATGTTGCTGTTGTATTGAGCGATCTCTGACAGATGGCGTCGGGATCCAGCATGCTGCCCGTGTACGAGCCGTAAGTCGTTGAAGGTTTGGTTGAGGAAGAGCTGGTCGTCAGCAGACAGTTTGGCCTGAGGGAACACAAAACAAACAAAAACAAATATAACATGGTAACAAACGTCATGAAATTTTTTCCGTCTTATGTTTGTCTGGAACTAACGCTAACAAAAAGCATTTCATTTTCTTAGAACAGTGACAGAGTTTCGTTTTTTTTTGTTTTTTTTTTTTTTTTTTTTTTTTTTTTAAATAATTATTTATTTTTTATGAAATTTTTTCCGTCTTATGTTTGTCTGGAACTAACGCTAACAAAAAGCATTTCATTTTCTTAGAACAGTGACAGAGTTTCGTTTTTTTTTGTTTTTTTTTTTTTTTTTTTGGTTCAAATGATAATGGATTTTTAATAGCTGAAATCTCAAGTATTCAAATGTTGAAAACAGTCGTAAATGTTAGTTGTTGTGCTCGTCATTGTTAGTTGTTGAGCTGGCCATTGTTAGTCATGCTTGTTATTGTTATTTGTTGTACTCTTCGTTGTTAGTGCGTTTTACTCGTCATCGTGAGTTGTTGTACTCGTCATTGTTAATTGTTGTACTCGTCATTGTTAATTGTTGTACTCGTCATTGTTACTTGTTGTAGAGAAGTTGGTGTCAAAATTTTGAAAAAAAAAGACAAAGAGCAATGTTAAACTAACTTGGTGAGTTTTGTATGTTCTGTTATGAAAATAGACTCTTTTCGCCATGGACTAAATTTGAATTTACAGATAAATGCAGTAGAATTTGAACGACTTTCAACCACCGGGGCGCGGACGCAAAACAACGCCCTGAGTAAAACCATAAATGCGCAGCATGTTTCGCCCATTTGAAAAATGAAAATGTTTGCGATTGGGTGCGTATGTCTGCCTCTGTGTGTGTGTTTGCGTATAAGGATGTTTGTGTGAATGCGTATTCGACAGTATGTGTATATGTGATCGAAAGATGTTTTTTTTTTAAAACAAAAAATGCAGAAACTTACGAGAGAGTTGCCAGGTAATCCTTGATGTCAGTGGCGGAGCATTGCGAAAAGAACCAGCGTTTGGCGTTATCGGGGGCGCTGTAGGAGGTCATGACATGCTTAGAGGCGGCACCTCCATGCTCGGCGCCCAGTCTGGAGATGAGAGTTAGAAATTTCGTTTTTTATTAGGGATTATATTAGCCGGTTTAATGATATTCCCCCTCGCAAACAGTGTCATAGATTTACGCCGTAAGCAAAAATGTCACTTGTAAAGTCATGGATTGAAGTGATGACGCAATTGATGTTGTATTTATGATGTAACCAAACGCTCTAACTCAAGTAAGGAAATAACTATAAATTATTATGGGGGTCGTCCATAAAGTATAAAGTGTGTGTGTTGTTGTTTTTTTGTTTGTTTTTTTTGTTGTTGTTTTTTATATATATATATATATATATATATATATATATATATATATATATACTGAAATTTTCAGTGATGTTTAACTTTCTCTTGTACTGGGTGTATTCTGAAATAAGATGTCACTTTGTAGTGCCTAATTCTTTAAAGTGAATTGTGTTTTTGTAGTAACAATCTTAATCTTTAATTTTATTTATTTTTTTTTTATTAAGTGTGGCGTACTTTAAGGGGATGGGTTCCCAAGATTTGTGACAGATGGTAACAGGGGAAGAAAAGTGGGGAAGGGTTGAACATTTGTCAAAGGCAGGGTGACTTACTTTATGGACGGCCCCTAATACAATCGTTTGTTCCAAATGTGTAACACAAGCGCTCTATCAGTTGTCTATTGTAGTTTGTTAGTTGTTGTTTTTTTTTTCCAACAGATCGCTTCTAGTGCCCAGATCTATACAATGCTTCACCGCAACGAATGACTTGTCACATGAACTTTAAACTAAAACAATGTGTCATTTTAGGCCTAGTCAGTTTTGACCTCACTGACCCCAAACACATCATTACATCAAGCACATCCTTACATCAGACACATCGCTGTGTGCAAAAAAAAATTATTACATCAAACACATCAATGCATCAAACACATCATTGCATCAAACACATCATTGCATCAAACACATCATTACGTCAAACACATCATTGCATCAAACACATCATTGCATCAAACCCATCATTATAACAAACACGTCCCGTCACCATACACATCAACCACAACGTATACGCGGTCCATCGTTTCTCACATGTGGGCGATCTCATGCGCCGTGACAGTCGCCGTGCCGTACGTCCCGTTGAACTCAACGACTCCCGTGGACTTCTTGCTGTCACACACCGCTCCGACGTGGGCGTAGCCTGATGGGCGGATGGAATAGGGTGTTGTAAGTCGGTCAAATGAGAAGATGACCCCAAAAAAAAATAGAATGAAAAAACGAAATGTCATGTGTTTGGTTTTATGAGGAGTGAATTCATCGAGGAGAAAAACGATTGAGTGTTTGAGATTATTCATAGATTTGATCAAAGGCCGTAAAGCAAGGACGTCAATTCCGTAGGGCAGGGGGTTTGTTACCCCCCCCCCCTCCCCATAAGAATTGTCAGGTTTTATTTTAACTGCTGTATACTGGTGCGCCTCCAGTAATAAACAACTTAGCAAGCCGAACAATTTTGGGTTTTGTTGAGTAAAAGACATTAGTTGATTATCCAGGGAAAAGTGCGCATATTTATTGGTCGCGATTTAGAGCGGTATATTGCTCTCCAAGACATTTTTTTAATCAATTTATATATTGATATACCCCCACCCCTTTCGTTGTCTTTTTTTTTCTCTGTTCCCTTTGTCTTTGCGTCAGAATATTTGGGCATGAGAGTAGACAGTACCACGCTATATAAGACCACTTATTATTATTATTATTATTATTATTATTATTATTATTAGACAGTACCGTGGATATCGTATAAATGAAAGGCGTGATCGGGATGTGTTGCTTGCTGAATGAAGTGATGTTCAGCTGCATGTAATCATGGCATTTTAAAAAAAAAAAGCGATAAGTATTTACTTTTGAACACAACATAAAGAGTCATTAGTATTTATGCAATCCCTTTAAATGAGACCGATGTGGGTCAAAGGTTAGGACGATACAAACGTACGTACCAGCAGTGAAAATGCTTGAAGAGCCGTAAAGATCGTACCTGGATCAGAAGTAAAGCGACACCACATTCAATCATAAATTTAGTTCATTAGAAAAAGAAACGATTGGTTTTTTTTTGTTTGGTAAATATTTGACTACATGAAGACTCTCCTTCAAAGTGTGTCACAAACCTAAACAGCAATGGCTTTAAATCGCAATATAATTAAAACTGATGGGATGGCTGATATGGATATTCAGAATAGCATTGGATGCTGGTGTCCGTGCAGATAGTGCTATATTAATAGCTTCACGGGCTCGTCCGTGTCAACGTGTCACAGCGTGTCACAACGTGTCATAAGATGTCAAAACGCGCGATAACGTGTCAAAGCGTGTCACAGCGTTTCACAACGTGACAGACAACTCAAGCCAGTCAACTAAAAATATGTACGCAGCGTTTCACATCAGCAGCTGTTATGTCAACAATAACTTTTCTTAGTATGCTTGTTTTGTTGTCCTTTACAGCAACAAAAACAATTACGTTTTTTTGGATAGTTATATGGATGTTAAGTATTGGGTATTTAATTGTCTTGTTTTTTTCTAAACAATTTTCCGTCCTCATTTGATTTATATCAAATACTTCGAAAATATGTCTGCATATGATATTGCTAAGAAAAGGTTACTTATATGGAATGCAAATGAAGCGCTCACATCCGTGATATGATGAAACAGTTTACGTCATGGCCCGTCAGTGCCTGTCAGGGGCTGTTGGTGCCCGTCAGTGCCTGTTAGGGGCTGTTAGTGCCCGTCAGTGACTGTCATTGCCTGTTAGGGGCTGTTAGTGCCCGTCAGTGACTGTCATTGCCTGTTAGGGGCTGTTAGTGCCCGCAAATGACTGTCAGTGCCTGATAGGGGCTGTTAGAGCCCGTAAATGACTGTCATTGCCTGTTAGGGGCTGCAAGTGCCCGTAAATGACTTTCAGTGCCTGATAGGGGCTGTTGGTGCCCGTCAGTGACTGTCAGTGCCTGATAGGGGCTGTTAGTGCCTGCCAGTCAGCCCCTTCAGTGTCTGTCGGCTCCTTTCAGTTGTAGTTTACTGTCTGACATTGCTTGTCGGCGCATGTTATAGTTTGTCATCACCTATTAACACACACATTCTGGTGTAGGCTTAAGCTTACGGTCTTAAACCTAAGAGAGGACATTAGCCGAAAGAGCCATCCACTGGGGTGTGCCTTATAACATCGTCGTGACGGTGGACTCTCTCGCCGCTCTGGCCTCCCCGGAAACATCTAGTGCTGGACATTAAGTCAAAAGATTCGCCTGAGTTTCTTGGACCAGGCTGCAACGCCGGCAGGTGGGGGTCCCTGTTGTTGTCCACCCTGTTTGACATTGCTATACCTATTTATAAACCCTTAGAAACCACCTACCCTGTCCACAGAATGGCGAGGTCGTAGTTCAACGTGCTGTAGGCATTCTGCTGATTGAGCCACGACTGGAAGCTATTCAAGGCCGTTCCCGAATCCACAGCGTTGGGAACCCCTGGATACAAACTAGTTCCTGGGATGACGTTGGTGTTCTGCAGACCAATGAATTGACGCATGTTAGTTACTGTGTACCGAATGTCATTAGATATCATGTTAGTTACTGTGTACCGAATGGCATTAGATATCATGTTAGTTACTGTGTACGAATGGCATTAGATATCATTTTAGTTACTTTGTACCGAATGGCATTAGATATCATTTTAGTTACTTTGTACCGAATGGCATTAGATATCATGTTAGTTACTGTGTACCGAATGGCATTAGATATCATGTTATTTACTGTGTACCGAATGACATTAGATATCATGTTAGTTACCGTGTACCGAATGGCATTAGATATCACTTTAGTTACTGTGTACTGTGTTCTTCACTGCGTGGAATGGAATGTTCGATGAATTTTCGTATTTTCTTTTATTCCCATTCTAATGGAGAACTCACATTTATTAAATTAATTTTAGGTTCGTATATATATTTACTTTTTTTTAGTTTGCATTGTGATTCATTTATTTTTCATTCACTTCGGGTAACCAAGATGGTAAGTTAGAAATCTAAACCAACGGTTATTTATTTAAAAGCATACGTACCAAGATGTCCAGTTTTCTAAGTCGCAATTCAATGACGAGGCCATTCGCAGAGAGAGTACTCAGTATCTGATTGACCTGTGTAGTGAAAATTATTTTTTAAATATAAGAACAGGAGATTTTCATCAGAATTTCAACATTTCATAAAAACATTGATTTAACCTCTTGAATATCACGTGAAAATTGATACAAATAATGGGCAAGGCAAATATAAAAATTTTAAAAAAGTTATTTTTAATCTTTACTATCTGCAGCTGACAAAGCGAAATGTGAGAAATAAAAGACAAGCCGACACTTACTTCTGTGAGGATGTAGTCGATGTCTTTGTTCATGCTGGCCAACGCCTGGGCTTTCTTTGTGTCGAAAGATGCCGTCCCTGGGATGAGACGTACATACCTGTGGGAGGTGGAAGGGTGGGAGAGAGGAAAGTCCAATAGAGGAATGATCTTTGGCATGTAAGGCACAAAATTCACCGGAGAAAAAACACAAGAGAAAATACAGAGGAAATAATTTAGTAGTAATTTAGTAAAATAAATAGTTTAGTATAAACTCTTATGCGTCCTTTATTATAAGTTGCACTGTTTATCGACTGTAATTATATTTTTAAGTCGGCCCATTCGCATCCTCGTTTGATTCTAAACTGTAAAGGCTTACTCCAGAGCTTACTGGTGAAGACGTCAAATAGAATTTATTGAGGTGGATAGGCCACGCTCTTTGTAAGACACCGTAAAACATCACCAGACAATCCCTAGCATGGATTCGACTGTGGAGAGGAAGGCCAAAGAGTAGATAGAGACGCGCGCTAGAGGCAGGCAGACAAAGTATGGGATACACGGAGACGTGGGCTGGTGGCAGAAACACTAAGTATGAGGTACATGGTGACGGGAACTAGTGTCAGACACACTAAGTATGAGGTACATGGAGACGGGAGCTACTGTCAGACACTCTTAGTATGAGATACGTGGACACGCGAGCTAGAGGCGCACACACACTAAGTATGAGATACCTGGAGACGCAAGCTAGAGGCAGAGACACTAAGTATGAGATGCATGGAGACGCAAGCTAGAGGCAGACACACTAAGTATGAGATACCTGGAGACGCAAGCTAGAGGCAGGCACACTAAGTATGAGATACCTGGAGACGCAAGCTAGAGGCAGACACACTAAGTATGAGATACCTGGAGACGCAAGCTAGTGGCAGACACACTAAGTATGACGTTATGTAGACGATGTGTTTACGTCATCTTTTCTCTTGAATGAACTTTGGCTGACCCCTAGTTTCAACAGCTCGTTTGGGTGGGGCAAATTAAAAATAATCCCACTTGAACTTCTTTACAACTGAATAAGATCTATGGTACGTATTATTAGAATTATGTAGAAAAATCAAGACCAATCAAGAGAGGAATACAATGTGTAAGCCCGTTCTAGAAATAGCTCTGAAACAGGCTATATACACGTCTAGGGAGAGTGAGCGAAAAAAAAAGTAATGGAAAAAAGAAAAAAAAAAGACGCAATAAAACAACCAACGTGTCGGCAAGAAGCCTTCTTCAGCGAACAAACCATGGTAAAAATAATATGATTTTTTTTTTATTTTAGGCTGCATTACAGTATCGAAGAGGACTATCACAGAAGACAAGTAGGTGAGAGATTAGTAGTTGAAATAAACATGGTTATTCCCATAACAAACTAAAATACCAGACCACGTGATTCAAAACGCGGCTTTGTAAATATCACGACCGTGACGGCCCGTGACACGACCATAAAGGCGGGAGGGGGGGTCTGATTCAACATATTTACAGAGGCTCCGTGACCCTGTGTCTATTAGCTGTCAAAGTGTGTGTGGGGGGAGGGGGTGGGGGGGAGAAATAAATCCTATGTTTAATTACGCACTTACAAAGGGGGTAAGTGGTTGGGAAATATGTATTTAATGCTTCGCTTCACGAAGGCCCCAATATTAAATCAACATCTACGAACTCTCGAACAAAATGGTTGTGATCTTGACATGGAATATATCCGGAGATGGAAAGGATGGCTCCGCACAACATCCAGTTTATGAACATCCAGCGGTGCTGTAACCTTTTTGTTATTATTACATCAAGGAAAATATAAAAATTTCATTAGAAAAATATATGTCCTCTGTTTTAGAATGGCATTATTTTTAAATAAAAAAAAAGTCTGTGATCTTACTAATAATTTAATAAATGTTAATATAGATATGTATTGGGGAAAAATTAAAAAGCTTTGTGGAAAATAGTATTCATATTTCTTGATTGTGTGAATGTGGTGGTGTGAATCAAAACGCATAATTTGTGCATTGATATTTTCATGTATTTTTGTTGTTTTTTTTTTTGTTTTTTTTTGTATATGTCTTTTTATTGATGTTCTTAGAATTCATCTTTCCTTGTAATTTTTTTTTAAAGTGGCCCAAGATAACTAATATTTCATGTACTGCCAGGCCTACCTACGTATTTACCTATCTGTCTCATAGCCACCCAGGCAGGTTATGAATAAAATATACCTGGATCATAGCCAAACAAGCAACTTAAGAATAAAATATACCTGGTACATAGCCACCCTAGCAACTTAGTTTATACCTGGTTCATAGCCACCAAAGTAACTTATGAACAAAATATATCTGGTACATAGCCACCCTAGCAACTTATTTTATACCTGGATCTCATAGTCACCAAAGTAACTTATGAATAAAATATATCTGGTTCACAGCCACCTAAGCAGCTTATGGGTTAACCTACCTGAACTAAGGCTACCCAACCAAATAATGAATTAACCTACCTAAATTATAGCCACTCAACGAGCTTATGAATTAACACACCTAAATCATAGCCACCCAACCAATATATGATTTAACCTACCTAGATCATAGCCACCCAACCAATGTATGAATAAAGTCTACCTGGTTCATAGCCACCAATCTAAATTATGAATGAAATCTTCCTGGTTCATAGCCACACAACCAAACCATCAATAGCTCGACCTTGTTAACTGCATGATCACATTAAGATTTTGTTTTTAAACAAGGGATTGAATCGGATCACGGTTGGTGGGAGGTGTCAAGGGTATGCGAATAACTGGTGTTAGGATGCACACTGTTTGGTGCCTCCATGTGTTGTGTCCTGAGTGTATTCTGTTTAGGTCCGCCTATGACCTGTGATGCACCCTCCTTGCCCTACCTAATTTTCTGTTTCAGTTTAATCCTGAAGTGTCAAAGTGTCCTCTTTTTATAGCCATTTTCATTGTTTCTATAGAATAGTAGTTACTATCCTAGTGTCTCATTTGTATTTAATTAGTTTATATGTTTTAATAATTGTAAAGCGCTTAGAGCTTTATGATAAGCGCTATATAAAAATGCCTAAATAAATAAATAAATAATCTGAATAGAATAATGAACAAGTGTGTGGATATAAAGCGTAAGATATATGGAAGAGAGAGAAAGAGAGAGAGTTGATTAAGGACGTAGTCATGAGACGTTTCTGAGTGATAGCACCTGTGTTTTTGAATAGACTATGGAGTTATAAGGAGATGATGTAACCAGAGTGAATCTGTGTGACAGGTACACTGAATAAATAAGAATCAAAGCCATTCATCAAGTGTTTGCGTCTCTACAGGGTTTTTTATTTAATTGCGGAAATCTGTTAATACAACTGCTGTAATCACCCGGGTACTCGGATCGGACGAAATGCCAATAAATGTTCAGCACTACCATGTTAGCCAAGAGGCCCACAACCTAAATCAAAATTTGTGTACAACTATAATTGACGAAATATTTTACACAATGTTTTTATTCAACTGCTATTGCTGTAGTCGACGATATGCATGTTGCGATATGGGACATTTTCGTGTGCTGGGGGGTCGAGTGGTCCAAACTGAGTCAATCCAAATAGCTGGTGGTCCGGAGCGCAACCCCCACCAAATCTAACATCCCAAGCACTCCGGGTGGAGTGAACTCATTAGCCTTGGGCGGCAACTCATCTAAGAGAAGGCAAAACTCTTAAACTCTTAATTCAAACCAGGAGCCAGAATGATCAATAAATTGATCGTGGGCCTTCAAAACGTGGAAGGACCTCGTTGCGCGCAAGGCATAATTAACAGTGACTCTAGATACAAGCATCGTCCGCACATGCAGGGTGTAGGATTTTAGCCATTTCCTAAAACTCTTAAAGATTTAGAAAGATGAAAAAGATGGGTTAGGATTCACAGAGCAAGAGCTATTGAGGCAATGAAGCGATATGAAATGATCGTTGAAAGAAATGTTTGTCCGACGTTCTAAATATAGCAAGATTGCGTAGAGTCCTGTGACGTTTTCCGGTCTTAGAAATGACAAACCCTTATAAGGGCGTGTTATTTAATGGCGTGAATCTATTAATAGAACTGATGTAATCATCCGGGCACTCGGGTTGGACAAAATGTCAACACTGTTCAGTACAACTAAGTTAGCGAAGAGGCCCTTCACCTAAGTCAAAAACTTTGTTAAAACTATATTTTACGAAATATTTTACACAATTTTTTTTTACTGCTATTTTGTGAAATGGGACTTCATTGCGCGTACTTCACATGTAACAATGGCTCTAGATACAAGGATCTTCCACACATGTAACAATGGCTCTAGATACAAGGATCTTCCTCACATGTAACAATGGCTCTAGATACAAGGATCTTCCTCACATGTAACAATGGCTCTAGATACAAGGATCTTCCGCACATGTAACAATGGCTCTAGATACAAGGATCTTCCGCACATGTAACAGTGGCTCTAGATACAAGGATCGTCCGCACATGTAACAATGGCTCTAGATACAAGGACCGTCCGAACGATATCCTGAAACACACGATAAGCTCCATTTTTAAAGAAATATTTGTCCGACGTTCTAAACATAGTAACCCTGTGACGTTTTCTGATCTGAGATGTGACTAACACTATTGGCTGGTGAAAAAATGTGACAAGTTTTGCCAGGGGGAAAAATGTCCGAGGAAATATGGTCACGGCGAAAAAATGTCGCGGAAAAAAAAATATCACAGGAAAACTGTGAATTATTTTCCCTACTATCATATAGACAGACAGACAATCAATGCTAATTTTAAATCACATAGATAAGGTAAAACATATTTTACTGTTATAAAGCAAAGTGAATCGTTTTTATAAATGGTCGTTTTCAAAATAATTTCATTTTTAACGTTTGAAAAATAAACGCTTTATGAAAATGTGTTCGAAGACTTGTTGATGACGTCGGTACCTACATAAGAATTTACATTTGTAAGAATGATTTGATATTTAAAGGGTTTTGTTAAACAAAAAAAAAGTTAAGATGGATCTAAAGTGTCAATTTTTTTTTTTTTCTAATGAAACGCTTGGTCAGTGGCGACGCCATCAAATTTAACATTGTGGGTCCCTTGCAGGTCTTAAAAAAATTTGGCGGGTCCCAAAAAAATTCTCTTACATGTAATTTAGTTTACGCTTAATGAGCATATATACAATATTAGTAACTAATTAAAATTTACCAGGTCATTTGCCAGGTCCCAAGTTTTCTTACCAGGTCCTGGGACCCGGCGGGACCTGGTGTAGCGTCGCCACTGCCGCTTGGTCTATTGTTAAAACGTCTCAGGCCACTTACTCTAGCCTCAGTTTGTGACCATTCAATTCCATTGTCTAGCACCAGGGTTAGTACGGACAGGGGGCAGGTCTAAGACCGGCGACGCACTTGCAAGAAAAATTATCTGCAGGTGGCATAAAAACAAATTGAAGGTGCGCCCCTCCCCTCCCAAGTTTGTATGTCAGCTTTGAAACTAGATATGTCAGTCGCTCTATAAAATTATAAGGATTACATAATTTGTGAATTGATAAACAGTGTTTGATGAAGAGAAGGAATGTGTGTCCGAAAACTTGGATATGGGTACACCAATCACTGGTCAAGTTAGCTCGACCTCATAAGACCTCGAGAGACCATACGTAGAGGGTAATTGTAGGCTTTCAAGCCTGGCTTCATGCATGAATGACTTCGGATAAAGTAGACCGTGGGAGCATGACCTAACACCGCGCTTCTGTGCTTTACATTTTTTCAACCATTACATCACCCCTCTGGGCATTGCTGAACTGATGACGTCTGATAATGTCAAGTTCAAGGGAAATCTTGTGTTTCCCACAATGCAGTCGTTCAGAACTAATTAATGTAGACGAATTGTTTCGTCGCGAAATGAATTTTTTGTTTTTTTGTTTTAACATAGAGAATATTATAGGCTGATTGAAAATATGAATTGTAAACGAAAATATATTTATATGATCAAAAATATGAATCGTTATAAAGGAATATAGATTTATATAAATATATATATATATATATATATATATATATATATATATATAATAATAATAATAAAGTTCATTTAAAAAACACACTTCATCCCCAAAGACTCAACGCGCTATACAAAGAAAACAAAAAAAAAATCTATAGGCTCGAAGCGCGGTACAAAGTCAACAAAAAACAAATCTATAATTTACCACATTTAAAACAAACGCAACACTACAAAAACTAATTACAAGCATACAATCTCAAAGTCTTTCTAGCCATTTCAACCCGGAGCAACACAGCCATTATGCATTAACTGGAAAATAAGGTTAACAATCATCCCAGAAGGTGTTTGCGAAATAGATGTGTCTTTAAATCGGTTTTAAAGAACTCCAATGTCTGGTTGTTTCTGAGATCGACAGGAAGGGCGTTCCAAATTGTTGGACCAGCAAATGCAAAAGTGCGCTTTCCGTAAGTCTCAAGGCAAACACGATTCATGTCTTTGATCAGCTAATATTCTCTAAGTTAAAACAATTTTGGGAATATTTACGAACGAAAAAACATTTTATTTTCGGGGAGAAAAGGGCATATGGGGTTGTTGAATATCATTTCCGCATTTATATCATTTGTTGTTGTCATGGTTTGGCTGAGTAAACATGGATCTAATGACGTCACCGTGAATTGAGAGGAAAGAGATTATTCAGAGTAAAAGGAAAAATTTTATTGTAAAAACTAAGATACTGGGTCTGTTTTAATTCAACCTAGTTAACGTAATGGAATCGAGTTTAGAAGCAACAAACATGATTTTGGAACCAACCCAAAGAGGTAAAAGTAGGTGGCAACCACGGGCAAAGCTACTCTGTTTGACATAAATTTGAACGTCGCCCATCATAACTAATGATTGGAGTCGTTTAAAATGCTCATGGAGGTGTGCAATAGAAGAATGTAAAATGTGTATCCTTTGTGCGTCAATAACGATCAACTCTGGAAACAAAATGGTAATAGTGTTCAGCAGGCAACATTGTTCATGCGTACAACTAAATAGACACGGGCCTATGCGATACTGATTGCGGCTCAGAATTTTTTAGGGGCGGATATAATGAATTTTAATTTTTTTTTCCCGATGAAAATGTACTTGTTTTCAGCTCAGGAAATAGTATGCAAAAGTAAAAAATAGTATGCACAAGTAAAAAATAGTATGCACAAGTAAAAAATAGTATGCAAAACATAGAAAGTAAACTGTGAATTGAATTATATGAAGAAAAAAAAATCTGTCAAATTTCAGTCTTTGCAAAGCTATCCTTATTTCGGAACAACAATTTCGGAAAATCTAACCGACGTGGTGGATATCCCAGCCAGATTTAACGAGCATCCAACTGGCCAATGGGCTGCAATCCATTGCCAACCCCCTGCTGGCCATTACAGTGACAACTTTTATCCTGTCATGATTAGAAAGGCCTCATTTTCCAGACCATACAGGTGGGATAAAATTTTATAACACTTTATATACGCTATTAACCCGAGACTCTATTTTAAAGAAGCAAAAACATATTCACAAATTAATTAATATGGTGAAATCAAACACATCGAATAGAAAATAAATGGATATAGATTTTTTTTTTTCAAATTTCAATTTCAATTATAATTTCATTGATACACATTAAAAATGAAAATGTCTTTAACATATATATTTTTAGTTTTTTAGTTTTCTTTCTGCTTCGGGTGGTGGCGACCCCGACAGAAAACAATCCGCGACCCTTCTTTGTGGTCACTTACCAGTGGGTTGAAAACCAGGGTCTTTAGGTGATGGGGGTCACTAATAGATATTAGAGAATTGGCAAAAGGAAGAAATATCAAAGTAAAAGAAAGTTATTGTCTGATCATTTCTAACTTTTGTTGTTGGTTTGTTTGTTGTTTTTTATGGTCGGGGTGGGGGTGTTGCTAGGGCATGGTTGTGGACTTATGTGGGGGGGGTGTTGTTAGGGCATGGTTGGGGAATTATAGGGGTGTATAGCTACGAGAAGTCAGATTGTTAACTTTAAACATTGAAACTCCATACTCCATATTGTCCAGATTATTGTCCAGATTATTGTCCAGATTATTGTCCAGATTATTGTCCAGATTATTGTCCAGATTATTGTCCAGATTATTGTCCAGATTATTGTCCAGATTATTGTCCAGATTATTGTCCAGATTATTGCTCTAGTGACTAAAATTCATATATTTTTGGTATCCATACTTTGATAGTAACCAATTGGCCGGAAAAGAAAGGACAAAAAAAACATTGTCGTTAAAATTTTAGCGTTATTTCCTTTACGAATCTATTAACACAGGATAAGGTGACATCTTTGCTACAACAACATGCCAGTCCATTAGTACTGCTGAGGCTCATGAAACATTCCCTACATAGCTGCTTCAACTGTTATGACATTCGTTTCATTAACAATGTCGACACCGGAGGTGGTGCATTAATTGAAATATCCTGTGCTTAGACGACCGTAGCCGAGTCAATCACGGTATCAATGAGAGGGTCGTCAACAGAAAAACAAACAACAAAAATAGTGGGATTATTGCTGGTGTTGTGTTCAGTGTTTGTTTTGATAGTGGGATTGTTTGTTTTGATGTGGTTTTTTAAAACGGAAACTAAAAGTGCTTTCGTCCCACCAGGACACTAACGAGGACAAGTGTCGCCCGAGGCGGACCAGTGAAAAGATGATTTTCTTGCCCTCCCTGTTTTTGTAAATACACGTGCCATTTTATCTTTTAACTGACTCTGGACGCCCTGTCTAAATATGATGGAATCGGGGGCCAGCGCTCTCGCCCCCCCCCCTTCTTCCCTTGCAAGTATTTACGTACCAAAAACAATATGTTTTTTTTACTAATGGTAGCTTATGGTAACCAAAGAAATCCTATAGCCCTTAATGGTAACTTATGATAACTAAGGAGAAGGTATGGCCCACCTAATGGTAACTTACGGTAACTAATAGTAGCTTCAGTGTTTTATGCCATGGTAACTAATGGCAACTAAAGGTAACTAATGGTAGCTAATGGTAACTTATTGTGGACTCACGACATCACGGCTTCGTAGTCCGTCACAAAGTAGCCCTCGATGACGTAGACTTGAGCTGTGGGAGAAAATACAACGCATTATAAAATTAACTACAAATTATAGGAGTTCATTGAAGAGGTTGTAGGTGTTTTAGAAAATTGATATCATTTTGGTTCTAATTTATGAATTTTAATATAATATATAGAATTGTGTAAAATATTTTGTTTTATATCATAGTTGGATGGAAGGAGAGATGGAATGATTAAGTTTCCTTGTGAGCAGTATAGAACCGTTCAAAATTAAAGTGGTATTCGAAATAAAGGCTACATATGCTACTAGCAAAAAGTTAATCAATATGCATATAAAAACTTTGAAACAAAACAAATATAAAGATTTTACGTAATATATTTCAAGTCCATTTAATGCTAAACTATCTAAACTAAAGGTATAGTCACCTTGTGTCTTCTGGGCCATCAGAGCCAAGACAGCCGTAAGTACCGGAGCCCATAGTGCCATCTTTGTTTTTGTATATGTTATTACTTTCTTCTATAAAAACAACCTTTCCTGAGGTAAAGAATCGGCATTTGGTTAAATGAATAAATTAATGGTCATGATTTTAAAAGGGAATTGAAAAAAAAAAATAGAAATTTAAAAAAATTCAGCAGCATTTTGTGGCAGTCGAAATTAATCCATTGTTCTCGTGTGGAGGGAATTTTAATCTTTGCTAATCCGTTAGGATTAGGGTATCATTTTACATCTCACCTACTTACGGCCCACCCTTCCTCTCTTAGCCTATTAGTTACCGTAAGACGTTTCGTGTTTCTCTAATGGCCAGTCAGCGATGAAATTCTCTGCTGTTAGGTTTTTTGACGCAAATACATTTTTAAATTTTCACTGAATATATTTATTTTTAAATTAACATTATTTACGTAGTAAATTAAGACAGTATGCAAAAAGTTAAATCTATAGTTATAAAAATTATTAAATTTAATTTTTTGCATCCGACAAAAATAATACATCAAATAAAATACATACATGTACGAACGGATACACATTTAAAATTATACTAATCGAATCGATACATTTTAAAACAGTTTAAATATTGATCATTATACATTCCTTTTTTTTTTAAACGTCTATTATTAATCATTTCTTTAATTTAAACACAAAAATTGCTGAGACATCAAAGGTTTCAACATTATGACTGTACATGTATCACCATTCCTCTATTAACAGGAATAGTAAACTCAAAAACAGCGCACGCGAAAAAGGAAGAAAAGAAAAAAGTATTACGCATTAAGTAATCGCATTGTTGTTTATTCTCCAGGCTTCCAAATAAGAGGCTTTCTTAGAGAAGTTGGCCATATTTTGAAATTATCACTGACGATTTCACTTCTAAATTATTAACTTCCAAAGTTAATTGTACGTATTATTTTCGTCCTGGATTCGTTGCCACCTTGAAAAAAATAAAAATATTCTCTGTTTTATTTTCCTTAACATCAACAATTTTTTTTAATTTATTTTTTTTTTCTTTCTCACAAAAATTTCTGATTAATTCTGATCATACAAAGTTGCCAGCATATAATTATTTTTCCACTACATTTAAGAAATTTGACATCATAATGTACTTACCAAGTCGAACAAATATTATCTGTTGATGAACGATTGATGTTTCTCTATGAAGCGTCTACACTCCTTAACGCGATATTACTAAGTCGAAAAAATAGTATGTGTTGATTAAAGATAGTGTTTTTTTTTATCTAAACAGCGTCTGCACTCCTTAAAGAAATATGACCAAGTTGAACAAATGAGAATTTCCATGATAGATATACCTGTACGGAAGCTATTACGTCGTACGACCCGGTATTGAAAGTGCTTTGAAAAAGGAGGTTAAAAAAGATAATGAAATCAGTGGTGGTGTGGGGGCTGGGGGGGGGGGAACGAGACAGCGGAACAAAACGAAATGGGCGTGGCTTAGCATGGAGGTCCACATCCTGAAATTGGGTATGCAAGCCAGGGGATAATTGTTTGGGATTTGTTTTTCCCCTTTCAAGTAGTCATCGGGGTAAGGTCAAGCTTAGATCCTGGTGCGTGACTCAATGTTTTGTGTGAGCAATGGGACAAATGCGTCAGGCCAACCACTTTAGAAGGTAATTTTTCTTTATTGGTCTTTTAGTCTCCTCCAAAACAAAAAAAAACACTATCTTTTTATATATATATATATATTGTTTTTTTTTTGTTTTGGAGGAGACTATATATATATCAATTAAATCAACGATGATTCACAAAAAGATTTTTTTCTTTTTAAATGTTACTATCAATTATTTTCATAGGCAGCTAAATGAATCTATTATGGTTAATTTTGCATTTTTTAAATTTTATTTTATGAAACAGTGTGGGATATGCGAGGATACTATTTAGAATCAATTGCAATGTTGGGGAGGAGCACCATCGGAATGGTACTCTATGGCTTACAATGTTAATAGTGTTTGGGAGTTTTCCTGGAGCGGCCGCAGAGCCGCTGAGGTCACCAGAGCACATGCTGGGAACCTCTGCTAACTTACTTTTTATCAGCAGACCATCGAGCCAGAGCTCATAAGGACCATCGAGCCAGAGCTCATAAGGTCTTCCCCGACGCCCCCCCCCCGGCTGATCCAACCTGCTATCAACACTCCCCCAGTGGTCTTTATCCCTGTCGGGCCACGAAGCGGCACGCCTGGAGTATTTTACCTTGAGGTCACCACAGCACAGGCTGGGAACCTCTGCTAACTTACTTTTTATCATCAGACCATCGAGCCAGAGCTCAAAAGGACCATCGAGCCAGAGCTCATAAGGTCTTCCCCGACGCCCCCCCCCCCGGCTGATCCAACCTGCTATCAACACTCCCCCAGTGGTCTTTATCCCTGTCGGGCCACGAAGCGGCACGCCTGGAGTATTTTACCCCTGAGACAGCCATACCCACCCTTCCAATCGATTGACTATGCGAGTGAGGTGGCATCAAAGAAGAGACGCCTGGCCAGCCGGGGCGCTGCTCTCACAGCAACCGGGTCAGACTTTCTAGAGTTTGGGTGGATATATTTTACTTCTCTAAGTCAAGCCCCCCCCCCACTTTCCACCCCGAGGGGCCACGTAGGTGTTTAACAGACGCCCTCTCATAGGGATTACGTAGCTTTCTGCTGTGTGACTAACTTGCACCGCAGCTGGGAGAGAACGAGGCTTACCCAAGAGCAGTACGTTCCAAGACTGCATATTTGGAATCACCGGTAAGGGTCGCCACGTGCTTTCCCCTCATATCCGTACGGCGACTGTAATCCTCTACTAAAACTGTTAATCATATTTTGGAGTCTGGCAACTGTCACAATCGTGCAGCCGCCATTCGGATAATCGACACGACAGCATGGGGGTCTTGTAAATTTTTAAAATCTCTTTCATGCTGGTTTTTCATTTCTTTGAACCATTAGCATATAAACATTCTTGATATGCTATTGAATTTCACACAGACACATTGAACCATTAGCATATGAACATACTTGATATGCTATTGAATTTCACAGACACATTGAACCATTAGCATATAAAAATTCTCAATATGCTATTGAATTTCACACAGACGCATTGAACCATTAGCATATAAACATTCTTAATATGCTATTGAATTTCACACAGACACATTGAACCATTAGCATATGAACATACTTGATATGCTATTGAATTTCACAGACACATTGAACCATTAGCATATAAAAATTCTTGATATGCTATTGAATTTCACACAGACGAATTGAACCATTAGCATATAAACATTTTTGATAAGCTATTGAATTTCACACAGACGCATTGAACCATTAGCATATGAACATACTTGATATGCTATTGAATTTCACACAGACGCATTGAACCATTTCAAATGCCATGGGAAATATCCTGGAGTCCACGCAGTTGTTAGGGGAAATTAACAAGGTAGCTTCATACAGTGGCGTAGCAGCCAATGGTGCAGCACACACCTGGGGCCACCCCCTCTTCTACGAAAAAATTGCTTTTAACTTTGACCGAAAATACCACTCTGCAAAAGAAAGTTTAAACTATAGAGAAGTCTTTGAATTTGAAATATTTAAGCAATTTAACATTGAAAACCGAATAAGACGCAAATATAAAAAAGAGCCTGTCACTGAATAATGCAAGCATGAATTGTTTTGAATACCGTCACAATGGAACAAAATACATACATTTGCATGGCTTAAAGCTTTACCACGTCGTTCCATTCTTTTGCATCTGTGGTTAACCTCTATAAGTGACACTAAGGAAGATCACTGTTGAACCCCGCTTTAAGGCAGAAAATTGACCCCGCTTTTCTGTTCTGGTTCTGGTAGGGTACGTTGCTGAATCCATGTACTGGCCTATGTGCAAAGGTTGGGGAAGCGATGCTGCTGTCCTAACGGCTCGTAGCGGATGCCAGGGCAGCCTTGAAGCTGTCGATTGATGCCGAGTCCACGGCTGTATTGTCAAGGTGGTTCCAAAAAAGCAGGGTCAGGTTAATGTGTTGTTTTTTTTTACATTATAGTTTTGAGATTCATCAAGATGATCTTTTATGCTGATTTGGCTACGTGGTATATAACTTGGACACGTTTCTGTAGCTTTGTGATTTTTTGTTTTTGTTTTTTGTATGAGATAATGTAAACGTATTTTATCCACTTCTTTTTTTCACACATTCTAAAAACAAAATCATGTGCTAACGAATATACGAATTTTCTCTATCCATTTTCTATCTAAATTCTCGTTATAGGGGGGGGGTGGTTTCATTGTAAATTTGGACGTCACGTCAAGGATATCAATGATGACGGAAAAGTTGCACATTTTGACATTAAGATGCTCCAGCATGGAGCCAAAATGTTTACTAAATGATTAAATAAGAGAATGTGAGGAAATCTCCTTAGCCGGCTGTTGTTTTTTTCTCTTGAATCCGCCCCTGAGACAACTGGGAGAACTCCCGCGTCTCTATGGAACAATAGACTAATCCGGTTTCAGACGTTTAGTCATGCACCCGATCAAATAAATATTGTATAAGTAAAGTCGCTCTCGGCTCATTTCGACACGCGCTGCATGACTTTCAGACGTTGTAATTTGAACCTCAAAAAAAAAATAAATAAATAAAATAAAAAAAATATATATATATATATATATAAATACACACATAAAAATATCCGCTTACATTTCGAGGTGGAGAGTCAGGCTCACAAACCGGTACTAAAGACACCACACGTTCTTGGGTTCATTCCAGATCATTCCAACGTCAGGGAGCGCAGACTCGACCTGGCCTGTCGCTGATCGCGGTTTGACTGGCGTCGACGAGCCCTCCCCCCCCCCACCTCCCTTACATGACCTCTCCCTCTCATCAAATATTTCCGGGTTGGTTTGTCCAAGGTTACAGGATCAAATGCCAGCTGCTATCGTTTCTCTAAACAATATTTGAGCTTTATTCGATGCGTGTTGTACTTTTTACTCCAGGGGATCTCAAACCACGGCCCAGCGGTCACATCCACTCCGCCCGGGGATCCTTTACCCGGTTAATCAAGTTACTTTTAAAAGCCTGAGGACCCTTGATTAATTCTGTTATCTCCACCTTTACCGTTGGCCTAGAATATTACTATTCAGCTGTTTGATTGTTTGGAATGGCGAAGGCTTTGTAACAATAAATTTAACAGATTTTGTTTAAAAGGCAGATACAGCATTTTTAAAAAAAATAAAATCATTGAAATATTGCAACGTCATCAATGTGTATGGTCTAGTCTGGGGTTGGGGTTAAATACATAACCATATTAAATTAGTAGCATACAAAATCAATTAGTAACATACAAACTACAACATTAGACACATACAACATAAAACATTAATCTCATGCAAAATACAACATTAGTTTAATACAAAATACAACATTAGTCTCATGCAAAATACAACATTAGTCTAATACAAAATACAACATTGGCCTCATACAAAATACAACATTAGTCACACAAAAATAAAACACCAGACCCATACAAAAAAAACATCATTATTCACATACAACACAAAATTATTCACACACAAAATACAACGTTTCACATGTCAAATATAAGTTTGGTCATATAAAAAGTACGTTAGTCATACATAACAACAGGACGTCCTCGTTCTACGACGCTGTTCAGTTTTGGCTTTGTTTTGGTCCTACTTCTAGGATAGATTGCAGGCTGTTGCTGTCGATGGCTGTTTTTCCGGTAGTGCTGACTTGGTGTACGGAGTAGCACAGGGGTCCGTTTTGCATCCCGTCCTATTCACAATGTATACCAGGCCACGTCTCCTCCTGCTCGGGAGGAATGCTGAGAGCCAGTCATTTGCAGATGACATGCAGCTATACAAACATACCCATCTACCCTCTTATCAATTGTGCTATCCGGACTTTACAGCAGTACATTGGTGATGTCAAGTCATGGATGACTCTCAACAAGTTGAAGAAGATAACGATGACAAAACGGAAGCACTCCTCATGCACAATCATGAATCATCCTCTAACTCAGCTCTCCCCATCTCGTGTCATGTAGGAAGCTCCGATATAGAGCTCACATCCTCCGCTAAGAATCATGGTTACATTCTTTCTGGCAACATGTCTCTCAATACTCATATTTCTCACATGTGTCGCTCTGCGTACACCGCTATCCGTCAGATCAGCTCCATCCGCCGCTACCTCACAATCGGCGCAACAAAAACTCTAGTCTGTGCTTTGTTCTCTCTCGTCTTGACTATTGTAACTCTCTTCTGCCAGGTTCGCCAAAACATTTAACAGAAAAACTGCCGAAAGCTCTAGAACTCAGCTGCTAGGCTAGTTCTAAAGGCAAAGAAACTTGATCACGTCACTCCACTACTTCACTCACTTCATTGGCTCCCCATACAGGCAATCATTGACTACAAACTGTCTGTTCTCTGTTAAAATTTTTTTCTCGAATTCCTGCCCTTCCTATCTTACTGAACTTCTTACTGTCTATTCACCCCTTAGAAAACTTCTTTCCTCCGCAAGACGCGTATTTTTTCTGTTCCCAGAACATTCACTATAACATACGGTGATCGATCTTTCTCTTTCTGTGCCCCAAAACAATGGAATTCTCTCCCATGACACATCCACAATAGAACGACCATCCCAGCCTTCAAAACTGCCCTCGAGACCCATCTCTTCAAACTCTACAATACCGCCTCATTCTCACCCTCTGTGACTGATAAACAACGCTCAATGCTTTTGAGTGCTATCCCTGGCTGGACAGGGGTAGATAGTAATTGAGTGGGTGAGGTCAAGCTTTTCACCCATTTTTTTTTAAAAATGTTTACGTTTATGTAATTGCTAATTTTTACGTGATGCGCAGTGAGCCGAGCCCTAGGCTGGGATACTGCGCTATATAAAACTACTTAATAATAAAAATAAAAATAATAATAATAATTTTTAATAACTCTCACTATTTAACACTGCCTGCTCAAATAGAGGTTAACCATAAGAATTTAAAATAATTTATAGGAAACCTTATTTATACCTCAATTAATGTCTAACTATGATGCCTTATAAATAATTTGACATTTATGTATTGCCTATATTTCAATATTCGATGCCTTACATAACGATCACAACTGGACACTGACCTCTACGGAATAAACGTAACAGCAATACATCTAATGGAATATCAGTACTGAATATGTGAATGAACATTTTCAATGTTCAACTTTATATATTAATCTTATTGAAGTCAAACACGACTATGGACGAGTTCGTACCCGAATCGTCAAGATCATCTAGGGCAGTGGTTCTCAGACTTTCTTATGCCACGATCCTTTAATGCCGTTCATCGTGTTGTGGCCACCCCCCAACCACACATTTTTTTTTTCGTTGCTACTTCTTAACGGTAGAGTATATGTGTTTTCCGATGGCCTTAGTCGCCCACTGAGAAAGGGTCGCAACCCACAGGATGAGAACCGCTGATCTAAGGGCATCACGGAGTCAGTGCTGACCGCTAAGTTCAATAAAAAAATATATATATATTCAATTTTATCACATTGTACAACAGAAGTAATCTAATTTCAACAAATTGAACTAAAACGAAGAATGGCATCACTTGCCAGTGGTTCTCAGTCACACGACGATTGGGTGTCGTGGAATCTGGAGGGCATTTAAACTCATTAACGCTTCCGTCCGTTTCCGGTTTAAGTTTATTGGGCGGTGAGAATATGGCAAATGTGTCCGGCTGTGCAGGACAATGAAAAATTCCTTTCAATGGTGTCTAAAATTGTGTATGTGTATGTATCTGCGGATGATTATATTTTGCTTTTGAGTGTGTGTGTGTGTGTGTGTGCGTGTGCGTGTGTGTGCGTGTGCGTGTGCGTGTGTGATGTGTGTGTGTGGGGGGGGTACTAAATTAAATTATTCAAAAAGTGATGTGTTGCTTTCTAATCTTTTTTTTTTAAGCAACTCCAATCAGGGTTTTTTGTTTGTACCTGTTATTTTTCATTTGCAGCGGGGCTGAATACCGACAAAACAGAAAGTTCGCCTATCGCTCCAGATGCAGGTAGGAATGTTAAACACCGGGCTCATCTATGCTAATACTTTTTTTGCGTTTAAATCACGTAGAATTCACATTAACATTTTTTTTTATCTTCTTCTTTCGCAATTTTATTTCAAATTTTTGCACCTCCCCCTTTAACATACACAACATACCCCCCCACACACAAACACACCCTCCCCCCCAACACCCACACAAAATTATTCAAAAATGAGATAACTATTTATTCATTATTATCAATCACATGTATGGAAAAGCTCCCATAAACGACCAAGAAGGCTTTTGGCAGATACGTTGTTTTTTTCCCTTGTTCCTTTCTCAAATAGTCCACAAACCGAACTTTTTTTTAATTTTTAAATTTTGTGTGTGTGTGTGTTTATATTTAAATTTATCTACGCACAGCCTTCGCACAGCTCATTGAAACGTACCAATTTAAATCCTTTTAAGTAAATTGACTTTTGATCGTGGCTGGCTGGGTGGCAAGCAAAGTTTTCGGACGGCGAATGGACCCACTTTCCCGTCAGAGCTATCGAGCTGAAACTTGGCACATACACTCGTTGTCGTTGACAACATATTCTATCACATTTTTAGAGCAATCCCAAAAATCAGTTTATTCCCTTTTTTAAAGGGGAACATGAAGAACATTTCTCGGATAACAGAGTTCAATGAAATTCTTTTTTTTTAATATCGCAAGTGCATTTGGTGTTTAACTATTCTCTTTCGCTTTTCTCAAATAACCTGTGAAATAAATCTGCAGTGTAAAAACGGGTGAGTCATTAGACTATTGATATTGTTCGGGGCGTGAAAAAATTTGGGTGGAAGGCCTTGGTGTTGTGTGGGAGAGGGGGTGGGTTAAAAAATGGGATTCTCATCAAGGGCGCTACCTTAATGCATATTTTGTCAAATTATCAGCCCCATAAGCCATTGCTCGATTTAACATTTTATGAAGGATATATAGGAACAAAATTGTTTTTTTTAAGGGCTGTTTATTTCTCCTTTATATTAACTTCGCCCTTGTTCGTGGCTGGGTGGCGGACTGGCAAAATATCCTGACGGCTAATTGACCTACTTCGCGTCAACCTATCGAGCTGAAACTTGTTACACAGACTCGTTGCCAATTACCACACATTCTAAACAAACTTTCAGCCCCACCACCCAACTCCATTCTCAAAATTCAGTTTTTACAGAGGGGAACATGAAGGAAAATTCCCGATAAGTGCGCTTATTAAAAATCTTTCTTTTTTTTTAAATTGCAAGTGCCTTTGGTACGTAACATTTTCTTTTGTTATTTCGTAAGTTGCCGATATTACATTTCATAAAGATTTATTAGCGAATTCTTTGTTTAAGGAGTTTCACAATATTGTCTATAATTGATAACGAGCTGCTGTAAAATCATGTAACTTTTTAAACAAATTGTTTTATTTTCACCTCCCACCCCCCACCCCCTTTTTTAACATACACAACGTTTGTTTGAACCTTAAAAAGAATATGTGTTGTGTTTTTCTTTTTTTTTTTAATACAAAGAACATTAAAAATAGAAATATCAGATGTATCTTATTTCAAATTGTGTGTTTTAGGTTGTAAATTGTATTTTCTTTATTCTTCACAGGCATTAGCTTGAGACACTCGCACTTCACTGCGTCCTTGACATTGATCAGTGTTTGTGCAAGTTTATTTCTCATCCTGAAATAGAGAAATGTATTTCGGAAAATGGACACTGATTGCGTTTTTTTTAACACTTATTTATTTCTATTTATTAACGTTATTGTAATGGTTTATAATTTAATGACATTCTTGTCGTACATGTACGCATTGAAATCATTATGTTATGAATGCAATTTTAGAATTACTTAAGCAAGGGAATTATTTTTTTTAAAGTTTATTTCCAAGTAAATATAATTGTCCTCAGGCTTTTAACGATGTTGTAAATATAAAAATGACAAGATTTAATGATTTATTGTTTAATTTGTAATGCTGTGTACAGACGTAGGGAATTCAACATTAAACATGTACATTCTCGTTAACGTGTTGGCAACCTCATGCCAGCTTAAGGCTGTTTAATCTCTGTTAAAAAAAAATATATACATAATTTTCAGTAGCAATTGTATTGATGAGATCACAGATTGGAAAGGTGTGTACTGTGGAGAGCTCTGACCACGACGGCGCCGGGGGCGTCTGACCAGGGATCACGATCGACTGATCAAAGCGCGCGTCAGATCTCGCAGCAGGGTTACCGGCCATCTGACTAGGTACAGTCGGTGCCATCTGACCAGGGATCACGATCGACGGATCAAAGCGCCGGGGGCGGTACCGGCCATCTGACCAGGATATTTCCCTGGGACGACTGGTTGGTAACCTGGCGCCGACTGATCAAAGGGGCGGCGCGAGTACAGACCTGGGAAAGGAACTCTATGAACCAGGGACTTATAAATAGGGACCTCTGGACGGGACGGATAGAACGCGGCCGGACAGAGAAGCAGACAGTCAGGGAGAGCTCTGACGGTATGAGAAGAGGGCAGTCAGAGTTGCGAGATGAGAGAAAGTATAAGCGAAGTGTCAGCCTAATAAAGAACAAGATTATAATCATCAGATGTTATCGCTTGAGTTGTTTCCTTAGTGAATGCCAGATATAGATGAAGGTTAGCAGAGAGCGAGCAAGGTTTCCTTACAGTACTGATAAACAAGATCACTATTCTATTAAATATTAATCCATTTTAATAAGCGCACCGTCTCCAAAACCGTTGCACATATCCCAGTACCTGGTTGCAGCAAAGTAGTCTTCTATCAGGATTAGAATTTAGAAATGTCGCAGATCTTATTTCCGTGAAATGCATTTTTTGTTTTGTTTTGTTAAATTTAATGAGTACATTTACTTTACAATGTAACCAGTGCTGTAAATGAGTCGTAATGACACCAGAAATAACCCACCCCAATGTAAATGAGTTCTAATGAAACCAGAAATAACCCACCCCAATGTAAATGAGTTCTAATGAAACCAGAAATAACCCACCCCAATGTAAATGGGTTGTAATGAAACCAGAAATAACCCACCCAACTGTAAATGGGGTGTAATGAAACCAGAAATAGCCCACCAAACTGTAAATGCGTTGTTATGAAACCAGAAATAACCCACCCAAAACAATGTCTACTGCCGCCATTCCTGAACTTCCAATCTACTTTACTTGGCGAAAGTTACTTGACGAAAGTTACTTGACGAAACTTTCAAGTAACGCAATTTAAAAGAATCCCAATGGAGTGCTAACCTGGGGAGGAATTCTATTTTGCTTGGCCTTTGAATCCTTTTTAAACTATTTTTTTCCTGCAGAAAGACAATACCTGTTTTATCATTTTAATATAATAATTGCAACCCAAGAGACGCTATTCTGTTTTCAAATAAGGGTCCGTAAATTTCCCTGAAACCGTACCAAGTGGCTTGATTCGAGAGATTATTGTTTAATAAAAATTATTGACTAATTTTTATAGCCTATATTTAGTATTTGATATTATACAAAAATTAATCATTAATGCCTGTTGTTTTTCTATTTATTTTAAATCGATATAACAGTTTTCTTTTAAATTATCAACAATCATTCATTAAAGATTTTGACAATTTCTGAGCTTCCACTCCTTTCTTTTTGTTCATGTATTGTGTTAAATGAAGTCGGGGCATTTCAAGAACTATAATCTAGCCGAGACATAAGTTGTTTCCTATCTTTTTTTGGTGAGGCGTAGCTAGGATAGGGCAAGACAAGATTTTTGTTGCCCCCCCCCCCCCCATCATTTTTTTTTTAAAAAGCCCTTTTAACTTGGATTCTTTCGTCTTTTTTTTTT
>CAXITT010000577.1:23174-55085 GCA_964033795.1 Lymnaea stagnalis | reverse complement strand
GTCTTTAAATCTTTTTTTTTTAAATTATTTCGGCGAAACATTGGTTTGTTTTCTTGTTGTTTTTTTTTTGTTGTTGTTGTTGTTTTAAAAAAAAAAAAACTAAGACACCTCGGTGACACAAACCTTACGAAACAAATGAAGTGATTAAAGACAATTTTTACAACGTACTGGGCTTGTTTCTTAAACCATCTGCAACGCAACACAAATGGCAAGCGTTATTAGAGGTAAGAAACCAAATTTGGCATTAGTCATAAAAAAAAAGAAGAGTGTTTTTAAGTGAATAAAAACTTGTATTGTTTCAGAGGGCCAATTACTGAGAACAAATTTTAAGTGTTGTTTATTTTTTTAACAAATACTGAATAATTTTTTTTTTATTTGTGTATCATGCTTCAGAAATTAATCAAATTTTGTACATTTTATTTTCAGCTCTAATGTCTGCGCTGATGGTCTTCGGTAAGCAAGCTAACTTAGTAAATTATCTGCCTTTTTTTAAAATAAGTGCAACGTGTTGGTGTTCGTTGTGAGATGTTAAGTATGTAGAGTTTAGTTAATTCGAGGTGTATTTGGCATAAACGACGGAGGCGAAGATCACGTTTTATCTTGAATTAGACCTGGTAAACACAATCTCAATGTGTTAAGTAAAATGTAAAGATGAAAATGAAACAAACATTGATATAAAACTTGGAAGCAGGCAGATTAAAGAAAGTTAAATTTTCTGAAAACCCTTTCTATTCACGTCAATTTTGTATGT
Source organism: Lymnaea stagnalis (assembly GCA_964033795.1). Lineage (NCBI taxonomy): Eukaryota > Metazoa > Mollusca > Gastropoda > Lymnaeidae > Lymnaea > Lymnaea stagnalis. The sequence continues at coordinate 54,334 of CAXITT010000577.1, read as the reverse complement.
TTGTGGCGAAAATTTTGGACGGCTAATTAAACCCACTTCCCATCAATCTATCGAGCTGATACTTGGAACATAGACGCGTTGTCGAGGACAACACATTTGCTCAAATTTTCAGCATCACGCCCCAAAACCCAAGCCCCAAAAATCAGTTTTTGGTGTTTTTCAAAGGGAAATATATTTTTAAAATATCGCAAGTGTGTTTGGTTCGTAAATTTTTTCTTTTGTTGTTCTGAAATAGTTGGTGGACTAAATATGCATTGTAAAGGCGGATGGTACATTAGAATATTAATATAAAATAATAAAATATGCCTATAAAGGATTTGTTCGAAGACCTTTATTTCAAGAGGGGGTTTAAGTTTACAATATAAAATTGTGGGGGTTTTTTCCTATTGTATTTCATTTTGACGTTGAAGCTTCATGTACCAAAATTGTGCACTTCTGTTGTCTTTCATTGATTTGAAACGTAATTATAAAAACTTTAAATTTTCTTGTTGTCTCTTTCATAAACAGGAGTGTTATCTGCTGGAAATGAAGGTATGCAATAATGTATAGTTGCCACAGCATTTAATTCCCCGCATGCGTCGTCATTTCCTTGAAAGCAGATGGGTAATATTCGACGTCATTTTAAGTTTTAGGGTACCAGGCTACACATGTTTGTGAAGATATTTTCTTAGATGTACTCTGAAATAACTCCCCCCCCCCTGCCTTCCTAGTGATTTAAGTTGCACTCCGGTCTCCGGAAGAAGAAAGAAACAGCAGCTGATTCCTTTTAAATCCTGTCTTCACAGATGCCACTCTCACATCTTTCAAAACATCTGTCAACGTAACGGTCACGTCTTGTACTCCTCTATCGTCTGATGCGGCGGCTGCTGCTGATGGTGGTGGTGGTGTTTGTGTCAGTGAGCGAACACCTCTCATGAACGCGACCAGCCTTGCCTCGGCATGCCCGTAAGTACCAGTTTGAAGGCTGAAGCAATACTAGGCTTATAGAATTCTTTTACGGGGCTATTTTTTTAATTATTTTTTACACAACCGGGTGTATGTGGATGTTTGTGATAAACACGATGCGCATTTACACGGGGAGTTCCCATGCATCATGTTTGAGGAGAAACGGTTTCTGTTATTTAAAAAAGGACAGAAGAGTTGTCCAGAAACGCATAAACCAAACGGTCCGAATTACGTCTAAACATAATTATGTCTCACGATATAATTTAAATTCACAGGTTTCTCGCGGAGTATACCAGTTGTATGACCCGTAGATGCAAAAGTAATGCCAATCTGGAGTCAGCGCTGGAACAACTAAAGAACACATGTGGTAACGATTAGATTAATCAAATCAGTATGCTCAATAGAATCTAAGTGTATGCCAAAAATTATCAGAGTCAAAACCCTGGCCTCAATGGATTCTCAAGTAGCTAGTAAATATTATATTATTAAAGTACTAACCCTCTCCTAACCCACACACTGACAAATCTTTATAACCATTGTACTTCAACTAAATCTTCAATGAATGGGAACGATTGACACACGATTCCTCCTCGGGGATCCAGTCGACAAGTCTGTGGTGGCTTGCTGGTTAGGAATGCGCTGGCCACCGGACACCCCCCCCCCTTGGCGTTAACCCAGGGGAACAAAACCACTATCGCGCGTCCTGCGTGGGCAGACAAGGGACATGCATGGTACCTGCCGGAAATAAGAACAGGGCCTACAGGGCTGCCAACTGGGACGCTTCACAGTTGAAAGTAAAGGCAGAGAAAGTGTAGGGATCCTGATTACAAGTTGCCGTTAAGGGATGTGAGGCTATAGGCCAAGGTGGAAATCTCTAGCCAATGATTCTTTACACGCAGCCCTGAGAAAGTTTCTTCTTGGGCAACAAATACTCCGCAAGCTAGTTGCGTGGTGGAAACCCAATGTAGGAAACACTATTATTGGGCGTCCGACGCTTCCCCTAGATGGCTTGGGGAATATATTAGGACGTTAATTTACAATCCCGACTCCCCGAGAGAGTCGGTTGCGAACGCTTTAAACGCAGCGTTTCGGTCGAACGGACGTCCCCGGGCTGGGGAAGCCTACAACCGCAAATCCGATCGAGCGGTTGCGTGTGAGGGCGGTCAAGGTCCGGGGAAGTCCCTGGCGTGCCGCCGCATGGCCCAGCGTCAGGGAGACCCGGCGTCTGGGCTGTGTGGAGGTGCGTCAGGGAGGGCATTAAGAGCTCATGCTCGACGGCCCGCCGACGCCATTTCCCAATGTAACATACACGATTTATAAAATGATAACACTTTGTCGTCAGGACAAGAGAAAATGAAAAAAAATTTAATAAACAGGAATTATTTTAAAGTAATATCGTTCCTAAATGAAACTATTGCTATAACTAGAAGCCATGGCCCGGTGTTACACGGATTTTAAAAAAATATGGCACTTTGCGCTTTTGTCAACATCTAAATGTCCATTTTTACGCACATAAGAGAATCGGCTATGAACGTACCGTAAAGTATCTTGTAATATAGTAAGACATTAATCCACGTCGTTTAAATATATGTTTAAAAAATAATAAATCAGACTTTCATTTAAAACAGTTTTCAATGTATATTTATATACGTTTCTAACAGCCTTGGCTTTGAGAAGGTTTAATATCTAGAGACAGAGGCCAAATCAGTTGTTCCTGTTTTTCAAAGGGAAGATGCCGGAAATATCGTGTCCTTTTCGGGGGTGTCCCAATTTTTATAAAGACTAAAGTACCATACTTAAAAACCAAAGAAGACATAGAGAATATCAAATCTCATGTGATATATGACCTTATCTCTGATTCAAATAATTTACTTTAAATATTTATTCAATTGATAATTTTTGATTTATTTATGATCTATAATAATAATATTTACGTAAGGAAGATCCCAGACACTTACATATGCACAAATTTATTGTATTCGATTTCTAAATGATTCGATTTCACACCAAAAGATTTTTTAAGCATTCCGATATGAATTTTATGCTACGCGGTTATTGAACACAAATCTACACGCCATTAGTGTTAGGAGCGGTGTCATAAGTTCATAAGTCATCGTATCGGTAGTTGTACTGCGTGCCCTATTAAACTCAGCACTGCGTGGTCTCATTTACTTTCTCTTCTATAACAACTTCCCTCTCAACGTTATCTCCTTTCAAACTTGCAGGTGGGATGAGTTCAGTTGAAACAACACAGAAACCTGCAACGACGACAAGTATGTAGTTGTTTCCGTTTTTGTGTGCATTGAATTGAATGGAATATTTCTATAGCGCTTGTACCCATGCCACTTTAGGACGCTCACAGCGCTCTGGTGTTCTTAAATCTATTTAAATTAAAAAAGGTATTTCAATGTTTTTTAAATGAATTTTTTATTTTATCATTTTCAATTTCCCCCAAAGATTGGGGCAAGCTGTTCCATAATTTTGGAGCTGTCGCTTCAAAAGAGCGCATTCCGAATGAATTTTTTCTGTGTGTATCCACACTGTGACTATATCATAGCTTGCTTGATTTTTTTTTTTTCATTTTGTCAACAAACAAGAGTAATTCAATGTCTTTTTTTTATCTTGCTGTAATTTATTTTCATCTTCTAACTAAGGTTCAATTGGGATCACACTAATCTAGGGATCCCAACGGGATCAGGAACCCACCGGGAAAAGGGGATCACACTGGGATTATGATACACCCGGGATCGGAATCACACCGGGAAACCCGATCCTGACGGCATCGAAACCCACAAGGATCGGTATCCCACAAGGGATCGCGATCGTGATGCAACCGGGAATAGGATCCCACCTTGGTCGTGATCCCACTGGGCTCGGGATACCAAAGAGGTCGGGAACCCACTGGGATCGAAAACCTGATGTACATTAATATTTGAAGTCATTGTTCATAGTGTGGATGGACACTGATAGAAATCCTTCGGAGTGCGCTCTTTTGAAGCAATACTTACTTACTTTTGCCTTTCTACCCCGCCTGGGGCATAGGCCTTGTACAAGAAATTTCCACTCATCACGGTTCTGCTCTTTTCTTTCCAATTGCTTCCAGGTGTATCCCATATTTTGCGTGTCTGCCTCTAGCAAACGTCTCCATGTATTTTTAGGACTTCCTCTCTTTCTCTCCCACTGTTGGTTCCATGTTAGGCATTGTCTGGTGGTGCTATCGGGGGTTTTGAAGCGATAGAGGCTAAGTTATGAATACCCTCATGTGCTTTCTCTTAAATAAAAACTCATCTCCTTTCAAACTTGCAGGTGGGATGAGTTCAGTTAAAGCAACAGAAAAACCCACTACAACGACGAAAAGTATGTAGTTGTTCCGTTTTGTGTGAATTGAATTGAATACTTACATCCATGCTACTTTAGCATGCGTCTCCATGTATTTTTTAGGTCTTCATCTCTTTTTTTTCCTCTGTGGGTTCCATGCTAGGCATTGTCTGGAGGGTGCAATCGGGGGTGGGGGGGGGTCGAAGCAATAGCGGCTAAGTTATGGAAGTCTTTGGGGAATTTTGAAAATTAAAAAAATAAATCATTTAAGAGACATTTAAAGACATTTTTCTTTCATATAGAGTTGATGAAATCATGGCTTTGGGCATGGTAGAACAGCATGGACACAAGCGCTATATAAGTAATTAATCATCGTGGTTAAAACAAAGACATTTGTAATTTAGGTCATTCTATATATTAATAATTATTTAGTCACAAACACAGATTTATATTTCTAAAACGGCTGTGGTCGTAGCAAAGACCCCCACCCCCTCAAGCACAAAACGAAGATCAAGTCAAGTGTGTGATCCAGAAGCTCGAGAGCCGTGCGGCCTGCGGAGGCCTACACCGGGATACTGTAATCACTGGTACCTCTTTGTAGACTTTGCCGAAGGATGCTCCCCAGTTACTTCATACGATTTTCTTCCCCAGACTCAGTTTAGACGTGACTTCGGTGCACTTTTGCAGCGTAGGATTACATCAGGTTTAGATCCTCTTGCATCCACGTCTGCTATTTCTGCGTATTATTCCCCGAGCACCGTGTAACCAGATCATCAGAGAACATTGCATTCCATAACTCCGGTTTCCCTTGTGCATCGTGTGCACATCTTGGGAACAAGTTGCAGCTCACGGCCGATTCATGAGAGAGTCAGTCTTCAAGTGCATCCATTTGTTACTTTATCCCCTATTCTCATTGCGATCGTCTGATTCGATGAGATTGAATGGATCCAAGATACATGTTCGCAGTGATACCGAGTTTCTGCAATGTGCACATGAAGTCCATGCAGCACTCTTTGTATTGTGCCTGCTGGAGGTCAAAGACTATTGCCAGTGTGTGATATTTCATCTGGAGTTCGTTGGAAATGGTTTGGAAAAAAAAGTGGATAATTTTGTTCTTCGCCTGGTGTGCCTCGCAAAAGCCAACATGGTCAGTGTTAAGCTCTTTTTTTTTTGTCCTAAAAAACCACCCAAACCCGATAGTACGGCTATCTGGCGATAGCTTGACAGAAGTTCGCCTGGTTTAATATATTTTGGAATACGGATTAATGTTGCCCTTTTCCACGGCTTCGGTGGAACGCCTGGGCGATCCATTTCTAGTGTATTTTGTCTTGACCTGTTGCGTTTGCTGACTTGCACTTATCTAGAGCATGTCGCAATTATGTTAACGTGAAAACTTGCAGTGAAAACGCCCCTGCATGGTCCCATTCGTCGGGCTAACGCTCTCTTTTTTTTTATTCGCAGACGTTTGATAATTGGGGTTTCCTCAGTCTCTCGGGATTTTTTGTGCTTTCCCTTTTGTGAAATGTTTGTTAAGCACCATTCACCAGCGTGCCGTTTACTGTTTATATGGAGTTTGGGGCTTGTCTGCTGACCCGTTCCAGAGAAATTATCTCTGATTATCCAAACTGTTCGCTCATCTACGACGTTTAGTTTAGCAGACGTTAGCGCCTGCTTGGCCATTTTTTTTTTTTTTTTTTTTTTTTTTTTTTTTTTTTTTTTTTATTTTTTTTTTGTTTTAAGACCGCTTGGATTGTAAAACATGGTCTAATGTTTAATACATTTCAACTCGTCTTTGTCAAAAAGACTTTCAAGTATTATACTTCATAAGAATCCCAGATTCGTGCAAACTTCTGCGAATTTTATTATTCACACCTACTGAGCACTTCGTTACAGACGTCTATATTATCCTTAAAAAGATTACGATTTGTGATAGTAAAAGAATTAAAGAGCACTGCTTAATAGAATTTAGATCACAAATTTAGGAAAGAGTTGGTAAACTAAAAAGTTTTTGGGACATAATGCACTTTTTTTTTTGCTGAAAGGTTTTGAAGAGAAAGCGAAGAATCACGTGAAGTCAAGGTGAATTTTCTTTAAAATATAAGCAAACATTTTTTTAAAGAAGTCACTGAGTAAAAAAATTAACATTTTCTTTAGTTTTCATTTGACATATGTCATTTGAGATTTATATCTTATTTAAATGTGTGTGTTCTATCTGGTAATGCTTTTTTTTTCTTCCTTTATTCTGCACAGATAGTGATACTTCGACTGAATCATTGGTGAATGCGTCCTTGACATTGATGAGCGTTGGTGCAAGTTTGGTTCTCATCCTGAAGTAGAGAAAATCAGTTTGCAAAGTTGAATGTCGCTTGGGCTTTTTTTTAACGATTATTCATTTCCATTTGGCAATGTCATCGTTAGGTATAATTCTGTTTCGTACCGGTATACATTTTAATAAAGATAATTCTGTAATGAAAACCTTTTGGACATACTTAAGTGATGTCAACGCAAGCTTTGTTTAAGTTAACTTTAAATCAAAATAATAATAATAATTGCAATTCTTTCATCGAAAACTGCCAATTATTCAATGTACCGAAACGATTTTTTTCCCCCTATATTTAATGATGTTTGCAGACTAGGGGAATGTAACAAATAACGTTTTCCTTAGTGTGTAACGTGTTGACGACCTCCTACAAAACTGACTTGTTTTTAAAAAAAACTGAATTGAGTTTTGGGTGGGGTGGTGAACCCATCGACTACGTCCCACAATGAGAAAGAAAGCAGTGCGCTGACAAAAAAAACCTCTCTCCCATCGATCAAATATAAATGCATTTAACATGAGTAAGTTTTAAATCACTGTAGCACAGTTGTGTTGTTTTTTTTGTTGTTGTTTTTGTGTGTGTGAATACATTTTGTTTAACGTGTAGCGTGCGCTTTAAATAGTGTTGCTATCAATTTCGGGCAGCATAAATCTAACACGTGTAAATAATAACAGAATAATTGTAAGCCGCAGGCTGCTTCTTTCTTTTAAAATAATAGTCTGTACTCTGCATGGGACCACAGCCAGTGGCTTGGTTTATTGTGATTATTGGGAAGGGCTCAAAGTGCTTTCCCCCCCCCAAAAAAAAAAAAACCTGCGGAACCCCAAAACGAAAATCCTGGACTGTTTGTTAAGGGTGGCAATATTTTATTAATACTTGTTGGTTTCTATAACAATTGCAAATTGAAATAAAATTTCTCTCTAAAATGTTCAATAACTTTACAATAAAAACTGTTTTAAATGTCTGAGCATTGATGACCTTAATAGTTGTTTTTAATTTTAAGCGCTTGTTTGTGTTTATGTTTCAAAAGTCACAACATTTTAAGAATTTGCTGCAGATAAAAAGGTCGTTTCTTTTTGTGCTCCAGTGGCGTAGCCGGTACGGGTAAATAATTTTTTTCACCTTACCCCATTTCCAAAGGAAAAAAAAACTCTTGTGTATGCCCAAAACAACACCCGTCAATATAAAAAAAAAGAAATGCCACTGGGCGGATCCGTCGTCACCCCCCCCCCCTAATGCTACGCCACTGTCTTATTGGACCAAGATTAGTTTCTTTCTGTGTCCTGTTTGATAAGCATTCATTTTGTGCTTGTCAATTTAATTTTTTTTTTAAATTCTTGTCCTGTTTGTCATTCGTAAAGATTGTGTGAGTGTATGTGGCAGTGTGTGTTGGAGTGTGGAGTGTGTGTGGGGGGATTGTGTGTTGTATTGTGTGTGTGTGTGTGTTTGGGAGTGTGTGTGTGTTTGTGGCAGTGTGTTGGAGCGGGGAGTGTGTGGGGGGGACTCTGTGTTGTACTGTGTGTGTGGGGGGTGCGTGTTTGGGAGTGTGTGTGTGAGTAATGTGTGTGGTAGTGTGAGTTTAAATGTGTGGGAAAGTGTAAAAAATGAGGTTGGTTTCTTTTGGTGTGGGGGGGGGTGTCGTTAAAGGAGCTGACCTTGTACATTTGATGACTCTCCCAAGCACATAGTAGACTCCCTTTTTGAACAATGGCTAGAATCAGACGCCATCAATCTTGTGAGGCAGAAGCTCATGTGGCACAACGGGTTCCCCCCCCCCCCCCCCATATATCAGAGTAGGAGACAGATACGCAATTGATCCTCAAAAATAGTAACAACAGTCATAAGTGATCACCAGGTACACACACTATCGTATTTGTAGTAGGGGGCTGATTCTACCACTCCTTGAATGGCGACAAAAGGCTATTATTAGTTATCTCTATCATTCGTTGTAGTTTCCCGAGTTTAAACAAAATAGACATGACAAGATGACCACAAAAGTAGAGTTGGCGACACAAAACATGTATGTGTACACAGCCAGGTCGAAGGTTGATCGATAAAATTTACGAAATACTTAACGTTCTAAAAATACGCCTTCAACAACAACAGAAACAAACATATAACTTCTTACTGTGGTAAATAACCCCGGGCGTAGGAAGAAAGGTGGGGTGTAAGGGGCGATATGCCACGGGGTGGGAGGGGGGGGGCTAAAAATAGTGAGGGTCAACATTTTTGGCTAACTTCGGTGGGGGGTTTTTTCAGGGTGTGGGGGGGGGGCTGGACAGCCCCGGGTGACACTAACCCCAGCTACGCCACTGTACATAACATGGTATAAGGAATAACACCTCTGTGACTATCATTTTTTTAACGGGAAAATAAATGAAAATGGATGCAAAGACCAAACACTCTTGCTGGTGGTCTTAAATTCAAGCAAGTTACCCTCTTGCTGGTGGTCTTAAATTTCCTTCTATTTCATTTGCATTTTATTATTTTTTTTAAACATTTTATGTGTATTATCTTTTGCATTGGTAACGCGAACCACATGTGGGACGCATGGTTTTGTATTGAACAAATTAACTACCGTCTCTGGCACACAGCGCTGTCGTTCCTGAACGAAGAGCCTCATTGACAACTAGGAACAAATACGTTTTGGGATTTCTGATTATTTGTAGTAGTTTCTAGTTTTGTTTTTTTCTGCCGAAGAAGGCATCTCGTCGAAACGACCATTTAATTGTCCTGTCTTTTCATCTCAAGCCTAAACATGTCTTGTTCCAATATGTATTGTATAATTGGTATGGTGTCGTGTTTAATGATGCATGGATATTGTACCAAGGGTATTGTACCACGGGTATTGTACCACGGGTATTGTACCAAGGGTATCGTACCAAGGGTATTATACCACTGGTATTTTACCATGTGTATGGGTATTATACCATTTGTATTGTAACATATGTATTGAGTGTTTTCCCTCCATAATCGATAGGTACACATGGTGTATCACCTTTGTCTATCTCCGTATCTTTAAAGTAGAACCTTCCTGCTTGACTATTTTGGTCGATGTCATGATCGGTTGTATTGCATCGATCCGTTCGACGACTTCTTATCTTCCCATGACGTGGATACAAGAAGCCCTTCCACTTTATCTGTGACATTATAAAACAGACATTGTATCAGTCGTAAAAAAACAAAAGCAAGGCAGAGTGTTCCTGGTATTTATCGTCGACTCGTCGTACTCAAAATATTTCTTCTGATGACAGTTGCAACATCCTTGATTTGCTTGATTTTAACTTTTATGTGTCAACATTTAATTTTATACTTTTTCTAAAAATATTTATTCTTTAATCAATTTTTTTTAATACTTTTTTTTTTAAACATAAAAAAGCTGAATCTTTTTTTTTTTCAAAAAAGTTGACTTAAATATGTTGTCAAACTATGTTAAAAACTTAGAAAATCTAACTCGTCTACTCAGATATTACTAAAAGGATAATTGTTCAACGGATTAGTTTGTTTTTTTCATAAATCATCAATAAAAATGAAAATGTCCCATGTAACGCTAGGTGAGAATTCAAATAATATTTATTTTTACAGAAATTGTTTATTTGCATGAATATATGTGTTGGTTTTTTTTTTCATTATTTTGTTTGTCATAAGTGGTGAGGTATCGGTAATTACGAATGCTATTGTGAATGTTATTTTAAAAGCCGTCTTCCTGAGATGTTGTAGGGTTGGGCGGAAAAAAACGCATTCCTGGCCACGGGAAATGCCTTGATCCAGAGATCCCGTTGGTCTAAGGAAAGTGTTTGGGATGTGAAAAGGTTTAATGAGCTGGCGCGTTTTGTTCGTGTTTGAATTCGAGTTGAGGCGCAATTTACGCATCTTTACCCAGAAGATGGATGCACCACGGTGCGGCCCCGCGCGGAGATGTACGGCGCCGCTACTGAACGCCCATTCAGATACGTCACCGCTCCGATAAATGGGATATGGCTCTGGATGTCAATTTTGAACAGACAGCTCTCAAAAGTTCTTATGTTGCCAACTTGACGCCCCTTGAGAATACTTACCGCCCCTGCTAGTTAAATTTAAGTCAGTAACATTATTACAAACGTTTTTTTTTTAATGTAAAGAAACAATTAAATATTTAAATATATTTTTTTGTATTACGCTACAACAATTATTCAAATTGTGCCAATTGTAAATTTCAGCTCTGTTGTTTTTGGCTATTGCCTTCGGTAAGTCAAATGTTTTGATGTGAAGCACATTGTTCTCCGTGTGTTAAGCAAACATGTAAATCATTATACAATAATGAAATGAAAAGAACGTTTCATTAAAAAATTAAACAGGGCAACATGGCATTTTGGGAAGTATTTTTATTGTATTGCCAGCTGTAAAACAAATTTAACAAGAATTTAAAGATTCTCAAGAGGCAAACATTAGGGACAAATTTTTTTTTAAATACTACTGATAATAATTAATGGCGGTTGGGGAGGGGATGTCTCCGTCATTGCTTTTGCTGATTCAGTGAACAAACAAAAAATTAATTATTAATGTTAATTTTGTATAAATATATTTTTTTTTTTTAAATTAACTTCTGTGGGTTTTTGTTTCCTCAACAGTATTCTCTGCAGACAACAAAGGTATAGAATTAGTTCTCTTTTTATTTATGATAATTTGCCAACATAGGTTGTATTTTTTAAGTTGCTTTACTCTTCAATTTAACAAACTCTCTAACTTTTTTGTATCCAAGGCCACACGTTAAACGACCAACTTCATGTTAGACGTAAGCTGAAATAATTGGTTCTGTGATTTGAGTTCAATCGCTATTCATTTTTTTTTTCTTTTTTACAACGGTTCCTTTCATCTTCTCTAAACACAGATGATACTTTCGACCTTTTCAAAATTTCCGTCACTACAACGATGACGTCATGTGCTAGTCTATCGAATGGTGTGACTGCTGATCAAGTGTGTGATAGTGAGCGATCACGCATGGTTACCGCATCCAGCCTGACCTCAGCATGCAAGTGAGTACTAGTTTCAAGCACGGCCGTGGAGGAGAAAATGGCCTTCGAGTTAATTTTTCGGGGCCCTGCCGGCTCGAAGACCCCCAAATGAGGAAATTGATTTGATTCAAATATTTTATTTTTTTTTGAAATTTCGTTTGGGGGTAGGTGGGGGATACTATTAGGTTTCCCGCGGGGCCCAAAACTCCCCTGCACGGCCCTGATTTTCTGCTTAAAGCAGCGTTTAGGCCCATATAAAATCATGATCTGTCAGTCTACAAAACTCCGGTTACATTTGGGTTATACGAGAATGCGTTTTAGTTTACTCCAACGCAGAAGAATCATCCATACCGTACCATACAAACGCGACGAACTCCGTTTAAAAAAATAACAATAAACGGTAAAATATTTGTTCACAGGTTTCTGGTTCCGTATACCACTTGCATGAACAGTCATTGCACAGCCAGAGAAGATCTGAAAGGAGCACTGGGGGATTTAAAAAACAATTGTGGTAAAGATTATTGACGCATATATTTCTACTCAAATGATTCTCGGAGTGTGATAAAGATTATTTAAGCATATATTTCTACTCGAATTCATCTCGGATTGTGATAAAGATTATTTAAGCAAATATTTCTACTCAAATGACTCTTGGAGTTTGATAAAGATTATTTATGCATATATTTCTACTCAAATTCTTCTCGGATTGTGCTAAAGATTATTTATGCATATATTTCTACTCCAATTCTTCTCGGATTGTGCTAAAGATTATTTACGCATATATTTCTACTCAAATGATTCTTGGAGTGTGGTATAGATTTTTTTTAAGCATATCTTTCTACTCAAACGATTCGCGGAGTGTGGTAAAGATTATGTAAGCATATCATTCTACTCAAATGATTCTAGGAGTGTGGTAAAGATTATGTAAGCATATCATTCTACTCAAATGATTCTAGGAGTGTGGTAAAGATTATGTAAGCATATCATTCTACTCAAATGATTCTAGGAGTGTGGTAAAGATTATGTAAGCATATCATTCTACTCAGATGATTCTAGGAGTGTGGTAAAGATTATGTAAGCATATCATTCTACTCAAACGATTCGCGGAGTGTGGTAAAGATTATGTAAGCATTTCATTCTACTCAAATGATTCTAGGAGTGTGGTAAAGATTATGTAAGCATATCATTCTACTCAAATGATTCTAGGAGTGTGGTAAAGATTATGTAAGCATATCATTCTACTCAAACGATTCGCGGAGTGTGGTAAAGATTATGTAAGCATATCATTCTACTCAAATGATTCTAGGAGTGTGGTAAAGATTTTTATAGTGCAAACCCTCACCTCCAGGGGTATCCAATTGGTGGTAGAGATTATTATATTAAATATTTACATCGAAGGTATTCTCAATTGTTGTTTAAGGATGTTATAGTCTTAAACCTAAACTCCAGGAATTGTAAGACTTTGAAATAGAATTTTTTTTAATGAACCTTGTCTTTATTATTATTATTATTATAAAACCGATGTACCTCAACTCAACATTAAATCGCTACATTTATGTCGTTCTTGTACAACCAATCTCGAAAACTTTCTTACAAATCAACATTGGTTATATACATTATACGATCATTGCGGTTTAGGACATGTTGTTATTTTAAGAAGAATGTCTATGATTATGTAACAATTTTGGGCGTCAGATTAATTACATGAAAACTATAACAATTTATAACGCGGTGAAAATTTTAACTAAAGTAACCAATTTGACATCATAAAAACGCATAACATAATAACGTAATGAATTTATAACTAAATATATAGAACATAATAACTTAAAAAACTAATAACTAAAAAATAGTAACGTAACAAAATTAAAACATAAAATTAAGTTATAACATAATTACGTAACAAATTTTAAATAGAAATTTATAACATAATAACTTAACAAGTTTATAGCGAAAAAAAAGTACAGCATTAAAATGATAATATATAACATAAGTACAAAAGAATCTTACGAGATGTAGGAACAAAAATCTCGAGAATTAAGTGTGTGCTTGGTTTTTCGTTCACCATGCTTTGTTAGCAAACCTTTTAAAACTACGTACTATCTAAAAGCAGTCGCATTAAAACTAAAGGTTACGAAAAATAATGTTTCTCTGCACAGCAATTACGTGTTGATACTTATTCCCTCGTGTCTTTTCCTTTACAACTTGTAGACGGAATGAGTCCAGTTGGAACATCCTCAAACCCGCCTACAACGACAGGTATGTAGCGTTTCTATAGTTTGTGTAATGTATACGTGATTGCTCTTCTTTAACGGAAAAGTGGGGGCCCGGGGTCCCTCCCCCCCAAACCCACCAAAAAAAAAAAAAAAAAATTTTTTTTAATTGGTGTTTTTCTTAATCTGACATTAAGTCAAGGCCCTGTGGAAACAAAAGAAAATGTTGACCTTACATCGGTTTCATCAGGAAAGTCTGATGAGTAGGTTTCACTATAGTCCCTTAATATCTGGTTGTGTTGTTACGATCACCGGAGAAGAGAAGAAAAGCAACGTTTTTGTAAGCTGATTGAGTTTTTGTGACGACATGGGATCTAAATATACCTTCAAAGAGCTGTTGGAAGAAAATCGTGCTGTAAAAACTGTAATGTAAAATCGGGATGAAAGATCCCACACACCACCACATAGATCACCCAAGATCATCGCCTCATTCAAATACAGTGAGGACAAAAATGTATAAAAATCGATTGCTCCGTAGACTGCCAGAAAGTACCAGCGTGCTCCCCGAGCGGATACCAAATCGAAATGATCACCAATTACGTTAAATGTATTATTATTATCTCTAAAGGAGTTAGTTTTTATTTCACAGAATTGATGATTTTTTTTATGCTAGAGAAATTATTTAGATGTGTTCTGTTTAAATTGTGTATTTTTTTATTTTTTTTTAAATGTCTGAGTTGAATATTCACATATTTATGTGCTGAAACTGAATATGTGCAAAGTAATCAAATCATATCTCCATTCAGAAAAGATAAATTTTTCTTATCTTATTTAATCACTCTTAATATCGTTTAATACTGCCTACTCATTGGAGAACAAATAGAGGTTAACCATTAAATTTTAAGTCAATCATAGGGCGACTTATTTAGAACTTAATTAAGCTATAAATAAGATGTCGTACACATTATTATTTTTAAGGAATTAGGTGCCGATGTTTCAATGTTCGATGCATTTGAGGTTAGACCATAACTGGACACTGACCTCACAGAAATAATTGCAATAGTAACAAGTAAAACGGAATGTTAGTTCTGAATAATTAAATGATAGTTTTTAAGCGGTAAATTTATATATTAACGTTATTGTTAAAAGGCATACCTTACTATCGACGAGATCGTACGCGAATTGTCAAGATGGGAGGGGGGGAGGGGGCATTGTTTCTGAACGCTAATTTCAATAATGTATATATATATATATATATATTTATATATATATATATATTATAAAATAATAATAATAATAATAATAAAGTTTATTTGAAAAACATGCTTCATCCCGGAAGCGCGGTACAAAGTCAACCATATTAAAAGGAGAAATAAAAACAATCTAAAATTTACCACATTTAAAAACAGACGCAGCATTATAAAGCTACATACGAGCATACCCAGTCAAAGTCTTTCATCCCGTTTCAACCATAAGCAACACAAGCCAATAGACATTAACTGAATATACATATTTATCACATCGTACAACCGAAGTAATCTCATTTTAAAAGCGTTGTGCAATGGATACAATTAGAAAGTCACGTTGCTACAGATGTAGATTTTATCAAGTGAAAACGTTATTTGTTAGTTGGTGGGATGTGCTGCAGTCCATTCCAGACCAAGGCTAAAGCGCCCCCAATGATCGCATCACCCATGAGTGTTTCTCAGTCACACGATTGGGTTTTGAAGAATCTGAATGAACTTTGAACTCATTCAATTTCCGTCAGTTACGGTTTCAGTTTTTAAAATCTACAAATTGGCGGCAAGCATACGTCAATTTAATCGTCTGTTAAGAGTTACAATGCGTTAAAGTTTCTTCTTATCGTCAAATTCCTTTTAATTATCTATAACATTGTGTATGTGTGTAAGAATATGCCAATTTTTTTTTCGTGTTTTCATGTATTTGGCGTTAAATTAAACTGATCCAACATAAATGAGTTGTTATTGTTGTTGTTGTTTGTTGTTGTTTTCAAAACAACGATTCCAGGGTTTATTGTTCTTGTATCATTTCACTTTCAGTTGAAATGAACTCTAACGAAACAACAGGGGGTGTAACTACCGCTCCTGGGGCAGGTATGTTATAGCAATAGCTCATCATTGTCACTGCATGTTCAGGTATGTTATAGCAATAGCTCATCATTGTCACTGCATGTTCAGGTATGTTATAGCAATAGCTCATCATTGTCACTGCATGTTCAGGTATGTTATAGCAATAGCTCATCATTGTCACTGCATGTTCAGGTATGTTATAGCAATAGCTCATCATTGTCACTGCATGTTCAGGTATGTTATAGCAATAGCTCATCATTGTCACTGCATGTTCAGGTATGTTATAGCAATAGCTCATCATTGTCACTGCATGTTCAGGTATGTTATAGCAATAGCTCATCATTGTCACTGCATGTTCAGGTATGTTATAGCAATAGCTCATCATTGTCACTGCATGTTCAGGTATGTTATAGCAATAGCTCATCATTGTCACTGCATGTTCAGGTATGTTTAGCCATAGCTCATCATTGTCACTGCATGTTCAGGTATGTTATAGCCATAGCTCATCATTGTCACTGCATGTTTGAGTTTAAACCACTTAGATTTGATATTATGAATTATATTTTTTTCCTGGATCTTCTTCCTTAGAATTTATATTTAGGCGGCCTCCCCCCTCCCAACCCTTACCCACCCTAAACAAACAACAACAAAAATTCTAAGATTATTATTATCAATCACCTGCATTGAAAATCTCCCGTAAATGACAAAGAAGGCTTTTGGTCGATACTTTGGTAGTTTTTGTATGTACCTTCCTCAAACATTCCACATATCGTCTTATTTTTTTGCATATTTCCCTACATACAACGTAGGCTTAGTCCCTTCAACAGTTTTTTTTTAAATGAAGTTTTATCCAAGAAGAATAGCATTTCCACTTCCATTTAGGTCAAGATGGTGTCAACCTTATTATTTAATTGAAATACACTGTGATTTTTCATTTTTTCCCTGATATTGATTTGTTAGGTGTGTTCACCTTATTCTTAAAATAATAATTATAGAGAAAAGAAAAGGAAGAGAGAATACGGATGTGATCAACTGTATCTTATTTACTAATGACTGTGTTTTGGATTGAAAATGCTATTGTATTGTTTCTTCGCAGGCGTTAGCTTGACACAATCACTGGCCATTAGATCCTTGACGTTGGTCAGTTTTTGTACAAGTTTGGCTCTCGTCCTCAAATAGAGAAAGTTACTTCGGAAAGTGGAACATTCGCTGCGATTGTTAAAAATTCTGTTGTTGTTTTTTTAATCTCTTTTTTTTTTTGGTACATATAACCATTGAATGGAATCATTCTGATGCGAATACAATTTAAAATGTACTTAACTTAATTGAATAGCATGCGTTCATCAATATTGTAAAATATAAAAATTGAAAAGATTTATTGATGTATTTGGAATGTTGTGTTTAGATGTAGGCAATTCAACATTAAACTTTTACATTCATGTGCATTGTATTGGCAACCTCGTACAACTTTAAAGATAATCAGTCACTGTAAAAAAAAAAATGTATAATAATTTTGAGTAGCAATTTCAATGATGAGATCATATATTTTAAACCAATCTTTTAAAAAAGAATACATCTAAAATATCGTGGATTTAATCCCGTGTCTTTCATTCCTTTCGTAAGAGTACAGTTTATTTACAATTTTACTTGTGCTGTAGAATAATGGGGCGACATAGCTGTAGAATAATGGGGCGACATAGCTGTAGAATAATGGGGCGACATAGCTGTAGAAGAGTGGGAAACATGCCAGGTAGAAGGGTGGGTGAAAAAAAAAAGTGGGGCATCAATTTCAATAAATTAATTTGAAAAATTAAAAAGAACGAATTATAATTGTTTCTTTTTTTTCTTTTTCATTTATTAAAATTTGTGGAGCTTAGAGCAGTAAGACATTATAACAGCTCCAGCACCACTCCAGCTCCGGAAAAGAATCCCCTGCTATAAAGCTCCGAGCTCTGCCAAATCCCTGGTTGGTCGCCCCTTTCAAAAAAAAAAAAAAAACAGAAGTAGATTACCCTATTTACCATTCGTTACAGACCATGTCCTATTTAACAGTGGAAACATTTAACCACTGATCCAATAGAAAATGACAATGACTCATTTACAGTATAATTCTGTACGAAAAGACATTATCTTGTGAAATAATATCTCGTATCACGTAATACATTGGCCAACCACACATGGAAAACAATAGACAGAAGATACATGGAAAATAATAGACCGAAGATACATGGAAAACAATAGACCTAAGATACATGGAAAACAATAGACTTAAGATACATGGAAAAATATAGACCTATGATACATGGAAAACAATAGACCTAAGATACATGGAAAACAATAGACCTAAGATACATGGAAAACAATAGACCTAAGATACGTGGAAAACAATAGACCTAAGATACATGGAAAAAAATAGACCTAAGATACATGGAAAACAATAGACCGAAGCTACATGGAAAACAATAGACCGACGCTACATGGAAAACAATAGACCTAAGATACATGGAAAACAATAGACCTAAGATACATGGAAAACAATAGACCTAAGATACATGGAAAACAATAGACCTAAGATAAATGGAAAACAATAGACCTCAGATACATGGAAAACAATAGACCTAAGATACATGGAAAACAATAGACCTTAGATACATGGAAAACAATAGACCTAAGATACATGGAAAACAATAGACCTAGATACATGGAAAACAATAGACCTAAGATACATGGAAAACAATAGACCTAAGATCCATGGAAAACAATAGACCTAAGATACATGGAAAACAATAGACCTTAGATACATGGAAAACAATAGACCAAAGCTACATGGAAAACAATAGACCTAAGATACATGGAAAACAATAGACCGAAGATACATGGAAAACAATAGACCTAAGATACATGGAAAACAATAGACCTAAGATACATGGAAAACAATAGACCTAAGATACATGGAAAACAATAGACCGAAGCTAAATGAAAAACAATAGACCTAAGATACATGGAAAACAATAGACCTAAGATACATGGAAAACAATAGACCTAAGATACATGGAAAACAATAGACCTAAGAAACATGGAAAACAATAGACCGAAGCTACATGGAAAACAATAGACCTCAGATACATGGAAAACAATAGACCTAAGATACATGGAAAACAATAGACCTAAGATACATGGAAAACAATAGACCTTAGATACATGGAAAACAATAGACCTAAGATACATGGAAAACAATAGACCTAAGATACATGGAAAACAATAGACCTAAGATACATGGAAAACAATAGACCGAAGATACATGGAAACAATAGACCGAAGATACATGGAAAACAATAGACCTAAGATACATGGAAAACAATAGACCGAAGATACATGGAAAACAATAGACCTAAGATACATGGAAAACAATAGACCTAAGATACATGGAAAACAATAGACCGAAGATACATGGAAAACAATAGACCGAAGATACATGGAAAACAATAGTCTGCGTTGTGAAAAATGGGCCCAAATTGAGCTCTCCAGCAATCCACGAATAACCATCAGTTATCCAGCAATCCACGAATAAGCATCAGCTATCCAGCAATCCACGAATAATCATCAGTTATCCTACAATCCACGAATAACTATCAGTTATCCAGCAATCCACGAATAAGCATCATTTATGCAGTAATCTACGAATAAGCATCAGCTATCCAACAATCCACGAATAAGCATGAGCTATCCAGCAATCCAAGAACAAGCATCAGTTATCCAGCAATCCACGAATAAGCATCAGTTATCCAACAATCCACGAATAAGCATCAGTTATCTAACAATCAACAATGAATTAATAGAACAACACCCAAAGCTCATCTCTAGTTCACTCTGATTTCGGTATCTGTTCAAGGTGGAACATGTTTAAACAAAAGGGGAGTTAATGCACCGTATTAACAACATGTAGGGAATGCTTTCTGTCTCCCTTTCAATTTTCTGGAAGCTTTTTTTTTAAAATTGTATTAATGATTTTTGTTGTTGTTTTGTAGTTCTTGTTTGTTTTTTGTTTTTCAAATGACGCTAGAAATTCTGAAACAAACTATAGCAAATATTCTTTTTTTAATTAAGGACCCCCCCCCGTCCCCACCAGAAGTACTACAATACTGAAGTAGTCCCTCTTCAAAGTCTCTTGACCTTGTGGCTCTTTCATGTGTTCTTACCGAGCATTCCGGCCCCGTCTGCAAAAACCAAGCGGTATATCCCGTTCCCACCGACCAGATTTCGCAACCCGGCGGGATACGAGCAGAGACTAACATCTTGATCTTAGCCAAAACGCCGAGAAGCAATCGGATTTTTTCCTGGCTTTTTCAACCAACCTATGGCAAAGGTTTGTTATGTATTTTTTGTTCTTCCTCTCCTCATATTTGAGGGGCCCACGATCAATGTGTTGATCGTTCTGGCTCCTGGTTTAAATTCAGAGTTTGCCTTATTTTAGATGGGTTGCCGTCCGAGGCTAACGAGTCCCATCCACCCGGATGCTCATCGTAACTATAGAAATAACCCAATAGGTCAGTGGGTTATTGTTACCACTGTTCAATCGGACATTATAACGAATGGTAAAAAGAGTATTCTACTTCGTTTTTTTTTGTTTTGTTTTTGTTTGGGGGGGGGGGTGAGTCGTCAACCAGGGATTCGCAGCAGAGCTCGGAGCTCTAGAGCAGGAGCTTCGTTTCCGGAGCCGGAGCGGTGCTGGGGCTGTTAACAGTAACCCAAGATAAACTTTGATACAAAAATTAAAGGAAAGTTGAAGAGGGGGGGGGGGCTTTGGGACTTGATTTTGAATCCATCGGGAATCGAACCCTGTTCCAACGTGTGTCACTGGAAGATCCTAACTGTACCCGATTATCTCACACGTAAAAACAATCGACAGTACAGTGTATGCTCGGCACGCAAATATATGAGGGGATGATAAAAAAGTTTGTTTTTGTTTTTTTTTTTCAATATGAATTATCTCCCTTGCATGCATAGCTATTTTATTCTAAATCACGTGGTGCGAGAAAATGGGGGGGTGGGGAATTATCAACACAAAGACTCTTCCTTTTTAAGTAATGATATAAAGTGCATATATTCTTACAAACATGTGTATAAATGTTTACTTTGAATAAATAAAAAGGCAACCATAACTTTCACAATTTATAAAGTCATTATTACTTTTTCTAGGAGCTCGACAATAATGTGTAGGTTGTGCGGAGTAAATTGTGTGGAGTATGAAGTAGGTTGTGTGGAGTATGAAGTAGATTGTGCGAGTAGGAAGTAGGTTGAGCCGAGTATGAAGTAGGTTGTGTGGAATATGAAGTAAGTTGTATGGAGTATGAAGTAGGTTGTGCGGAGTATGAAGAAGGTTGTGTGGAGTATGAAATAGGTTGTGCGGAGTATTAAGTAGGTTGTATGGAGTATGAAGTAGGTTGTGTGGAGTATGAAGTAGCTTGTGTGGAGTATGAAATAGGTTGTGCGGGGTATGAAGAAGGTTGTGCCGAGTATGAAGTAAGTTGAGCCGAGTATGAAGTAGGTTGAGTGGAATATGAAGTAAGTTGTGTGGAGTATGAAGTATATTGTGTGGAGTATGAAGTAGGTTGTGTGGAATATGAAGTAAGTTGTATGGAGTATGAAGTAGGTTGTGTGGAGTATGAAGAAGGTTGTGCGGAGTATGAAGAAGGTTGTGTGGAGTATGAAATAGGTTGTGCGGAGTATGAAGTAGGTTGTATGGAGTATGAAGTAAGTTGTGTGGAGTATGAAGTAGGTTGTGTGGAGTATGAAGTAGGTTGTGCGGGGTATGAAGAAGGTTGTGCCGAGTATGAAGTAGGTTGAGCCGAGTATGAAGTAGGTTGAGTGGAATATGAAGTAAGTTGTGTGGAGTATGAAGTATGTTGTGTGGAGTATGAAGTAGGTTGTGTGGAATATGAAGTAAGTTGTATGGAGTATGAAGTAGGTTGTGTGGAGTATGAAGTAGGTTTATGGAGTATGAAGTATGTTGTGTGGAGTATGAAGTAGGTTGTGTGGAGTATGAAGTAGGTTTGTGGAGTATGAAGTATGTTGTGTGGAGTAAGTATGTTGTGTGGAGTAGGAAGTAGGTTGTGTAGTATGAAGTAGGTGAGGAAATCGTCATGTAGGAATATGTTTTTATTATTATCTTTTATAATGAGGGTTAAACTCATTCAAATTTTGAACATTTATTTTTTCGTTTTGGCTTGTTTACTAGTTATACAGATAGAATGGATTGAATGTATCAGTTTAACACAAGATATAATTGGTTTTATTTCTAAGTTCCAGTATTGGTTAGGCCAAAGCTTTTACCCAGTAATAAAATGAATAATTGCACTTTTATTCAAAATTATGACATAACCTCATGCAAAGAATTACCATTGAAAAGTAAGATAGTGAGAGAGTCAATTTTCCGAACTGACACTGGGTTTGGAGAGTTTCGGAAAACAATTTTTTTTTCCACGGATGACCGAACACTACCGCGGAAATATTCCGTTAACAGAATTAGTGCAAAGAATAGCTATTTACGCATGGTGCTTTAATGTGCACTGTATTATTAACCACACCACATGGTGTGTGCAGGGGGGGTCAAGCTGATTGATGTAAATCATATTGGTCAGGACTGGAATTTCTTTTCTTCGAAAATAAAAAAAAAATGAGTCAGCTTTTATACCAATCGTGTCACTGCGTATAGAGCAACTATCTAGACTCCTACCTCCATTGTTCGACAGGAGGGGGGGTGGGGTTGGGATTGTCTCTCGTCGGTGTTAGGATGTATAGCTTCATTTTCACTGCGCTAACTGCGAAGTATAATAATAATTAAGTTTAAAAAAAATAAAAGACAGCGGCTGTTCGGATAACCGAAGTTTAGGACAATGGGTGTTCGGAAAATGGACGCTCTAATGTAATTTAATTTTTTAATCCTCCTCCTTTAAGGTATCAAGATTATTTTTTAATCTTTTGATTTGTCACCACCCCCCTCCCCCTTGTAGACCCTTGAACTGTCGTCTAGTGACTTACAGGGATTCTCATCCTGGCGCCTGGTGATTTACAGATATCCTCATCTGTCGTCTGGTAACTTTCAGGGATTCTCGTCGAGCCTTCTGGTGACTTATAGGGATTCTAATCCTGTCGTCTAGTGACTTACAGGGATTCTCATCCTGTCGCCTGGTTACTTACAGGAATGAACATCCTGTCGTCTAGTGACTTACAGGAATTCTAATCATGTCGTCTAGTGAATCTCATACTTGTGGAAGAATTCCGAAACTCGTACCATTAAGGTCACAAGGAATTCCTTACTGTCAGCAAAATTGCAACCTTTGCCTCTATTTACGATCTGCATGTATATTCTTAGCACTGTTCTATTCCACAATTAAATATCCAGATTCGATTCGAACCAGAACACAGAAAAGGGGGGTTGGGCTCTAAAAAGAGTGAAATCTTATTGACCATCCAGGTGGTCAGTTAAGATGGGATTGTGTCAAAACCAAGCCAATGTCAAATTTTAAAAAAAATGTGAACTGTGGTTTTATGTTAAGACCAAATTTGGAAGCGCTGAGATCACGACTGTGAAAGTAGCGCAAACTGATGTTTAGGTTGAAAAGTTGAAAACACAAACGGTGTTTTTATTGGGCACACTCTCCCTCTTTCTCTCACTTCCTCATCCGTCTATCATTATCGCTCTCGATCTCTTTCCATCGCTCCCTCTCTTTCTCTCTCAATCTCTATCTCCATATATATCTCTCCCTCCGTCTCTCTCTCTATCTCTCTCTCTCTCTCTCTCTATATATATATATATATATATATATATATATATATATCTTTCTCTCTCTCTCTCTCCCTCTTTCTCTCTCTCTCTCTTTTTTTTGTGTATTTTTTTCTTTTTTTTTTTTGGGCACACTCTCCCTCTCTCTCTCTCTCCCTCATCCGTCTATCTTTATCGCTCTCTCTCTCTCTCCATCTCTCCCTCTCTTTCTCTCTCACTCTCTCTCTCCATATATATCTCTCCCTCCGTCTCTCTCTCTATCTCTCTCTCTCTCTCTCTCTATATATATATATATATATATATATATATATATATCTTACTCTATCTCTCTCTGCCTCTTTCACTCTCTCTGTCTTTTTAAAGAGTACTTTTTTCTTTTTTTTTAAATCAGGCGTGGTTATAAAATAACTTCGCTACAAGCATTGCAACAATTTAATTGGAAGGCTGCTAATCTCTTAACTTTAATCCAATCCACCTTTGCCGTATTAACCTAATTCATTGATGCTAAAAACATGACCCTAATACGTAGCATGTAGCTCATATTGGTTTTTTTCCTTGAATCAAAATCCGTACTAACGCATTTACAAAGATTAACATACGGCCATTGGGAGCTGGGACTACATTTTTAGAAGCACTGATTTGTTGAAGGGGTTACATCTTTACGACCTGTGGGTTGAAAGTGACAGTTGCACTTAGAGATAAGAGCATCCTATCGTATAAACACAACACTGCACAAGGGTGTCAAGACGTGTAGTTTAAACGCTCATGGGGCTGCACTTGTGACAGCGCTTTCTTCATGCGATACGAGGATAAGTGTGTCGGAGGACTTTGTTGTGTGATTACCTTCTTCGGGTAAGTAGATGCATCTGTTTGTTAAAGTCGAGGTGATAAGCTTTTAATTCAAGCGGGACGAACGAAGAGCAGTGAGGAGAGAAGAAGAGTGATGCAAGAGAAGAGCAGTGAGGAGAGAAGAAGAGTGATGCAAGAGGAGAGCAGAGAGGAGAGAAGAAGATTGATGCAAGAGAAGAGGAGAGAGGAGGGTTTGGGTTGATCAGGTTATCTCTTCGTCGGCGTAGGCAGGATAAGAAAATGAAAGTAAGATCGTCATAGCAACAAAAAAAACAGAGAGAGATAGATAAATAGAGAGAAAGAGAGAGAGAGAGAGAGAGAAAGAGAGAGATAGGGCGATTAAATTCGGGCGTCGGCATCTCCCTGGTCGATAGTACGGTCTAAAGATATAGTTTTCATGGTCATCGTGGACGAGATATAACAATCCGGAACTGCCTATATTCTCTTAACAATCATAATTTTAGTTGGTCATGTTTAAGTGGGTCATATTTTAATGGGTCATGTTTAAGTGGGTCATATTTTGGTGGGTCATGTTTAAGTGGGTCAAATTTTAGTGGGTCATGTTTTAGTGGGTCATGTTTTAGTGGGCCATGAAGCAGAAGTATCAAAACTACCAGGGCTGGTGTGGGGAGGTAAAACTTTTGGGAAACGCTGCTCCATGCCATTCCCATCGCGTCTCTTCATTGGTCTTTCTCCGACTGTTTGGTGCTCTTCGTGAGAACCCTTATTACCGCTTCATCTCCGCTTGGCCGGTGTCAGCTCGTCTTTTGCTGTCTTGAGAATAGTTGGGTGTTTCAAGAACACCCCTTAGGATCAGCTGGTGAATGTATTCACGCTGTTTAACCCCATATCTTATCACCGTGGATAACTTCCTTTGTTCATACAAATAAACGGTCATGGGAAGAAATTTTCAACCGAAACATTGCTTCTTTAAAAACTATGCGTGCCACCGTAATAATTTTTTACACGATATGTTATTGCCTATAGGAGGTCTCGTCTGTAGACCTGGGAGGGGGGGGGGCGCGGCATACCTCACCATGACGTACACGACCATATCAAGATACGAGCGGTTCACGAATGGCTTGATCGTACATTCGAAGTGAGAGTCAAAACATTGAATAGACCTATAGAAACCTTTGTTGGGGCCGAAGATCAGTAATCCAAGTGCCGCTGTACAGCATGGATCGCTGTGAATAGTGTACGCCAATAACAGAGGAGGGGGAGGGGGGGGGACTGCTTGAAAACTTAGTTAGTTTGGGGTTGGGGGACGGGGGGGAATTCAGTTTCTTCGAGTAACAAAATTAATATGGGGAAGAAGACAAACTTATATTTTATTTATGGATGTGATTGTTTGTTTGTTTGTTGTTTTTTTAGATTATCACGAAATCAAATGTTAAGTAGAAGAACGTTCGTTCGCTGGTCTGGTAAGTGCTGTGAACTTAACTGAAAACCCCTTTGTTGGAATAAACACATTTTCACCCCCCTCCCCCCCCCCACCCCCAGGGGTCTAGCTAAAGTTCAAAATCATTTTTTTTTTTTAGAATTAACCCCCCTCCCCCAACCTTAAAAATGTAATAATAATAACCTCATTAATTTTTTTTTAAAACATTAACTTGATTGGATAATTTAATTTGCTAAAAAATGAGCTGCATTTTCAGGCTAATTGAGAAATTGTGTTTGTTATCAATGTTTTTATTCTATAGCCAACGATGTTCTAGCCAGTTTTTAACCTGTAAGTTGTGTTTTACTAATATTCATAGTGAACTCTCGCAATAAATAGCTATAATAATAGCACTAGTAGCCAAAACATCTCCAGCACCCCGGGTGGATGGGACTCGTTAACCTTGGATGGCAACTCATCTAAGAGAAGGAAACTCTGAATTCAAGCCCGAAGATGGAGTCCCGTAGGCCGATAACATTCACACAATGAAACATTCCGACAACTCCTGCGACGCCACCGGTGCCAAGCTGTATCATCATGATGTTCTCTTGGGTTATCCAGCGGCGTGGAGAGAGATGATTTGCTGTTGGGAACCAGCTTAAAATCCTGGAAGAATAATCCCAGACCTTGTGGATTTCGTCCTGCGAAGTCTACACCAACGTCACATTGAGACGTACGACGGATGCCAGCAAAAAAATAAAATAATACCATGACCCAAGGAATCGACCAAGGTCACGGGAGGGGAGGGGGTGGCTCCCAGTAAAAGGGGGTTAGGTGCCCCTGTCTTCACTTTTAGAACTTTAAATATTACATGCCATTACATCATTATCAAAATCACATACTAATACATTTTTTTTTCAACGCTATGCAACATTTCACGGCTTTCAACTTTACACGCTATCACAAGACTTCCACTTTTGAAACTATCTTTTAAACTTTAATTTAAATATTATTCAATCCCAATCTAGAGCGGACTGACAAATAAAAATGATATATGCCATGGTCAGTGACTTTATAATGTTACTAAGCTACTCGCGGCGTAGCATACGCCGCGAGCCTGTTGGGGTGCGCGCATGGATGGCAAGTGAGGGTGGTTCAAGGGGGGGGGCTGTAGCTCCAACGCAGTGCGCATGTCTCGAGACCAACGATGGGCAGGCAAGGGAAGGAAGGGTTTGCCTGTGTCTTGCTTGCGCTGGCGTATCTATATATAGCCTGCGTCGTCTTCTTGCCCGAGTTTCTAGATTTAGCCCGCCAAACATTGGCGACGGCAATGCGTGAACTTCCCATCTACTAAAGTTACTTGACAAAAACGTGAACTCAAGTTACGCACATTTAAGAATGCCAATTGTGCTACACCCCTTTCCCCCCTCCCCTTTTTTTTCATGATACGTCACTACACACCTTTTATTTCACGCCCATGAACTATAGCCGACCCGCGGCTTAGCAGACGCCGCGAGCTGGCTGGCAAGCAAAAGAGGGGGGGGGGTTTGCCTGCGCTTTGCCTGCCCTGGCGTATCCATAAATAGCCTGCGTGGGCGCCTTGGTTTGTTTTTTGACCTTTGCTGGCGAATTATATATATAGACAATACAATTAGTATGATACGTCACTACACACTTTTTATTTCACGCCCATGAACTATAGCCGACCCGCGGCTTAGCAGACGCCGCGAGCTGGCTGGCAAGCAAAAGAGGGGGGGGGGGGTTTGCCTGCGTCTTGCTTGCTCTGGCGTATCCATAAATAGCCTGCGTGGTCGTCTTGGTTTGTTGTTTGACCTTTGCTGGCGAATTATATATATAGATAATACTATTAGACTCAACCTCACAGTAACTGCAATTTCTTTAAGTATCCATTTAATCGTGTTCCAGAGACCGTGATTCAGCGCTGGGTTGAAGCAATAGCTTACCAAAAACTCTTTGTCTAGCTTGAAGTTTAATTTTGTCACTGCCGACTTCAATCAGCTTTGTTGGGGTTATAGTTCGATATCAGGTTATGAGGGTTATGGTATTTGAAAGTCGGATTTGTATTATAGAACAGAATTTTATTATTGATTTGAAAAAAATGTATCGATTACATTTGCTCGCTAAAAATTAACAAAGTAGAAAGTCTGAAAAAAAATTAGTCTGCTTTTATAATTATATATATGTATTTCCTGCACTTGGCAAGCAGCGAACTAAAGTCTAGTGTCTGCTGTTACTTCCGATAATAGTGATTGCGTCTCTTTGCTTCTTGTTAGGCTTTTAAAACGTATACTTTGTCAACGTGCTTTTTGCTAATCTCGGTTTAAAAATGTGAAGCCACACACACTTAAGACCCACCTCTTCAAACTCTGCTATACCGACTCATTCTCACGCGCACCCCCCCCCCTCCTAAATGATACATAACGCTCGATGCTGCCGGGTGCTGTCCATGGCTAGACAGGGGTAGACAATACTTGGATGGTTGCTGTCCATGGCTAGACAGGGGTAGACAATAATTGGATGGGTGCTGTCCATGGCTAGACAGGGGTAGACAATACTTGGATGGGTGCTGTTCATGGCTAGACAGGGGTAGACAATACTTGGATGGGTGCTGTCCATGGCTAGACAGGGGTAGACAATACTTGGATGGGTGCTGTCCATGGCTAGACAGGGGTAGACAATACTTGGATGGGTGCTGTCCATGGCTAGACAGGGGTAGACAATACTTGGATGGGTGCTGTCCATGGCTAGACAGGGGTAGACAATACTTGGATGGGTGCTGTCCATGGCTAGACAGGGGCAGACAATACTTGGATGGGTGCTGTCCATGGCTAGACAGGGGTAGACAATACTTGGATGGGTGCTGTCCATTGCTAGACAGGGGTAGACAATACTTGGATGGGTGCTGTCCATGGCTAGACAGGGGTAGACAATACTTGGATGGGTGAGGTCAAGCTTTTCACCAATTGTTGTTTTCAAATAATAGTTTTCTGTAATGGCTAATTTCTATGTGGAGCGCGGTGAGCCTAGCCCTGGACAGAGGTACTGCGCTATATAAAACCACCAAAATAATAATAATAATACCCAAAACCCTAACGATCAACAACTCGCCTTTCTTTGTTCTAAAAAACAAACAAAAACATCGTTTACCCCAACAAAAATATTTTAAGCGTGGACTGTCTCATACTATAAACATTTTTGACTGAAGAACACCATGTGACTTGATACGACATTCCAGCCTGGAAGACATCCAATGACTTGACACAACATTTGCTTTGGGGACAATTGGTGCTATAGGTCTTCACTCTCGACTGTAGAATGTTTACAGACGTAACCCTTTTTTTTTTCTTTCTATGCCGGAACCGTGAAGTACTATTCTCAATTTCTGAAGGATTTTTTTTTTTAAATATAGTAATATATATTTATAGCTAGCATTATAAATAAGTATAAGGCACACGGTGAACACGAGAGTCGTGTGGCTATTTTAAGTATCGGTGCTAATCGAATTGAATGTCACCTCCCGTTTAGGTCGTTCGATCGTTCCATTCAAAAGCTTAAGTCATAAAGTCATCGCCGTGAAACGAGCTATTGATACCTTTCATACGGGATGTACAGTAATCTGTTCGACGGCATAACGGTTCTAGGCACTAGATCTCTACCAACACAACAGTGACGTGTACGTCATATAGGACGAACCCAGACACGGGTAAGGAGGTAATGATTTGTAGGATTATAAATATCCCCCCCCCAAACAACCCCCTCCCACAGACACACAATCACGCACATATAAAGACACAGAAACGCACATAATACGAACAACCAAAAACACAGACATTTTTACTTTCATCTTCGTCATATCAATAGAGCTTCAAAAAAAATTTAGAGATTAAAAATGTGCTGTTCTTTTTTTTTATACCTCTCAGATTTTGTGGCAGATCGGTTGGGATCAGTGTGACAGATTGGTTGGGATCAGAGTGGCAGATTGGTTAGGGTCAGAGTGGCAGATTGGTTGGGATCAGAGTGGCAGATTGGTTGGTGTCAGAGCAGCAGATTGGTTAGGGTCAGAGTGGCAGGGTTCGATTACCGTTGTGGAATGCCAAGTTGATGACAGCGTCCGGTGCACCAAAACTTTGTCATAAAAAGCACCGTCTTATCAAGTATCGTCTTATCAAGTATCGTCTTATCAAGTATCGTCTTATCAAGTATCGTCTTATCAAGAATCGTCTTATCAAGTATCGTCTTATCAAGTATCGTCTTATCAAGTATCGTCTTATCAAGTATCGTCTTATCAAGTATCATCTTTTCAAACATCACCTTATCAAGTATCGTCTTATCAAGTATCGTCTTATCAAGTATCGTCTTATCAAGTATCGTCTTATCAAGAATCGTCTTATCAAGTATCATCTTTTCAAACATCGCCTTATCAAACATCGTCTTATCAAACACCGTCTTATCAAGTATCGTCTTATCTGACATCGTCTTTTCAAACATCGCCTTATCAAACATCGCCTTATCAAGTATCACCTTATAAAGTATCGTCTTTTCAAGTATCGTCTTATCAAACACCGTCTACTGTTATTATTTTCTTAACGATACAATAAATGAAAGTTAGACGACAATAATGACAGATTATGTCTTCCGAATTAAAGATATTTTTTGATCCCCTTTTGTTAATTAGGATACATTGTTACCGGCGAATTATAATTTCAAATAATTCAACATTTGAAGAAAAAAAAACACAACACGAGCATTTGATTAGGGGCCATAATGAAGTGGGTTTGGTATAACTTTTTAAAAGACAAGCTAGTCTCTAATCAGTGGTCCCTTAACTAAAACCATGAAATCCATATTTGGACCCTAGATCTATCTTTGCATGGACAGCTTTAATGGAACCGCCGACCTACAGAAAAAGACCAATGCCGCGACCTTTAGTTGTAAAGCCAAAAAAAAAGAACAAGAAAAAAAAATTAGTAAACCTGACAACATCTTCCATGTTAGTAAGCTGTGGTTGATATTTGGTGTCAATAGAAGTTGATCTCTCTTCCCGTGGGCCAACCAGCGACAGGTGACTGAATGCCACCCCCCGCCCCCAATACAGCGGTGGTGGGAGGGGTGGGGCAGGGGGGCCTGCCACAACAAATGACGCGACAGCCCCGTTATGCCAATGAGGTGGACCCGGGGGGGGGGGGTTGACGATTTAAACGTCTCCCGTTATTAGAAACTTGGTGGATGTTTTTTTTTTTTTTTT